>CM029274.1:21559702-21736417 GCA_016920895.1 Vaccinium myrtillus
GACTGCCTAAGGCCGTAGCCATCCATTCCATTATAACAATCAGAGGTCCAGTCGCGCACGACTGACCATGGTCGAAGCCAATCAATTTTTCCTCCTGTGAGCAAGTGCCGATCAAACCACAAGGCACAAGAAAAGCGGAAAACTCTTATAGCATGACAAAAGTAGCCGTATATGGATCACGCTCCAAGTGATTCCAAATTGTAATCTGATGGTCCCAAGACCTATAAACCAATCACCAAACACTGTTTCAGTCGACTTTACTGAAATAAAGTTCAACAAGTCAGTCCTCATATGAAATCATATTTCACATAAAAAAAAAAAATAGGACCAACACCAGAACACAGAAACATGAAACATGCTCATCTTCCAAAGCCAAACAGTGCTCTCATTTCCCAAAAATGGAAATAGTTTTTCCCCTTCCGAACTCTTCCATCAGGAAGATATCCAAGCCCTAGGATTTGAAAGCCATTAAAAAGCTAAAACCTTTCTTGGAATTCACCAGACCATACCAAAAGCCCAATAGTTAGCACTATATGCTTGGTAATTACAGGAATTTCAACAATCCAGATCATATATCAAATTCTAGAGTCTACTACATAGCCGTAACAGATTTTGAAAGAATATGATCATAAGAAGTAAAATTATCAATTACCAGCACTTGCAATAGTTATTCCGAAACCGATCGCGTTCTTACCTAGAACCAATCAGTTGGAATATGCAAAAACTAGCAACATGAAGTAATGGAAAATTTTTCCTTACAACCATGAACATTTTACTAGCCACGTGATATCCCACTCCGATTCCGGATCCTTTTATCCTGTGGAGACAAACACAAAACTTGCACCGACAAGAGTTAAATCCAATTATGGCTCATATTACACCATTCTTGAAATAAAGCAACAACTATTTTTTTTTTCTTCCTCCCGAAGGAAAATAATAATAATAATAATAATTTCACAGGAGATATAACCAGGCAAGGGGGTTCAAGGCAGTTCTTGGAAAGAACCATAACAAACGGTTGATTCCACAAACCGAGCCCATGAACGATAATTACCCTTCACTGCCACGGATACTGGGTTTCCTCCAAACCGTTCTCATTTGCCCAAACAAGGACCAAATTCTAGGACATCACTGATCAAAACGGAAAACTGAAAAGAGCTCTGATTAAATAACAATGATAGGGATTAAAGCTCATGTGATACTAGAACTCTCAAATTGATGCAGTACATAACCAAAATAGAATCCTTCATGAATTTATTAAAAGATCAATAGGCAAAACCCATGTCCAACTAACGTATAAAAATCATTAAAACTAATGTTATTATTTTGGGTGTGCTAAAAAAAAACCCATGTAAGATCAGTAGATTCCAAAAGTCACAGTGGAGATTTCATAACAAAAGACCAAGTTCGCGTGTGAAATTCCTTTTCCATCAAAGCACACTACTGATCAAGGAAGTAGGAGCCACAAATATCACAAACTACGTTACTCTTATACCCAAGCTGTAAGCACATATCTATCAAAAGACAAAACCTGTTTTTTTTTTCCTTCGTACAATCCACTATCGAGGCTAATGCCAAGAAGATTATCCAAATGCCACACATCAATGATACCCCACTACGAAAAGTAATCTGTCAATTAAGATAACTATTCTGCAACCAAATAGTTAGAACTAAGACAGAAATTGTTTTCTGGAAATTCGATTGCCGATCAACGATCACGAATCTTTGTTAAGCTTGTTGGGAAAAATAGTCGGCAATCACGAATTCCAAAGAACAATTTCGTTGATAATCAAACTGAAATTACATATTACAAGAATGGGTTACGAAACGAGAAACAAACCGAGCCGAGTCCTGTGATACCACAGTCTCCTTAACAAAGATTCGCCGCCTACCGAGGGTGTTGTAGGATACACCGGCGTCTTCGTCCCAGGATAAAACGGCTAGAACCACTAACCACTGGAACACCTCCGTTGGTAGCCTTGACGAACTTACTAGCGTCTGCCTCTCTCTCTCAAAGATGAATTTCAGAGCTCGAAGTGATGGACGAATTTCTGGGTCCTCAAACAATGGCTCAAAGTTGCCTATAAATAGGTGAGAAGGAGCCTATGAATGGGGCAATTCAATTGCTGAATTGAATTGTGAAACCCCTCCATTAAAATAAAAGAATAACCAGCCACAATGAATTGGATTAATACTCTTGTAACTTCTGATTTGAATTCATGCCATTAACCTCAATTCATAAGGGGTATTAACCACTCGAAACCGCATTTCGTCCATATTCATTGAACCCGGAGTATACTGTTTGGTTGCCTCGTCAGGCCCTCCAAAACGCCCCGGTTTCATTCATCCAAAATTTCGTGAAATTTCCAACAGTAGCATGCACATGTGCCTTCCCAAGTTTGTTATGAACGTTAACCGCCTCGGGTGACGTCATGAAAGACGTCACCGAAATCTCGGATCATCCTTCCGACACTACAAGAAAAAACACCTTTGGCCACATCTGAAAAAATCTTTTGGTGACAACAACAAATGAGTTGTCACGGGATGTACACAATGGCGACAACCAATTTTAATACTTGTCACTGAAAGTTTCTGGGCAGCCCATATTTCTCCGCGCCAAAAAAATGATTTGGTGACATAGAATGTTGTGGCTGAAGCAAAAAATTTGGGTGACTAGCATAAGGGTGTGGCCAAAGGGCCCAAATTTTGGTGTACGCGGGTTCCATCGTTTTTGTGTACACTATAATCATCTTTAAATATTATATCAACTATAAGTTTGCATTATTCTATATTAACAACTAGAAAGTGATTCAGTCTTTTGGCTGAAAACATTGGGGAACCCCCAAATATTTACCATTTGGCCTGATAGTAGTGAGTACAAATAATCCAATGAGGCCAATTGATACTTTTCTTACGATATTCTGGAGGTGTTTGTGGGGCACCAACTCTGAATGAGTTACTGACTGCCTTCTATTTTCTGTATTTGCCCCACGAGTTTAGTTTCTATGTTCTGGAAATTCTTAAATCTTCGATTCCATAGTGACTGTTGTGTTGATAGCTGCACTTGGTGTTGATCATTAATTTTTTGTTGGTGTTGATCATTTAATCACAATGTTCTCATTAGTGTGAAAGTCTGATGTGACGGTTCAAATTAGCCGCTATTCTGTTCGGTATTTGAGCTGCCACGTTTCCATATTTCAGCAGCCCAAGTCAGGTCCCAAAGCACCTTATTGTTACGGTTAGGTGCAGCATCACACACAGGATGTTTTCCAAGTTGACGTCAATTCTGGAGGTGTCTCATTGGCTTCTCATTGCGGGCCAGTATAGATTCAGTTAGAGCCCAGATTTTAGTAGTATTGAAATATAGATGCCCGGATCCTCTAGTAGTGGGTATTACAGCTCTACTGTGAGCAACTCCAGAGCTTTTTATATTGGAAAGGCACCTTCTTATAGCAGAAAAACAAATGGACCAACATCCTAGAGAACAAATGGACCAGCTCTACTGTGAGCAACTCCAGAGCTTTTACGTCTAGGGGCAGCTGATTCCTTTTGATGCTACGTTTCCAACATCCTTGTGTCATGGACATTTTCTGCTAGGAAATTAAAATAACGTGTTCGGCCGATGCCCAAGGAGTGTCAATAACTGAATCTTGTCAATTGTAGCGTCAAGCGTGAATACGATGTTAGATTGTGGTGGCCGTCTTTCAGTTCAAGTCACCTTGTTCTTTAGGTATCATATCTCCAAAAATAGTAGATTTGCCTAGATTTCATTCGCTTCTGTAATGTGTCTTGGTATTTCGTAGTACTTGGATAATACTTGGATGCTGAAATTGCATTCTTAAGTGTTGAATGTATCGTAGCTGTAGCTTAGATGCAGGGACTTGGGTTTTAAAGTTGCAAATATGAACCTCGTTGCTAAAAACTAGTTCATAAGGGTTGAAACTTTAAAAAAATGGGTGCTGAAACTGGGTTTAGAGGTGCTGAATCTGCTAGTTAGCATGAAGAAATGGTTTTAGAATGCTGAAACTGCTTGTTTAGGTGTTGGAAATGTGTGTTGAATGCACAAATTACCCCTGTAGCTGCTGAAAATGAATCTTAAGTGCTGGATTTTGTTCCACTATGCCAGAACTTGAACCAGAATGATAAAAATGAATGCCCAAGTGCTCAAATAGTTTAATAAGAGTTGGAGTATGATGCTAAATGTTGGATATGACTTAATTTACAAGAGATTTTTTGGAAAACTAATTTATGTTGTTGTTTCTACATGAGAACGATTGTTTTTGCTCAGATGCTTCAATCTATGTTACGTGGATCCTTTGAAATGTGTAAAGTATCCGTGTCGGATACTCGACACTCGGATAAGGGTGTGGGATCCTCATCCGACATGTTTTGTTAGACATTCACCTAGCAAGAACTTATTGAAATATGAAGTTACTACGAGCTATGCACAGAACTCCTATATTATGCATGAATTGGCCAAAGGCAACTTGTAAACATCATTTATCTCAAAAGGTAAAAGAAGTATGCTAAAGGAGATGAATATTTTAACGTGTCCCCGTATCCTAGAGATATAAGTTGGATGATCCGCCACTTGGATATGTACCCACACCTGACACTTGTATCCAAGTCCGTGCAACTTAGGCTTCAATTTCCAAGGATATGTAACTCCTTTTCTGTACATGAACTTAGGTTGCTCAGTGGGGCTATCGTAAAACTTCATCTACGGTGATCCTAAATATTGTTGAGTCCCCCAATTTAAATTGAAAATGATGAAATTATTGATTTCTTTGCATGTTTAGAATTACAATTTTCAATTACTTTTTCTTTAACTTGAATTGCTACATATTTCTAGTATCATTGATGATATATTGAGTAATTATTCTTGTTCTTGCTCTTTTTTCCAGGTGAGCGATGTGATGGATAGACTTGGATTTGGGCATTCAAAGATTTGATCTCCGCTACTTTTGTTTTGGGATACTATCATGATTAGATACATATTTAATATGGGAATTTCTATTAGTTTGAACACTAGATTTGATGAATATTGTTTTGTGGACCTTATGTGGGTGAATTAATGATGAATGTTGGATTAGTGGATATGAAATTAATGTTATGGTTCCTTTAAAGTATGTAGATTGGTTTTCATGTGAAAAATTAATGTTATGGTACAGGGATTTAAAAAAAATTCAGTGAGCAATATATGCTGCTCTCATTTGGTATCACATGATGTGGGTGGAGGTTATTTTTGGTGACAGGGTACTGGTGAATGGGTATTTGTATGGCTGAAGGTTATTTTTGGTGACAGGGCAATTGTAGTAGTAGTAAACATTGCTACTTTCCGTGACAACAAGTTGTGGCAAAAGAAGAACCTTTGGCCACATGCTTGTGGCAAAAAATGCACATTCAGCGACATGTTTTAAAAGGGGGTGACTGCTATCCATAGTTTTGGCGACAAGGTTGTCACCGAAAACATCTTTCCGTGACAACTATTCTTGTTGCTGAAAGCATCTTTCCGTGACAAGCTCATTATCTTGTGGCCGTTGACTTTTAGTGACACGGATTTGGCCACTACGTTGGGCCTGTAGCCGAAGAGTATAGGTGACAAAATCCCATCTTTTGGTCACTTTTTTGGGTGTGGCCAAATGTGTTTTTTCTTGTAGTGCGAGCCATCTTGGGTACGTTCCGTCTCGGATGACTCGTCCGGTTCATAGCTCACTCTTGCCGAAACACCGGTTTGTCTCGGAGAGGCCCGTCTCGGTTGGCCCATCACGTCTTGTTCTTGAACTGGGCCTGGTGATCTGCTTGGGCCTTGGTTCTTTTGGATTCATCCACCGAGCCCCATTAGGACCGCTAGATTTCGGCCCACTACCGTGGTTGAGTCAATTTTGGCTTGTCTGTTTATTTTATCATCTTTTTGTTCTCTTAGATTTTGCTGCAAAGCAGCATAATCTTCAAAAGTCTGCATAATCAAAAAATTCTTCTTACTGTTAATATTTTCCTCTTTCTAATCCGGGTTTTCCTTTTGGCTGATTTTTCTGTTCGTATGGGTTTGGTTTTTTGGATTATTCTGATTCTACTTGGTTCGTGCTATTTTTGCTGTAGTGGGTTTTGAGTTCAAACCCAAATTAAAATGGTGCCAGACGCATGGAAGATAGAGAGGATGAGTTGGGTGGGGTGGCGTCACAAGGGGCTTTTGGTAATAAGTCTCTCGGATAATAATTGGACCGGCTAGGGGATGTCCAAAATATATATCCCCTTCTAAGGGGAAATTAATACCCCATCCACTTTTTATCAGCCTCTCTCTATTGATAAATAAATATCGGATATAGCAATCATAAATTTTTATATCAGTTCAATCTCTATATACCTCTAACAAACAAGTTGTAAAGGACAAGTTTGTCTTTTAAACTTGGAATGTACAGGCAAAGTGGGATATACAAGTTAGGTGCTGATTTCAGCAGTTGCCATCCTCACTAACGAGTGGGGAATCAATTGCCCTCCAGGGCTGCAAAAAAAAATCTGGTGATCCGCGAATCTGATCCAGACCGAATTGATCCATGTCTTTTGAATTTTAACCGTGGATTAATAGTTCGGACAAGGATTCAAAAATTAAAAAACCGCGACTCGCGGTTCGGAACGGATTTTGATTTTGAAATCATAAGATAATTAAATTTATCATTTTCTCAAATAATTTTAATATGATTTAGAGTAATGGTGTACTCCCAATCAAACTCAAGGGGTGAATTGTAACATGATAAGGGATGTGTTGATCGTGTCTTTGTTGAGTATGAAAAATGGAACTCAAGAGCTCCAATTTTGTGAACTGGATGATGAACTAGATGAGTAGATGGCTCATGGCTAAACCTTTGTTGTCCATTTAATCCTGAGCCGTTTCACTGTTTGTTTTTGTGTGTTTTTTGTGAACTCATTGGATGATGGACTACATGATCAGTAGATGACTACATGCTTGCTTTTTTTCTTTTCTTTTTTTAAAGTTGCACATGTTTGCTTGTTTTTTTTTAACTCACTAAATGTATTTGTGAAACCCGTTTTATGTATTCCATGTAGGTTGTTAGAGTTTGGGTTTTTGAATGAGTTGATGAATTTTTTTATTATAAATAAGTTGAAAATCCATGGACAAATCGAGAACCGATCCGTGACTTGCGGATCGGATTGAAACCGAATCGTAAAACTTTTAGATAGGACACAGATTTTATTTTCAAAAAACTGTTACTCAAGGATTAAAATTGGATTCATGTCAATCCGATCTAATCTGGACCGTGCACACCCCTATTGCACACAGGCCACAACCATAGCTGAACAGATGTAGCTCTCACTTTTAGAAACCTGGACGGAGGCTTATATTATTGTCAGTAAATCTGGGGAGGTGAGTGTAGTTTTCCCTAATAGGTAAGGAGTTATAAACAAATGTGCACACCGCCGTTTCAAATTGGAAAGCAGGGTTTTAGCCTGTTCTTGCCTGTTTCTTCTATTCTATCTGTGCTTCAAATCAAATCTGCTGTAGTGAAGAAGAAGCAGCTTTAGAGAGAGAGAGAGAGAGAGAGAGAGAGAGAGAGAGAGATGAACCCGAAGTGCTTTTTGGACGTAAGCATTGGAGGAGAGGTGGAAGGGAGGATAGTGGTCGAGCTCTACAAAGATGTCGCACCCAAAACCGCCGAGAACTTCAGAGCTCTTTGTACTGGCGAGAAGGGCATTGGCCCTAACACCTGTGTTCCCCTCCATTTCAAGGTCCCTCTCCCTCTCTCTCTTCGAATGTATGCATAACCCAACATATTCCTATTGCTATCTGTACAGGCATTGGGTAACCGTCGACAGAATACGTATATCTTTGTGTTTTAATATGATGATCAGAACAATAGGTCAAGTGCAGTTATCTTCTTTCATCCCTAACTTTATTCGTTGAACTTGAATATTCGGACGAATCATTTTAGTTTTTGTATTAGTCAATAACGTTCTAATGATTGCAAATAACATGATGGCGGTTCACGAATATAAAAAATTTGGCTGATATTTTTGCAATTACTAGTCCTAAATACAGAAATAATATGACTGATTTGTTATATTTAAAATGTCTCTTGAAATATTAGATTCTAAACTTTGTTTGCTTAGTTTTTGTTCTTATATTTTCCTAGGAAAAGCTAGAACAGTTAGAAAACTTTGCATGTTAGGTTGTTCACATCTAATTGACGGATTATATTTCCTATGGAGAAAATATGGTCAACTGTGTATTTCTCAGTGTCACAAGTTGATAAATATCCACCTAAAGTGCCAGACCAGAAATTTTCCCATGAAGGGCCAAGGGAAAACTATATGTCTATTGTAGGGCCAAGGTAAAATTACTTCTATTATGGAGGGGCCCAATTCGTAATTTAATTTATAGATTTGCAGAATAATATGGTGAGGGTTAGTATTTTCTGAAGGTTGGGGAGGCTGGGGGCCACCCATGTGTATCTGCTCTAATAATGGTGTATACTGGTAGATATGTTGAATTTAAGAGTATACATGTCTAATGGAATCTAAAGTTATTCTTTAATTGCATAGATGAACTTCATTCCAAACTTATTTCATGAGGTTTGAAGTCTGTAAGAAATTCGACACCCATTCCATCTGTCATCATATACAGTAGGAGATCTATTATTGAGCAGTAAGGTGTTTCTTCTTTCGACTGATTCATCCCAAAGAATAAAAAACATGTGGCCAGTCATTTTTTATCAGTTTCTGTTTTCATCTGTTGGATTTGAGAAGTTTTGAAATTGGAGTTGAACTACTTAGGATTATTAACTCATAATGGAATACGAAAAAAGTATTTGAGGACCTCTCCTTATAATTTCACTGCCTGTTGTTTTCACAATAGTCCTCCATCTTTCCCATTATGATCTGAGACTGAAAGCATCTTGTAACGTTTTCAATTTCGCTTGCACAAATGGTGTCATTCTTATCTGTATGGGCTTAAATACATTTGTAGTCACTTAGGTATATATCTTGAGTATAAAGTTGTGTGGGCTGACTCTTACTAGCACGAAGCTGGGCGGGGGCGGGGAACCGGAGGACAATATAAGCTCCTTGTTTGGGAGTGCATTTTTTTTTTTTTTCGGGGAACGAGGAGTAGTGTTAAGAAATTTGTAATTATGTAATACAGGTAATATGTGTAAATATTGTAAATAGCAAGTCATGTCATTTGCAAATAGGGTATTATCTTAGCGCGTGTAAGTAGATATGATGTTTGTAAAAATTCTCAAGCAAATTTGAGTAATAGTATTCTATTTCATGTTTTCTATTGCTTTATCATTTACTTCTGTTCTTTTGAGTTTTATGTGCCTACGAGGTTGTCTCCCATATGGAAGTGAGCTCCATTTTTTATGGGAGTGAGGGTCTTTTTCATGCTTGCAAAGCCCATCTTTGCTTTAACCTGATTCTTGGCAGCTGATGTTGCTGCTTCTCCCACTACTCCTCGTTCTAAGCTGCTTAAAGTGGGGCTTTTCTTATGCTGGCTTGAATACATAATTTAGCTTTTTATGAGGGTTTGGGTCACAATGCCGAGTCACAGACATGTATTTCTCATCGTTGTTGGAATAGTACTATTCACTGTTCAATGAGTTCCAACCATTCCATTCGAATCTTGTTGTTGAATTGGAAACTAAGCCAAAATTGCGTTTCAAATTGGGATGCTTTTTGGTTCACTACATCTCATGGAATTACAACTAGTTAGAATAGATTCGGTTCAATATTTTCCCACCTTTATCGAGAAAAACATGAAATCGAGATTTCACTGATAAATTTTTTTTGCCAATAAAAAAAAAATGAAATTGATTAGTTGTATTCATTTTTATCTTATTGTGTGTATATATGATGTACATCTTTGACAGATTGATATCTATTGGATTTAATTATTTAAACCATTAAATTTATATTTTATACGCATATACGGATATACATATGCAAAACTTTATATTCTACCTGTTCAAGTGAATCTTACGATTCACTGTTTGGTAAGATTCAGAATTCATTATTTCATGCAAAAGATTCGCTTTTCACTTTGTGATTTGACAGCAGTGGTATTTTTAGCTTCAAAACTGTAAAAATCAGTTGGCTTGAGTTGCCAATTGCCCTACTATATCGTTTATAATCTTCACCTTGTTAAGCTCTGGGCTAGTAACAAGTTATCTTACTCTACATCTGATGCATTATCATTGTCCTATTAAGCTATAAATTTGTTAAAATACTATTTGTAGCAGGGTTCACGTTTTCATCGCATCATCAAAGGCTTTATGGTACAAGGTGGAGACATATCTGCCGGGGATGGCACGAGTGGCGAATCCATCTATGGATTGCATTTTGAAGATGAAAATTTTCAGCTAAAGCATGAAAGAAAAGGGACGTTGTCCATGGCTAATGCAGGTCCTAATACCAATGGATCTCAATTTTGTATAACTACTCGAGCGCCTCATCTAGATGGGAAGCATGTTGTATTTGGCAAGGTAATCAAAGGGTTGGAGGTAGTTCGTTCAATTGATCATGTTCATACAGGTGAAAATGATTATCCCACTCTTGACGTGATAATTATTGACTGTGGTGAAATTCCTGAGGGTGCGGATAATGGGATATGTAACTTCTTTAAAGATGGAGATACTTACCCTGATTGGCCAGCTGACCTTGATGTGAAACCGAATGAAATTTCCTGGTGGATGAGCGCTATAGAAACTATCAAAGCTTTTGGAAATGAACGGTTCAAGGTAGCTCTTCTTTAGATTTGCTGTCTTACTTATTCCTTCGAATGTTTTGAGAATTTGATGCATGGACAGGGAAATATTAGATCAGGCATTTGATGATCATGTAATTATTTTATCAAATAGTTGATGTCAGAAAGTCCAGTAGAAACTTATCTATTTATTTTTCTTTTATGGTATTTTCTGCTAGTCAGTGGCTAGTATTCTCAGTTCTGAACTGTTTTCATGGATAGAAACAAGACTATAAAATGGCCGTTAGGAAGTATCGCAAGGCTTTGTTCTACTTGGATGTATGCTGGGAGAAGGAAGACATTGATCAAGGTGACCCATTAATATGTGCATGTGGTACTGTTCTTTTGTTATTTTTGGTGAATAGAAACGGTGAAGTTGTCATTTGCCTTGCACTCTTCTTTGTAATGAGATTGTTCAACCTGATTGTACAGAGAAAAGCTCATATTTGAGGAATATGAAGTCTCAAATTTTTACAAATAGCTCTGTAAGTTTTCTTATTTTCTTATCACAAGAAAAAGGGTTACTTATTTTCGTCTCTTCTTCTTCTACTACTACTACTGCTACTTCCTGCTACCAAGGTTGTGAATCCCATATCGTTCCGTACTGGCCTTTACTTACCTTTGTAGAGGAAGTACAAAAAAGGTCTATTTTTGTTCCGGTTGATTTGTCAACATGTACTGGTGAGATCCAGCGAGATGTACCAGACAGTTCAAAATCTTTTAGAAAATGAAAATAGAGCCAAGAAGACGATCATAGCCAGATTCTTTAATGAATAATTAAGATGGCAGTGAGCCTTTAGCAGTGGTGCATTTATCTACCTCTAGATGACTGTGACGTTTTCTGGGGAAGGAGCACAATGGTGGGTGGTAGTGGAAGAGGAAAAGTTGTATTGGGACAGTGCAATGACTTTTAAGAGAGTAGACTAGGGTACAACCACCACACCCAAGCATACTTTTATAATTTTAGTTCATTTTTGCTTTGTTATTATGTTTTTTATTTATCTTTTACTAAATAATGTTTTGTAAATATTTACATCTATACTAAACCAAGGTTAAGTGGTCCAAAGTGTGCACTATATTTTTTATAAGAAAATTTAAAACGAGGAATCCGAAACAGTACCCGGTAATATTCAGGTGCATATTGTACTAGTAACCAAAACGGTACCATGTCCGGTATGGTATTCAGAACCTTGGCTGCTGCCAGCTGCTGCTGCTGCTAATACTACTACTTGTAGTACTACTGGCCATCTACTCCTACTACTACCCTTTGGGTAAATTACAGGGACTGGCCATGATGTTTTTAACAGTTAGAGGGACATCCTCTATTGTTTCTGAAATTACACTAACCTGCCATCTGCCATGTGATTCATTATGCCTGCATTAGGCCTGCAAATTGAAATTAGAAGATTTAAAAGGAGCATTGTTGGATGCAGAATTGGCAATCCGCGAACGAGAAGATAATGTGAAAGCTTTATTCCGTCAAGGCCAGGTTTGTAGTGTCAGTTGATAAGACATAGTAATTACTAACTTGATGTTCATAGTTCGAACGTCACATTGGTCTCGCCATTCAGTGTTTGCTGAGGAATATTGTAGCTTTTTCTTGGTCTTGATATGCTAAAGTAGTTGTGTACCACTCGGTTCTGGATATCGGCAGTAATTGGGATAGTCTCATTGTCATGCATGTGTTAATCCAGTAGTACTTTCATCGATAATTTGTTTTGGTTCAAAAGTAGATCGTACTACAAAATAAGTAATGTTTTGGACTGGGAATGCTAGAAGACCCTATGTCTCAATAACATGCCATATAGCTGTAGAGCATGTTGAAGAATTGGATTCCCATGCTTAGGAGAAATAACAGTACAGCATGAAATCCGTTCGCATCGCTGTTATCACATTCCCATGTGTAGCATAGACGCTTCTTGGGAACAACCACAGCCGTCTTGTCTTCTCCCATTTGTTTTCTTGATAGATCGCGAACGATGTCAATCTCTAATCGTTGAATGCGATGTTTCTTGGCACAACACATATGGGTTGCATGATAGCGAGAGAAGTTTCAGTGGTCAGTGTGTCAAAACTCAAAAGTGTTTCTGAAGTTACTTACATGTTGTATGTACAGTTATAGCATTTCTCAATAACATGATCAGCTAGTTTCAATGCAAAGATCCTGAAGAAGACCGAGTTATCATTTTTTTGTGTTTTTGGTTTTTCCATTACAATAATTTCGAAATTATTAGTACAGACTTGCATGTACCTATTTTGTAATACTTCCTTTTGCGTAATGGTCCGGCACCATGCACAAATCCGTCCACTTCTTATCTTCTGCTAACTTACTCTTTCCGCTAATTCCTCCTTAGTTTAGGTTCTTCGGGATTGTATGAGTGGGAAAATCATCTTTTATTTGGGGCACATTGTCAGTTGTCACTTCATTTCTTTCTTTTTTTTGTTCCCCCTCAAATTGCAAGACAAGAAAACTGTTTCCAGTACTTGTTGGCTGTTGCGGCATCGACTAACTGATTATGCCGAAGCACGATTCTTTTACGCATAATTTTATCCCTTTACCTTTATGATTTGTAGTTTATATTTATCTAGAATTGATCCCACAAGGTTATGATTGCAAGAAAAGAAAATACTGGTAACATAAAACATTTAGCATGATATAGGAGTTTAGTTCTGCATCAGTTTTTTTCTGTCTGTATTTTTCAACCTTCGTTTGGTTGGACTGTTGGACTTGGAAATAATTGAATTAATCCCGTCCCCCTTGAATTTGTTATTTATCAGCTTCAATCCTAGTCTGCCCGTTTGAGTTTCTGCTCTGCTTTTGATTTCTACCGGATCCCACAACCCGCATAATGGAGGGGGATCGGGGTTGACTCTTGAATTATGTATCTGTTGTTACGGTTGTTACGCCTAGGGACTAGTGGAAAGAAAAGGAAGTATATGTTACATCTGGTTTGCTTTTATGCAAGGACGAATTCTGTAATTGTGTCCTCAACTTATTTTTGTTGCATAGTGACCGTATCTCTGCTATTTAGCAGGCATACATGGCGCTTAATATTGTAGATGCTGCAGCTGAAAGTTTCAGGAAAGCATTGGACTTGGAGCCAAATGATGGTAATGTTATACGGAATCAGTTTTTTTTTTTTGTCATTCGCCATTCCTAATCTATTACATGGTCCCGGGATGCAGTGTGGGGCATCCAAAAGCTCTACCGCATGAGCTAGCCACCACTTGCATACGGAATCAGTTTAGGGGCAAATTTTTTTATTGCGCCGGCCTTAAGACGTGGAAAGCCTTCTCGATATTGAATGTTCAAGTGCTTTCCCTGAACCTCGTGTAATAAGGTCCCATAACTATTTTAATTTTGATGCTTTTAAGCTTTGGTGCTCTGAAAGCTTGATGAAAAGAGAAGGGATACTTTCTCCCTCTTTGTTTATAAGTACTCTGAACTGTTAAAAAATTAACCGAATAGAGTTCGTTCAAAACATAAACTAAAAATGTTGCTTACTTTTCCTCATATTTTCAATTGTATCTATTTTGCTTTTGTTTTCATGTGAGTTCTATTGTATATGCTTTTTGTTTCTTGCACAAGTGACAAAGATAAGTTGCCCTATCAATACTATTGTTTCATTCAGAAAGCCAGAAGCAACCAACCCCAAATCCGAACCCCAAACTTTGGCCATTTTGGGTGTATTGAGAAGCACAGTTTCGTTCTGTGCTCGATGATAAGTTAGAAGGTCTAGGGTCAAGTCCTTTTCTTCTTCTTCTTCTTATCTATAAACCCGACTCCAGAGAGAGAGAGAGAGAGAGAGAGGGAGGGAGGGAGGTCTGTCTTCGGAAATGGGTTGAGTAATCCTAATTATGCTATGACTGAATAAGTCCTTAATTTACATCCAAATCTTTCAGGTGGTATCAAGAGAGAGTTTGCTGCTGCAAAGAAGAAGGTCAGTGGCTTCACTTTTTTTTCTTTTTTTTTTGTAGTTTCCATGTTCCAATCAATTTCAAGTTATCATTTTTTGGTTAGTTTTCTTATCCACAACTTAAAATGGCTACAGATTTCTGACAGATTTGATCAGGAGAAAAACGCCTACAGAAGAATGTTTATTTAGAGTTCAGGCAGTAATAGGGTATGCTGCATAGTGGACTCTTATACCATGTTGCTTTGTTTTTATCCAAGATCCATTTTGGCACTACATTTGTGCTCTTAACTGCAGGCTTCTCTTTTGTGAATTAATTTGGTTTTCAATCTTCAGGTACTTCATGTAGACTCTGGTTCAGATACATAGCACAGATGTTGATTGGATTTAGGAGGCCTCGGGTACATCCATTCTCCAAATTTATGTTATTTTCAATATATTTGTTCGTTTATATGATGAAACAAAATGATCGAGCCGAGAATCACTACTGAAAGTCAAATGATCTTGCTTTGTACTTTATCTTCTTTATCTTATTGAAGTTTCTGCCTTAGTGAAATTTTACGGGTTATGTTAGAGGGCAACGGAAGGTTCCCATACCTTTTCTGGGAGAAAACTTTACAATACCCAAAGCTTTAAGCAAATTTTGTTTCACACATTCTTATTGGGTTAGTTGTGGTACATCATCTCAAGATGAAATTGGGTAGAAGGTTATCTAAGTTTGTTTTAATCATTGAAAAATTGTTGTTATGCTCTATTCCAATGGAAGCGGGCGGCTTCATTTTCTTGACTAACTACTTATTATTTCTGGATCTTCTCATTGTTGTCCGTGGTTGTTTTTGCTAGAGTTAACTGTTAACTTGGCTTGACATTTTGGCTATATTCCGATCTTTCAGCAAATCGATAATAGGTTTCTTCTAAACGCCCTTTCTTTGTGAGAAAAGCTCTCCATTAGGATTTCCACATTTGCTATGGCCGTACATGGAAACATTTTTGTCAAGTTATTCTAGTTTTGTGCTGATAACCGTGTTTGGTGTTCTGTATCTTTAGGAGTTCTGTTCCCAATTGGATATCTTGCTTGATAGGAGTCCAACCAATATTTTCTTGCATATCAATAGTTTTGAGCATGTAGAACACGGGATCCGGGGTGCTGGAAATAAGCCCCTGGCAATCACACTGAAAATCGCTCAAAACGACGTCGTTTTGGGCGATTACCACTAAGTCTACTTTTGAGAAAATAATTTCCGCCGGGTCAAGTTGGTTTTTTTTTTCCCTTCAAAGTGCCTAATTTCTCAAACCATATGAAAGTGCCTAAACTCCAAAAATCTTATGAAAGTGTTTGAACTTCTAAAACCTATGAAACCGTATGATACCCTAAGTACCTAAACCCCCCAAAAAAATTGACATAAGAATAATGCACGTGGTTGTTTTGATTATCCAAAAAAAAAAAAAAATGACCTGGTGGTAATTAAGTTTCAACTCTTGACTGACCTAGTGGGAATTAAGTTTCCAAAAAAGTCTCATCTCTTATGTTTTTAGGACTAAAAAAGACGTCGTTTTGAGTGAGTTTTTTGTTATCCCTTTTGGGGCCCAAAACGACGCCATTCTCTAGGTCACTTGGGTACATCATGGATTAGTCTGAGAGCAATTTTCTAACTTATTCTTTTCTGTACACACCTGCTCTATTCTTCATCCTTCTTTTAGATCGCTTCATCTTCCTTAGATTGTTTATTATTGGTTATTCTTACGTCTCCAGCTCACATATTCTTTCTTAAATATAGACTAAGCAAACAGCCTACCTTATATCAGAAAATTAGTCTAAAGGCCAAGTTTGGGGCTTTAAATAGTGTTTAGCCCATCCTAATTTATTTTAATGCATCTAATACATTGATATGAAATATTTGGTTGCTCAAGGACAACACTAGACAAAAATACCCTTAATGAATCATTTCACGTGCGTCCTTTCCGACACTTCATTTCACGTACTGACCCAAGGCGCATTGACCCGTCATTTTCATACCCGTCATTTTCATACCCGTCACTTTCATGTTTCTTTCTGTCATTAACGCACTGACCCGTCTCTTTCATACCCACCGGTCACTCTCTCTCTCTCTCTCTCTCATGCGTGGGTTTTGGGTGGGACAAAATTAATTTCTCTCTTCAATTTTGGGGGTTGGTTCAATTTTGGGGTTCAATTTTTAGGGGGTTTAGGCTATTTGAGGTAGGGTATAGTGAGTTTAGGCATTTTGGGTTTAGGCACTTAGGGTGCACTTTCCATTATAGAGTTTTAGTTGTTTAGGCACTTTCATAGGGTACCCATAGTATTTTAGGCACTTTCATAGGGTACCCTAGGGTTTAGGTTTAGGGTACACTTTCCAATTATAGGTTTTAGTGGTTTAGGCATTTTCATAAGATATCCCAGGGTTTTAGACAATTTCATAGGGTACCTTGGGTCTTAGGCATTTTCATAGAGTACCCTAGGGTCTTAGACACTTTCATAGGGTACCCTGGGGTTTAGGTTTGGGCATTTTCATTAGGTTTGGCGGTTTATGCACTTTCATTAGCTAGTGGGGACATTTTTGGAATGTGTAGGTGATTTGTCCTTTTGACATTAAAGAAAAAGTTGATGTCCTTATTGAAGTAAAGTCCCATTTACTATGTCTTTTCCAGAAACGGACACTTCTTGTATACATTATGCTGATTCGAGTACTAGGGCCCAGTCAAGGGTTTGCGGGTTTTTTTTTTTTATAAAAAAAAACTTGATTTTGTAACATCTAGTGATCGTTAACTATTTGTAACATCTAGTGATCGTTAAATCTAGGGCTGCATGGTTTTCGTAACCAGTTCATAGGCGACCATGAGCTTTGGTTTAATTATTAATATCGGGTCTCTATGCGTATCGGAAATAAATTCTAAATGATCTAACCTTAATCTAAGAAGGAAAAATCTTGTCGTCTTGCTTCATATTTCGATCGGATGTCACGAGGGCTTGATTTTTTTGCTCAATTTTGGTCCTTGAATTTCGCAAGGACCAAAAATTTGCATGAATTAATCATGCTCTATTGAGGTCCGATTCAGCTGTTCCTTTCATTTAAAACATTTTTTTAAAGATTCGTATAAAAAAATTAGTTCAATCGTGTATTAGTAAGTGCTTAGTTTGTATTAGTAATTTGCTTAGTTTTTTAGTTCAATTTTTGGTCCTTGAAATTCGTAGGGACCAAATATTGGATGAATCCATTATGCTCTTACCGATGTTCGAGCTAGTTGATCTTTAGGAGGGATCTTTTCATACATGTTCTAATCAAAATATTACTTCCTCCGTCCCTATTTAAGTGATGATGTTACTATTCCAGCTGGATTCGAAAGTTGTTTATAATTTTCAATCTATATTACATAAAATATGCAATATGGATCTTGTTTTATAGAAATCAATGAGTTCTAAAATATAATTTTTTCAAAAGTACATAATATATTATAGATTAAAAGTTATAGACAATTTAAAAATAAAGTCAAAAAGTGAAAGTGGTCATTTAAAAAGGGACGGAGGGAGTAATGACTTGGATCATTTATGAAGGCTCTCAAGATGGGTCTAACGCTCTAAAAATCTGTTATGTTATTTAAATACTTGAACAAATGGAGGAATAAATTTGAATATAAAGACAGACTTGAACGTTTATTAGTCGATTTACGAATTTAATCAATTTTGATAACAATAACAATAAAAAATTGAAATAATTTCTTTCCTTTCCTTTTTTGACTACCCAGAGGACTTGCCAGCGAAAAAGTTACTGGGGACCCTGTTATTGAACCATTTTAGCGTTGAAACCTCCAGACGAAAGATAAGAGATCTACCTCCACCACCTACCGCCACCATCAAATAACCCTCTCAAGTCTCACCACCTCCCCTGGCTACTACCTTCTTCTGCCACCCCACCACGGGCACCGCCGCTTTTTTCATATTGAAAATCGATTCCACCGAATACCTCTCTCCACCAAAAAATGGAGACACACAACATCTATATATAAGGCTTTTTTTTGTTTTGTTTTGTTTTGTTTTGGGTAACTTAGGTTTTCGAGTCAGTATTCTTGAGCCTAATTCTATTGCCCGCATGCAAATGGAGCCTAAGAATGCTGACTCATAATTCTATTGCCCACATCCTCACAATCTTCCTCCACCAGATAAAGAAGGGAATCACCCATGTGCATAGTGCACGAAAAAATTGGAAACATGGATCATGGAAGCCAAGGGGACCGCCCACGTGCTCATGTTACACGATAATGCTAGAGACACTATTTCATCACATGTAATGCTACACAGACAGGTGTGGTGTGTCCCTAGCATTGTTACTTCCCATGTGGACGCACCACGCTATTCATTATTATTTTATTTTTTTATTCATTATTATTTTATTTTTTTATTTTCGGAACAGTGTGCACACACCACTCTATGCATTGTTGACTTTAAATGAGATCTAGATCATACTATTTAAAAAACCAGAATATTGTCTCATCTGTTTTAATATACGGGTTCACACAGTTGACTTTTCATAAATCTCAAGAAAGGAGTAATTTTTATCTTTGGAATTAGTAGGAAATCCAGATACTCAAAAGACCCCAAACTTATTAACTGCTCCTGTGTCTAGCCCACCCAAAATCAGCAATTCATGCCTCCTTTTTTGTGAGTCGTGGTTATGTATTAATTCTGAGAGCCTAATTCTATTGCCCACATGCAGAAAGCCCAATTGAAGTTATAGCGTTTGGCCTTGTTCGTTTCTCTGTTTAGTTTTAGTTTTAGTTTTGATGACATCATCATTTTCCTCATTTCTCTCTCTATCTCTCTCCACTTATTACACCTGCTGATATCATCAAAACTAAACTAAACTATCTAACCAAACACAGCCAGCAAAGTTCCGCATGAATTGGTTCCAGAGTAATTGATAGCACTTAGAGATTTCAAACCTGAAATTTCAAAAAAACAACAAATTTTTAAGTCTTATGTCTTGACCATCGAGCCAAGTCCTTGGAGCTCAAAATGTCTAAGGTTGATCGGTTCGACTATAGATTCTTATGCAGCCGATAATATTCATAGAGGAGACTCTTCGAGGAAAACGCTTCGAAATTGGCAATGATTCTTTGGAAATCGTATTCTACATTGGCTTAAAGACATTTGAAGGACCAAAACTTTAGTATTTGTTTCATAGTACAAAAACTGTATTTGAGGGTCATCTTTATAAAGTAGGGTAAATTACATTTTACCCCCTTTAACTATCACCCATTTTCGAGTTACCCCCTTAAACTATAAACTCAGACACTTAACCCCCTCCAACTTTTCACACGTGTGCGAGTTGCCCCCTGCGTCAAAACAGGCGCATCCAAAATAATTTTTCGGACCAAATTTCGACGATCCGAACCGTTAGATGTGTTTAAAAGGTGTTTTCAAGGTCTAACGCGAAGATTTGGCAAAAAAAAACACCCGGAAGGGCTTGATCGGAGCAGTTTTTCACAAAAACGTTTTGTAAAAAACTGCTCCAATCAAGCCCTTCCGGGTGTTTTTTTTTGCCAAATCTTCGCGTTGGACCTTGAAAACACCTTTTAAACACATCTAACGGTTCGGATTTTCAAAAAAACATTGGGAAGGTGGAGGTCCGTAACTTAAGGGGGCAACTCGCACACGTGTGAAAAGTTGGAGGGGGTTAAGTGTCTGAGTTTATAGTTTAAGGGGGTAACTCGAAAATGGGTGATAGTTAAAGGGGGTAAAATGTAATTTACCCTATAAAGTAGAGAGTAAAAAAAAAGGCAAGTTAGATTCTTCTCAGGTAGGTGCTAATTATATGTCTTTAGAGCATTCCCATTTGTTTTTTTAAAAAATGTTTGTTAACACCGTGTTATATGACAAAAACTGTTACACGTGAGACTCAAATAATACACTGTGCTGGAGTTTTTCAGGTAGATCGAGAATGAAAAAAATGATCAATTTGACATTGTTAGAGCATCGCCAACCCATGACTTCAAATGGGAGATGCCCAATTTTTTAAAATTATTTTCACACTCCCCTTTTCTTAATTGCACATCCTTTCTTGTCTTTTAGTGAAAAAATTGCACATAAATGTGCACTGCGAGACAAGAAAGGGTGTGCAATCATCAAAAAAGGGATTTTTTTTTTTTACATAAAATTGGGACTTGTGGAGTCCTCTTTCTCCGATGATCCCTTCAAGCGGTGATCGGTGACGAGATCGTTATCTTTGCTCTTGAGTCATGCCTAGACCTGCACACTCAACGAACCGTTAGCACCAGACTGGACCTTGGAGCCCAGAACGGTACTCCGACGGTCAAGTAAGTGAATGGAGAAGGCTAAGAGTAGATCTAGGGTTTTGAGTGGAGAGTATTGCGTACCTTTCTCAGGTGATCAGCCTTTTCTTTTATAGGTAAGCCTTGGCTTGGCCTTCAAGCACAGCTGTGCTCGTCACGTGACTCAACCGCTTGGCTGACATCACGGTGACGAGCCCGAAAGAATATTCTGTGGGCACACGCCTCCAGTAGAAATGTGACACGTGTCGTAACCGCTCGGGTGGCATCACCTGTCGTGATCACAGTTTGTTACGGGCACAGACTGCATTAACTTCTTTGCTGACTCAGCATTCAACCTCTTGGAACATTCTCGAATCATAGAGTCAGTTTAAGTCACCCCTCGGGTACGTCCCGAGGACTTTTGATATCAATCCTGAAAAGGTCATAAATAGGTCAAATATCTGATAGCTCTCGGTACTTTACCGAGACAGTGGTCCGAAGTCCCCGCTCTGCTTCTCTTAATCAAGTTGAATCAAGCCGTCCGAAGAGTCCCTCCATTCTAATCCCTCGGCGATTATTCAAAGAGGTGTCTCTAAAAACTGAGCAAGTTGCTCGGTTTATCCGGAGCAGTGGGTTGAACCCCTACTCTATTCCTTTTGTGAATATTGGGTCTTTTATCCGAAAAGTCCCTCTATGATAGTTTCTCGGAGACTATCAAAGAGGTATCTCTTTACGCAGATCCTTTGTTCGGTAAACCGGACCCCTACAATAGCCCCTCGATCCTTCCGTGTGGTATATACTCCACAGGAAGGGTTGAGTACTCGGATGCCGAACAGGGTCCGGACCGAGCCCCAAACTTCCAGATAAGGTTCATCATTAGATTCTCTGTCGTCGCCATGCTCTTTATTCATCCGGAGCCCGACACGTGTCCCCTAGTAGTAGGGTTTCAGTGGCGATGTGACAGCTGTAGTCACATCGTGCCGCAATGCTGACGTATTGAAGGGGGATGCTACGGTGAACCGTCTGAGACGACATGTGTCACGCGTCCACTGGCTTGGCGCACGCCGTTCCGGATCCCTCACAGTGACCGCGTGGTTTCCCGCCCAAGCCCATTAATTTTTCGAAATTCGCCCTTCCCTATAAATACCCCCTCAAACGGAGAGCGGACGTTTCCTCTCTCTTGTTCATCGATTTCCAGAGCGCTTCTCTCTAGAAATCTCGTAGTTCCTTGCAGATCGAAGCTGTTTCAACGCCTTTCATCCAGATCTTCAGGTAAAAACTCCCTTCCTTGTTTACTTCTGCGATCTTTCTTGCTGTTTCTCTTGTTTCCATCGTGGTTTCATCAAGCATTTCTCCCGTTTTTTCTGCATTTCTGGGTTTGGGTTTTTGAAGATGAACAGTCATCTTCAACCTGTTCTTGAGGTTGAAGATGATGCCGAGAGGTCTAGGATACAGCCCCTTCACCCCCTCCGTAGAAAGATACCGAAGAGTTAACTGTCACACGTGCACTTAGAATCAACTCTAGGGATCTCGATTGTTCGGTAGGCCACCGAAGAGCATGTAGCTCGGCATTGGTTTTATGACCTTCCGCGTATCGCTAACGGTCTTTACCGTGCATTTTTTGCTAGGTCTGGCGCCGCCGGTCATCGAGATCTCTTCTGAATCTGAGAACTCGGATTCCGGAACCTCAAGCTCCGGTGCCTATAGGATCAAGCAGATTTTTAATAACTTAAGAGCTCGGCAAAACGGTTGCCGAGAGATCGTAAGAATGGATCACGATTTTGAAGACCCAATAGACGAGAGGCCCCTTCAATCCATTCCACAGAGCCCCGCCCATGGTGTCACCGAGGATCCTATTGACATAGACGATGACGTCGACATCTCGGACGATTTTCTAGATGATAGCGAGGCTACAGAGTCTGACGACCTGTCGGAATGGGACCCCTCCGAAACAACAACAACTAGCGCCGAACCCTCTACCGCCAGTGTAGATCCTTCGGAGGATAATGCTGCCGCTGAAGTCGAACAGCTCATCCTCGCCGAGATTGGCGTGGAGCTGCCTGAGTCCGCCCCGTCTTCCGAAGGGGCGTCCAGTAGTGGGAAGAAGGAACAACGGTGCCCCTATCTTTGCTACTTCACAACCGGAGAGGCCGGTCTCAGAGCCTTTCGAGATAAGTATGACATTCCGGAAGATGTCAGAGTGACCCTTCACCCGAAGGGTCAGGAGCTCGTCTATGGACCGAACCACCTCAACGTCCCTTTGATGGCGATAACTGAGGGAGGGGTTCGGTTTCCAATGAGCGAATTCGTCCGAGCCTTTCTGAATGCTTATGAGCTCTCTCCGGATCAGCTCACTTGCAACAGTTATAGGGTCCTCAGCTCGGCGTACGAGATGATGTTGAAGGATGATTTAGACCTTAGCGTTTGGGATCTGCTCGAGATATACGCGGTGTCTGGGAATAAATCGTTCGGGAGATACTTTTTGATGACGCGTCCGAAGAAACGTCAGATTGTAGAGCACCTTCCTGATTCTGAAAAATGGGCCGACCTGTATGTGGTTGTTTCCGGCAACTTCGCCGAGCCCCCTGATGATGATCTCTTCCCTATCCCGACTAATAGAGGGAGCGTCGGTCGATTTTTAATTCATATTTCGCCTGTTGTTTTTACTCTATGTATTTCTGCGTACTGACCTTTCGGATGATCATCTTCCTGCAGCTCCATCTCCCGTAACGAGGAGACTAAAGAGGATAGCAAGAAAAAGCTGTGCCGAAGCACTATACGAAGTACATGGGAGATTGACCCACGACTTCCTCGGCTATTTACCGACCTACAAGAGTTGGATTAAGAAGAAGCCCAAGAGGAAGCCGAGGAGAGCGAAGGTAAGCCGGACAATCTCTGCTGCCGAACGGTGGCTTTTGGAGGAGCAACCCTTAGAGAATTTCCAAGGACAAGAAAGGGTCCCCGTTGATAGAGTTTCACCGGAGCCTTCGGACACAATGCCGCCGAAGATTGATCTGAAAGCGAAACTGGCTGAGTTGGCATCCAAGGCCAAGAAGAAGGAGACGCCGAAGAAAGTTATTCCGAGCGCTACAGTTATACCTGTCAAGGTCCCCGTTATCACCTTTCGCAAGCCAACAACCGCTCGGTCCAAAGGAACGCCTTCGGCGGAGGAGAGGGCGGCCAAGCGGGTAAAGATATCCGAAGTCCATACAATTGAGGATGACCTCCCTGAGCCAACGTTGCAACAGCCGGACAGTTCTAAGGTCGAGGGTTCGTCACACCCCTTCTCTCCGGTCTTGGTAAAGGAAGATGGTAATGTTGTAACTGAAGATGATAGCGTTACTGAAAACGCTCATTTAGCCATGGGGCTCTGCCGGGATTAGCTTTAAAGAAAGATCTCGAGTTGGTGCCGAACAGGTTGGAAGATAACCTTTTTCACTGCACCGCGCAAATTGTGAAGGTCGGTCCTTTTGTATCCGAACTCCGTTAAACTTTTATTGTATACCTCATTGGTACTAATATCGTGTTTATCACTGTAGGCCGGACAGTCAATGTTTAAACTTTATGACCAGGCTCTCGACCTAAGTACCTCAGCGAAGAAGCTAAAACGCCGAGCTGACGCGACCCTTGAAAAGGTTGGTTCAGCCGAGAAGAAGGCTGAGGAGCTGCGTCAGGAAAACAAGAGGCTCAAGGGTGAGCTCGCGAAGCTGGTGGAGTTGAAGAAGAAGGCTGATGAGCAATTGGAGGAGGAGAGGGCCGGGCATGAAAAAGCCTTAGGTGCTGCAAGGATCGAGGGCCATTCGGCTGGTTTCGAGGAGGCGGGTCAGGCCTATGCCGGAGACATCTATACCCTAGTAAATGATGGCGAACGCAAAGGCTTCGGCAATGGGTACGTATTTGCTTGTGATGTCTTTGGCATTCCAGTTGAGGATCCGAGGCGTGAAGTGCCGGATGCGCCGGAGTCTCCAATTGCTAAAGACACTCTGGGAGACAATGCTGAAGAGACTCCTGAAGGAGAAGGTGGCGAGGTTTCGGAACATGAGGATGATGCTGAGAAGGTCCCAGATCCGGAGAAATCCTTTGAGCCGGCCATTCCTTCGGAGAATGAAGAGACTAACGCAACTCAGTAGGATAGGATTTGAACACTTTTATTTGTAACTGTTTTTGATGTTACTGGACGGCTCCGGACAATTGGAGTTTGCCGTACCAGAGGTTGTAATATTTAAAGCAAGTTTCTTATGGAGATGGCACCGAACAAGTACCACCCCGCCATGCTCCCGTTTCACCGAAGTGGTGAAAGTTTTTCACTTAGGATGTAACCTAAGTTTTTTGAATGTTTTGGATGTTTTAATCTTGTCATGAATGAATGTTTATCGTTTGCATGCATTATGCTCTTTAATGATTGGTATGAAAACCTTTTTAGTACTTATAAGAATTCTCTTACTATTTATGAGAAATATATCCACCTAATAGCCCCTGCTTCGGGATGAATCAGAGGAAGTAGTTGCTCGGATTTGAACCGAAGCAACAATGAAAAATCGAATGAAAATTTTCTAGCACTTGGAAAAATTTTCCACCAATAGCCCCTACTCGGGACAAATCAGAGGAAGTAGTTGCTCGGATTTGAACTGAAACAACAATGAAAAATCGAATGAAAATTTTCTAGCACTTGGAAAAATTTTCCACCGATAGCCCCTGCTCGGGACAAATCAGAGGAAGTAGTTGCTCGGATTTGAACCGAAGCAACAATGAAAAGTTGAATGAAAATTTTTTAGCACTTGGAAATTTTTTCCACTGATAGCCCCTGCTCGGTACCTATCAGAGGAACGATTGCTCGGATTGGAACCGAAGCATAATGAAATGGAATGAAAAACTTTCCAACACTTGGAAAAAATTTCCACTGATGGCCCCTGCTCGGTACCTATAGAAGGATCGATTGCTCGGATTGGAACCGAAGCATAATGAAATGGAATGAAAAACTTTCCAACACTTGGAAAATTTTTCCACTGATAGCCCCTGCTCGGTACCTATCAGAGGATCGATTGCTCGGATTGGAACCGAAGCATAATGAAATGGAATGAAAAACTTTCCAACACTTGGAAAAAATTTCCACTGATAGCCCCTGCTCGGTACCTATCAGAGGAACGATTGCTCGGATTGGAACCGAAGCATAATGAAATGGAGTGAGAATCCTTAGTTATTTCCGAGGTGTTAGTAGGAGCACCGAACCTTGGTAATTGTTTTGACAAAGTAATTTAAATAGGCAACAGTTGTAGCTAAAGATTCTTTTTTCATTCATTATCCGAACACCGTAAATGACAAGAGCAAAAAGGGGCAAAACAAGTAGCCCAAATATTTTTTCTTCAAACAAAATTTTTCCTAAGCATAGAACTTCCTAAGCTTAGTGGCATTCCAGGGGTTGCCGATAGGTGTTCCGTCCATCTCTGCTAGTTTGTAGGATCCATGTCCGGCCTTTGCAGTTACACGGAAGGGACCCTCGTAGTTTGGTTTGAACTTAGTTTTCTTTGACTTCTGGACGACTTCCCGAAGGACAAGATCATCTATATTGAAGGGCCTCATCCGGACATTTTTGTTGTATCCCCGAGCGACTTCTTGCTGATAAGAGGCATGTTTCAGGTGTGCCTCTTCCCTGAGCTCTTCAGCTAGGTCAAGCTCCCTGTCCATGGCCTCATCGTTGGTCGGTACATCAAAGCTCTCTGTCCGAGCTGTTGGGATTAGGGTGGCTGGGGGGAGAACAACTTCCATGCCGTATGCCATAGAGAATGGAGTTCGGCTCGTTGAGCGCCAGGGTGTTGTTCGATAGCCCTAGAGAACTTTTGGGAGCTCTTCGGCCCACTTGCCTCTTTTGAGCGTTAGACGTCTCTTGATTCCAGCGGATATTGTTTTGTTTGATGCTTCGGCTTGCCCATTTCCCTGTGGATACGAAACCAAAGAGTGGAAAATCCGAACATTATACTTTTTGCAAAGCTTCTCGATCGCTTCAGCCACAAATTGGGTCCCGTTATCCGAAATGATCGCATAAGGGACACCGAAGCGAGAGATAATGTTCTTCCAAATAAAACGTTCTACATCGGTGGCAGTTATGGTGATTAGGGGCTCGGCCTCCACCCATTTTGTGTAGTAATCTGTCGCCGTTATCAAGTGTTTGAACCCTCCGGGAGCTGTCGGCAGCTTTCCCACTATGTCCAGCCCCCATTGCGCGAAAGGCCAAGGGCTGGTTATAGGGTGTAAGGCTTCGGCAGGCTGGAGCAGGTGAGAGGCGTGCTTTTGGCATTGCTCGCATTTCTTGGCGTATTCCTCGGAGTTCTTAACCATTTTCGGCCACCAGTACCCTTGAGTAAGAGCTCGATGGGAAAGAGACCGTCCGCCAGAATGACATCCGCTGCTCCCCTCGTAGAGCTCTCGGAGAATGCTCTCAATTTGGGAGTCATGGACAACTTTTAAGTCAGGGCTTGTGAAGGATCTTCGGTACATTCTATCGCTCGGATCCAAATAGAAGTAGGAGGCCTTGCACCTGATCCTATGTGCTTCCTTTTTATCTGTCGGGAGCTTCTCATGCTTGAGGTAGGTGTAGATTTCATCCATCCAGCTTGGGTCGAGGGATACAATTAGCACTTGCTTCATCTCGTGCTCGATGCTCGGACCTTCTATTTCTCCTAGGAGGATGGTTCAGTTTGGACAGACTGCACAAGCCGTTGCTAGGGAGGCCAGAGCGTCCGCGTGGGCGTTTCGCTCTCGGCCTACCCATTCAATATCTACAGATCCGATCTCCTTTATCAGCTCCCACACCTTGGCGTAGTATTTCTCCATCCTCGGGTCTTTCAGGTTATATTGATCTTTGATTTGACTAACGATTAGTTGTGAATCGCTGAAGACTTGTACTGTCTCAGCCCCGAAGTGTTTAGCCATCTTCAGTCCGGAGACTAGTGCTTCATACTCGGTCTCGTTGTTTGATGCCGGGAATCCGATTGTCAATGCATTTTCATGCATGATACCTTCCGGGGAGATGAGTACGATACCGGCTCCTGCTCCTCGGCTATTTGAAGCTCCGTCAACATGTAAGCACCACGTATCCCCTTGGAACATTCTCCAAGTTTTTCCTCGTCTTTCTTCCGAAGGTTTCTCGGCCATAGCCAGAGTCCCTTTTATGTTTTTACTTGATCCAGCTTCCGTTGAGCTTTCTAGGGTGGCTCCTTCGGGTAACTTATGGGTTATCTTGGAGCTCAGGTGTCAGTTCGGCAATGAAATCTGCCAGAGCCTGTCCCTTAATAACGGTTCGGGGTTCATATCGAATATCGAATATCGAAGTTTCCTAGCTCCAAGCTCCATTTGGAAATCCGAGTCGAGAGGTCAGCTTTCTTGAGCACGGGCTTTAAAGGATACTCGGTGATTACAATGATGGTGTGGGCTTGGAAGTAGGGCAGCAGTTTCCTTTTAGCCGTCACGAGGGATAATACCAACTTTTCTAGGGGAAGATACCTTGTTTCGGAGGGAACCAAAGTTTTGCTGGAATAGTAGATTGGCTGGAAATTGGCCCCTTCCTTCCTCACGAGGACCGAGCTCACAGCGTGGCCGGAAACCGAGAGGTAGAGGTATAAATCTTCTTCGGGCAAAGGCATCACGAGGAGTGGGGCTCGGGAGAGATAGTCCTTCAGTTGGCTCAGCGCTCGGTCGCATTCTTCGGTCCACTGAAAACTCCTTTTGCTTGTTTTCAGGGACTCAAAGAAAGGTCGGCACAGATCCGAAGACCGACTGATAAACCTGTTGAGCGCCGCGGCCATTCCCGTGAGCCTTTGGACTTCCTTGATGGTGCTCGGGGCCCTGAGGTTTCGGATAGCAATTATCTGTTTTAGGTCTGCCTCAATGCCCCGTCGAGTGACCATATATCCGAGGAACTTGCCAGAACCGACGCCAAACGCACACTTCTCGGCGTTCAGGCGCAGCTTGTGTCTCTTCATTATGGCAAAGAATTCGGCAAGGTGCTCCAAGTGATCCGAAGTGTGCTTGCTTTTGACCACCATGTCATCAATGTACGCTTCCATCGTGTCCCCGAGCTGCTTGGTGAACATTTTGGTGATCATGCGTTGGAAAGTAGCCCCAGCGTTTTTGAGACCGAAAGGCATGACTTTGTAACAGTAGGTCCCTCGGGGAGATATGAAAGTTATTTTCTCCTGGTCCTCTACTGCCATTGCTATTTGGTGGTACCCGCTGTAGGCGTCCATCATGCTGAGCCGAGCGTGTCCCGCCGTAGCATCGACTAACTGGTCGATCCGTGGAAGGGGGAAGCAGTCCTTCGGGCAGGCGTCGTTAAGATCGGTGTAGTCGCGTAGCTTCCCATTCTTCTTTGGCACAACTACAGTGTTTGCCGGCCACGTTGGATATTGAACCTCTCGGATAGCCCCGGCATCAAGTAACTTCCCGACCTCAGCTATAACAACATTTGAGTGGGCCAGAGACGAACGTCTCGGTTTTTGTACCATGGGCCTTCGGAGAAGATCGACGTTAAGTGAGTGAGAGATGAACTGAGGGTCAATGCCCGACATCTCATACGATGTCCAGGCAAAGACCTCGATGTTCCTCTTAAGGAACTCCACCAGTTGCTCTCGCTCAAAGGTTGGCAGCATTGATCCGAGAAGAAAGTAACGGGTCCCGTCCTCACTGATGGGTACAGTGACGAGGTCCTCCACCGCTTTCTCCTCGGCTGGTAACCCGACGTCTTCCAAGACCGGACCCTTAGGCTGTTCGATAGATCTCGGTTTTGGTTCCTTCTTCTTTTTCCCCTTGGTGATTTTTTTCTTCATGTGAACAGCGTTCACCTGGCATCTTCTCGCCACCATCTGGTCACCTTTGATGTCTTCTAGCCATCCCTCGGCACTGATAAACCGGACAACTTGGTGGTAGGTTGAGGCGATGGCCTCCATTTCGTGCAACCAAGTTCGCCCGAGGATGGCGTTGTATGGGCTCGACGTATCCACGACAACGAACTCCATTCGTAGGTTTTTTAAACCCGCCCTGACCGGGAGGACGATCCGCCCCATTGGCCAGACCGGAGCTCCGTTGAATCCGAAGAGGGGGGAGTCAGCCGGCATCAGATGGTCCGGATTCAGGTTCAGCGCCTTGAAGGCCGATTAGTACAGGATCTCGGTCGAACTTCCTTGGTCCACGAGCACTCGCTTGACCCTGGGGATCCCCATGTGAACGGAGATTACCAGGGCGTCGCTGTGGGGCAGCTGTACATCCTTTAGATCTTGTTCGGTGAACGTGATAGTCCACTGCTTGTCGCGATCCGAGAGCGTTCGCTTAGGGTTTCCCCCTATTGTGAGGACTTGAGAGGACGCGCTCGGCGCTGCCCAGAGTGCTGCAGTTTTCTCTTTGGTTGCAGCCCCGTGGATCACATGTACCACGACCTCTTCCGGAGGTTTGGCCCCTCCTAGCGCCAGTAACTGTCGCGGCTGCTGCGCTCGGGCCCCTGTTTTTTGTCGATCGATGAACTGGTTCAAGCGCCCCTGTGTAACCTGCCTTGAAAGGCCGACAGGCAGTGGTATAGTGTCCTAGTTCATCGTGAAAGGTACATTTGACCTTACAGTCGGACGTTTGGCCGGTCGCCGTACCCAGTTTATTGGCCGGCCAAACGAACCATGGTTCCCGAGAGATGGCCCGTATGAGTTTGTACAGAGGTTGGTTGAACACGGTGCGTACCGCGGCGTACTCCTGAGGCCTCGGCTCACACTCCTTGAATTGGGCACGCTCCTTCCATGGCTCTCGGTCTCTCTTCCAGCTTTTGCTGTCCCCAGTTTTGACGGTGTTTATTTGTTTCTTCCCCGAGAAATCTCCGGCGTTAGCCTTCTGGTTCCCCGAGGTTCGCGATAGCCTTCTTTCAGATATGACATCTTCCAGTTGGGCAAACTTCTCCACCGTCTCCATTAAACGGCTCATGTTTGCCGGAGGGTTCAGCATCAGTTCTTCGAAAATCGCCGAGGTCTCGTCCAGACCGTACTTAAAAGATGTGGCTGCCATCTGTGGGTCACAGCTCTCGATGGCGTTGTAAATCTCCCAGTAGCGCTCGGCGTACTTCCTCAGTTTCTCGCCGTATTGCCGCTTTAGGCCCACGAGTGCGTCGATTGTCTTCGGTCGTGTACTGCTTGTTACGAACCGAGCTGTGAAGGCTTCTTCCAGCTCTTCAAAGGAACCGATGGAGCCCGGTTGTAGTTGGTTAAACCAAACTAAACCGGTCCCCTGGAGGCTCACCGGGAAGGCCTTACACATCATGGCTTCATCGTAGCCATAGAGTCCCATCAGCTGTCGGTAGTGCACCAGGTGCATCACAGCGTCCGTTTTGGTGTCATACTTCGTAAGCTTTGGGACCGTGAAATTCCTCGGGGGCTGAGCTTCTTGGATTTCTTGTATGAATGGTGAGTCTTGGATTTTTCGAAGCCTTGAATCGGCTGGCTTCTCGGCTGAACGTGGGGCCTCATAGGCCTTGCTAGTACTGAACACCTTTTTGGCGTCCAGTCTGTGCCGCTCGTCGTTCTCGCTGAGGTCTCGGGGATGCTCCTTCCGCTTTCCGGAAGCGGTGGGCGGAATTTTGGCTCTGTATTTTTTGGACGCTCCGGTACAGGGGTCCCGAACGATTATAAAATCGCCGGTATCATCCACCTCGGTTTTGCCGAGGGCTTTTATCATGAGCCTTTTTAGAAGGAGCTTTGTCATCGAGCTCTCGGCGACGACAATCGTATCGGTCGTCGTGGCCACTAGATCTGTTAGGTATGATCTCTCGGCCATCTGCATCGTATTGTACCGGAGCTTTGTGATGGTTTTTACGAGGCAGAACGTCGTTATGAAGGGCTGTCTGAGATAAGGACTGCCCGGTCGTGGATTGGGAGCTTGATGTAGAGTAGCCTCCCATCCTCGCTGTGCGTTCCGTTCGGGCGTAATCCGAACGTCTACGCGGAGAGGGGGTCTGTTCCCTTTGGGGAATGACTCGCCCTGCTGCGTCGGTGATAATGATCTGTCGACTTAGGCGATCCTTGGCCGAGGGGCGTTGGGTATACTGTGTGGCCTGAGTGGCCTGAGTTGCTTGTGCCGTCGCCTTCCTCCGCCGCCTTGATGCCCCCGAGTGCGAGGCTGAGGCTGCTGGTTGTTTCGTCGTGAGGGCTTCAATCTGAGCCTTCATGGCAGTCATTTGCTCTTGCATCTGCTGCACGGTATCCAAAGGATTTGGGCTCGAAGTGAGGCCTGAGATAGGATGGGTAACAATGGCCGCCCGAGGGCCACCTCCGGGGTTGGTTCCCGTCGCCGGACCGTGGGCAACGCCGTCTTCGATGATCGCCATGAGAGATCTGAGCAAAAGAGGAAGAGTTCTCCAAAAGGAAGAGAAGAACGCCGGGAAGGTGAGAAAATCGCTCTGTCCCCAGCAGAGTCGCCAATTGTGGAGTCCTCTTTCTCCGATGATCCCTTCAGGCGGTGATCGGTGACGAGATCGTTATCTTTGCTCTTGAGTCGTGCCTAGACCTGCACACTCAACGAACCGTTAGCACCGGACTGGACCTTGGAGCCCAGAACGGTACTCCGACGGTCAAGTAAGTGAATGGAGAAGGCTAAGAGTAGATCTAGGGTTTTGAGTGGAGAGTATTGCGTACCTTTCTCAGGTGATCAGCCTTTTCTTTTATAGGTGAGCCTTGGCTTGGCCTTCAAGCACAACTGTGCTCGTCACGTGACTCAACCGCTCGGCTGACATCACGGTGACGAGCCCGAAAGAATATTCTGTGGGCACACGCCTCCAGTAGAAATGTGACACGTGTCGTAACCGCTCGGGTGGCGTCACCTGTCGTGATCACAGTTTATTACGGGCACAGACTGCATTAACTGCTTTGCTGACTCAGCATTCAACCTCTTGGAACATTCTCGAATCATAGAGTCAGTTTAAGTCACCCCTCGGGTACGTCCCGAGGACTTTTGATATCAATCCTGAAAAGGTCATAAATAGGTCAAATATCTGATAGCTCTCGGTACTTTACCGAGACAGTGGTCCGAAGTCCCCGCTCTGCTTCTCTTAATCAAGTTGAATCAAGCCGTCCGAAGAGTCCCTCCATTCTATCCCTCGGCGATTATTCAAAGAGGTGTCTCTAAAAACTGAGCAAGTTGCTCAGTTTATCCGGAGCAGTGGGTCGAACCCCTACTCTATTCCTTTTGTGAATGTTGGGTCTTTTATCCGAAAAGTCCATCTATGATAGTTTCTCGGAGACTATCAAAGAGGTATCTCTTTACGCAGATCCTTTGTTTGGTAAACCGGACCCCTACAGGACTCATGCTCTCTCTCTCTCTACTGCGTATTGTATCTGCCGCACCCCCTCACTCTCTCTTCTCTCCCATGCGCTGAAAAAAAAAAAAAGGGGTTGCTCTACCTAATGAACTTCCTAAAGTGGATGAAGCGTGAAAATTTTGTTGGCTAACTTTTGCAGAAAAAATCTGACCCTAAAAGGGTCTAAAAATACCAAATGTGGATGCTCTTAGAGCATCTCCACTCCTACACCAAATTTGAGTAAAAACTTGATTTGATATCACCCCTTCCAATGGGAAACCATTATTTTATCAAATTCTAGTTAAAATTTTGGCAAAAACAGTTTTTTTTTATTTTGGCGCCAAAACTTTTCCATCATATTGTCAAAACAGATTTTTTTTTTCGTTTTGCCTCCAAAACTCTCACTTTTTACTTTTCCAATTTCCTCCATTCCTCTTCTTTTCCCTCCATTCCCCTTTTACTTTCCCAATTTCTTTTCAACCACGAGCAAAAGGTGTAGGTAGGATCAAACTGATCAACAAATGTGTAGGATCAAAAAAGGCTTCATCCTCTTCTGATAGTGATTCAACCTACGGTCAACTTGAGCTCTTTATTCAACCCACAGTCTTGTATTTTTTCAAGTCCATCCAGAGGGCATCAAGTTCATCCAAAGGGTAGTTGGCATAGGAAATTTACATTTTTAAAGTAAGGGTGGCTGGGTAGTTGGAATGGCAGGGGTGGTTGGGTGAATGAGTGAATACAGAGTACTGGAGTAGTTGAATTGAATACATAGCAAAAGAAGCTTTGCTGCAAAACATGTCTTCAATTGTAGCCGTTGGTCATTTGATATTGGATTTGGTGTCGAGTAAATTTGGTGAAGAATTTGAGTAAATTTGGTGTTGAGCAAATTTGGTAAAGGAGTGGAGTTGGATTTTTGGTGATTTTTACTCAAATTTGAATTTGATGAAACATTTGGTGTAGGAGTGGAGATGCTCTTAGAGGGTGTTCCACTAACAAAAAACTGTTTTTTTTCAAAAAACCATCTTAGTGGAATTTCCACGTGGAATACATGTTGCCTCAGTTATAATAACCCAGGCCAGCAAATGCTAGAAGAAGAAGAAGAAGAAGACAAAATACTTGGAGTAGATGGATAAACATAATGGTGTTCATGGGGAGAAGGACGAAGACTTTGACCAATTTGTAAAAAATGGTGTCCCTTATTGTTACTTTAAAGTAAAAAAACAAAGAAAAAATGGTGTGCATATAGAATATAGATATAGCCATCGCGGGGGCATGCTCCTTTCCTTTCCTTTCCTTTACTTTAGCATAAAAGGAGAATACTAGTTTGTGAAATTGAAAACCCTTCTATTCTTCGATCAGAATCTCAAAACTGGCTTATTGGGTTAGTAATATACTTTCTTCGCTGTTAAAAAAAAAAACCACTCAAAAATGGCTTCGTGCAAAGGAAATATGGTAACAGTGTTGAGTATTGATGGAGGCGGCATCAGAGGGATTATTCCAGGCACCATCCTCGCCTATCTCGAATCGAAGCTCCAGGTAATGATTATATTTTGTTCATTTATTTTATAGGTTTTTTTTCTTCTTCTTATTTTAGAAATTGAGAACAAGAAAGATGCTATTTTATGGATGAAAACCAGTACTGTACTAGATCGTAATTGGATAGATGTGCAACCCTTGTTGGTTTTGCAGTAAAGGGAATGCCTGCCGTTGAAGCTCACCATTGCTTGGTTATAGCAATCAAGTCAACGGCTTTAAATCCCACTGTTCGATTGTCTCCATGTTAAAAATATATATGCATACATACATTGTGAAATTATACTAGCTTGGTAGAGTAAATGTATTTGAATCGTTTTGTTCTATTTAATATTGTTATGACAACATTCACATGCTTTTTTTATTATTATTTTTTACGATATGATGTTACTAATATGTTAGTATATCTTACATTATTACGATGACCAACCTCCTATCCATAGGAATCAAACCCTGGATCTCATGCTAGCTATACAGGAGCGTTATACAACTATTGGGCCAAACCCCAAGTTATACATGCTTATATTTGTTTGTTTATGAAAGAAATTGAGCAATGAGAATGCAAAATAACTAATTTTTTTTACTAAATCAAACCAAAAGTATTAAGATTATAAGAAGTTATTATAGGGTTGTCCAGCGGATCATCCGATCCGCTCAATTCGCCAAATCCGTCCAATCCGATCCGTCCGTTAACCCATCCGTGAATGTTCGGTTCGGTTCCGGATCGAGAATTTCTTATCTGGCGGTTCCGGATCCGGATCGGATCAGATCCGCTCGATCCACTCAATAATCCTTCTTTAATCTGTCAAATCCGCCCGATCCGATCCGTAACCGTTTGGTTCGGTTCCGGATCTTAAAAACCATAATCCGCTCTGAGCGGATCGGAGTGCTCTGCTGGCCCGAGTGTCGTGTATATATTAAACGTTCGGACACACACGATGCGTGTCCAAATCGTATTATGCAAAAGGGAAAAAGAGAAAAATCTCCAACTGATATTAATCTCTTTTGAAATCTGATTTGTGAAAGTAGTTAAATGGGTAGTTTAGGAACTGAAAAGGTGACCCAGCCTCAAACTTATATTACGTGTTCACAACATATTCTCTTTATAATAGTAAAAAATATAGTATATATATCGCTGACCGAAATTTCAGCTTTACTTAAGCACTCTTAAAAGGTGAGCCCGTCTCACAATAAGCAAGATGTTTAAGTATGCTCAACAATAGACCAAGTTGAAAAACCACTCTTAAAAGGTGATATGACGAGATTTTTCTATATAAAATTATTTAATAGTTGTAAACAAAGGGAGCAATGAGCTATTCAAGCTTGATTAATTAAAATTATAATTAATCAAGTTTTTTAGTCATCTTGATTCGTGCTAATTTTTTTTTCATTTTTTTAATCAGACTAATAAGTTTTAATATATACTACTATATCACTCTTTATTTGTTCTATGCACAATTCCGTATTGGAATAAATTACAAGCGAAGCAATGACCTATTCAAGCTTGGTTATAATTAAACTATTACTAAGAGATGTAAAGCTTGATTTATGGAGTATTTTTTTTATTTTTTTTATATTCTTTCCAAGATCGGACGAGTTTTAATTGAGCTGATGCCAACCTATGCTTAGGTTATAAACCTGATTATTTACAATAATTAGCTTATCGAGCCGCCTAAGTACTGGGTTTCTCAAACTTGGGTTGAATATTTAACGCGTTTTAATAATGTGCTCGAGGTTGGCTTCTTCTTCTTTCTTTTTCTTTTGTTAATTAGAGTAATCTCAAAAAAAATTATAACTAACCGAACATGAGTCGAGCAGAGTAGTGTGACTCATTTTAACACAACTAGTTATGTGATTTAAATCTAGCCGCATGGAGTGATTGGTTTATCACTTTTTCGCTTCCTCCACATTGTTGTTACTGTACTCAACTAGCTTTCATTTCAATTTTTTTTTTTATTCGATGGTCAGGGTTATCTAGACCAGCTTTCATTTCATTTCTTTTGAACGGCATTGTATTTAATTTTAACAAGAAAATATGAGAACACCCATGCATGCATGTTTGGGTGCAGGAATTGGATGGACCAAATGCAAGACTTGCAGACTATTTTGATATAATAGCTGGGACAAGCACAGGAGGGCTGGTGACCACAATGCTTGCCACTCCCAATAAGGACAACCATCGCCCTCTGTACGCTGCTCAAGACATTAACAAATTCTACTTGAAGCAGTGCCCCTTCATCTTCCCTCAGAACCAGTGAGATTTATTAAACTATGAAAAACATACTAACTTCTTCTTCCTTTTTTGTTTTTATAAAATGAAGTTCCATTTATTACCTGCAAATACATTTCCAAAATTTAAGTCCTCAGAACAAACAAGTTTGAGAAAATTTAGGTCTTTTTATAGGAACACAACACTTTTTGCCACACTACGCGTGAACCCCAGCACTACATCATTCCCGAACCCCTACTTTTATGTCTTTTAATCTTATATATTGCGTGTGGGTTCAATTTGTGCGTGCCTCCATTGAGGTGCGTAAATTTGAAATCTGACCGACTCCGTACAAGTCTATATCAGATTGCTGGACGATTTTCATAAACACTGATCTTCACCACTAACAGATGATGTTTTTTTGATTGATTAGGATCAACAAGTCACCAACAGGGCCAAAGTATGATGGGGTTTACTTGAAGTCCGTGGTACAAGAAATACTGGGAGACATCAGCATCGACCAGACACTAACAGATGTGGTGATACCAACGTTCGACATCAAGACCCTGGAACCCATAATCTTCTCCACAGACGATGTATGATTTTGCTTGCCACAACAACAATAATAGCACTTTCAGTACTCGTCCTTCGTTTCATATGAAAATCAACGAAAACTCCATCGAAAAATATGTTGTACGTACTAACTTAATTGGTAATTTGAATCAATGGACAGGGGAAAAACCACATATCAAAGAATGCGCTTCTATCAGATATTTGCATCAGCACTTCTGCAGCTCCTACATATTTTCCGGCACATTACTTTGAGACCAAGGATAAGGATGGAAATACACGCCCTTTTAACCTTATCGATGGAGGGGTCGCTGCAAATAATCCCGTAAGTAGTGACTATTATTTGCAAATTTTGTTTGTTTTCTCATAATCGTAACCAATAGTAACCAACCAATGGTGACATGTGACCTACAGACTCTATTGGCCATGACCCACATTTCCAAGCAAATATTTATGGGCAGATTCAAGTTTGACGACATGAAACCCATGGAGAGTGACAGGATGTTAGTCTTATCTTTAGGCACTGGGACGGCCAAGCAAGAAGAAAAATATAGCGCAGCTATTGCTTCAACATGGGGCCAACTCAACTGGGTAATGGACAACGGAGCCACGCCATTGCTCGATGTATACAGTCACGCGAGCGCCGACATGGTTGACATTTACGTTTCCACCGTCTTCCAATCCCTTCAGTGTGAACGTAATTACCTTCGCATTCAGGACAATACATTAACCGGTGATGCATCCTCGGTTGATGTCGCGACCGAGGAGAACTTGAAGAGACTTGTGCAAATCGGGGAAGAACTGTTGAAGAAGCCAGTGTCGAGGGTGGATTTGGACACGGGAAGATTCGTGGCAATTGAGAACGGAGGTACAAATGCAGAAGCTCTCAACTACTTTGCCCAGATGCTCTCAGATGAAAAGAAGCTCCGGGAATGTGAGGATTAGGTTATGCCTTCCTAATTATCTCTTGAATGAATCCAAAGTTGTCCTAAAAAATGTTTGCAGTCTGTTAACACAATAAGAGAGGAAAGTAAAGGCAGGCAGTCACTGTATTGTCCTTTTTTGTTTCAATCACTGTCAGTTTCATAAATTTGAGAGAAATTGTAAGGACCTATGATTTTTTTTTGCTCAACGGAAAAGACGTGACTTTATTTGAACTCGGGAAGGATTAAATCGACATAAAAGATGCAGGTTGCAAAATGTATACTCCCTCCGTCCCTATTTAAGTGATGATGTTACTGTTTCAGCTGGATTCGAAAGTTGTTTATAATTTTCAATCTATATTACATAAAATATACAATATGGATCTTGTTTTATAGAAATCAATGAGTTCTAAAATACAATTTTTTCAAAAATACATAATATATTATAGATTGAAAGTTATAGACAATTTAAAAATAAAGTCAAAAAGTGAAAGTGGTCATTTAAAAAGGGATGGAGGAAGTAAAACACAAATATCCCAACCAGATGAAACCTACGCGTTGGCCAGTTTTATGCCCTACCGAACATACGATGACCAAAGACTAGGGTTGGAAACCTACGCGTTGGCAAGGAAGTAACCCAAGTGCAGAACAAGTGAAACGCCCCAAACAAAGATAGGAAATGGAGTAACAAAATGGCTAAATAAGCAGAGTCAACAAGAGCCTCAATGAGGCAATAAATATTCAAACTTCAGATGCCCATCCAGATTGGGCTTGATATGTTCAATAAAGCAACTGTGAATTTTAACTCGATTTTTGCCCATACTCGTTCTACCAATTCACCGAGCTCAATTTCCATCTCTTTGAAGATTGGTTATTTCTAGCTAGTTAACCATAATGACCAAATCACAAAAAAAAAAAAAAACGATCTTGTAATTCTTTTGAATTTGATGCAAACCACCAAGCTTCAGATCAGAAATGCTCAAGGGGAAAACCCATTTCAAATGCCAGCATGAAACCAATCACCCCATACACAAGACGAAAAAGAACCGTAAAAAGGACACAATTCTTCATCTATCATGGACACAATATTCTCATTCTCAGCTCACTTCGAGTCGCAATATTTCCTTGAGTAGTCCGACGTGAATATTTCAACCTTGGAAGACAAACTATATTTCCAGAGTCTGCAACGAACTTCAATTTCAGTCCAAGAAGTGGACTCTGGTTTACCACAGAATGATCCAACTATGACAATATGATATGAATACAGCAGCTGCTACTGACTCATGATAGCCCAGCCCTTCAGCACAACTACTTGCTTGTGACCTAGTTGCTTAACCTAAAACTTCGAACTTCAGCAGCTTCATACCAGGTGAGATAGTTACCATTTCAGGAAATCATCATCATTTCTCATCCATCATTCAACTTTTAGTCCCTCCCTGTTTTAATGGCCACAACTGATCTGCTTCCAGACAAACATGATTTAACAGGTTCATTCCCAAGCACGTTTCAGTTTGTATATAATAGAGCAGATATTAGCTACTTGGGAATCACCAATGTTCTTCAATAGAAAAAAGAAGTGCATGTCGTTATTAAGGAACGAGAACAAATGTCATAGCAACGAAATTTAATATGATCCTTTGTGATCCTTTTCATTTGGACATAGAACTTTACAATTCTTACTCGTTCAATCTTTGTCTCAAAACAGCATCTTAACTTGCACATGTCTCCTTATCTGTCTGGCGAATACTATTTAATAAAATGGCACACTCCAATCAGCACATAAAAAAGATGCATACTGACAGATCTAGACATATTCGTACACATTTGCATGCACTCAAGCGTTTATTCTCACACAACGTGAATATAAATTTTAAGGAGATCACTATGAAACCAGAAAAAGCTATTTGACTGGTTTATTTTAACCCCCCCCCCCCCCCAAAAAAAAAAAAAAAAAGGAAAGAACGAACGAACTTGCCAATTTTTGGATATGAAGTGGCAACAAAAAGATTAATGAGTCATCTTAGATTCATCAATTTAACAACTTCAGAATCATTTATCTAGAAAGCTAACATATAAACTCAAAGAATCATTTATCTAGAAAGCTACCATATAAACTCAAAGGTTTGAAGCAAGCACTTCTCCTTGTTTCTCTTGCCATGTGCGAGTCTAATATCTTCATCTTGTACTGGGAGTTTAGGGCTCTATTTTACTCATCGCTGCTGAGATGTCTATATAATGGAGTCCCTAAATGAACTCGTCAATTGTTTGGTTCTTACAGAGGAGGAGGACGAACCAGTCACTGGCCTTGGTGATTGTGGTGCCCTGAATTCCAGATGAACCTCTTGAACTCTTCGTGACCCTTGTGAGCGGCGAGAGCTTTCTTCTAGGTACTCCTGCACACGTAACACCCGGCGTTAGTGCCCAACCTGGCCGGAATTTGGCCAGGGAAGGCACTCCGACAGTCTAGTGAGAGATCGGAAGAGATGAAGTACCAGAGAGAGTAGTTGTAGAGAGAAAAAATGTTGTGCACCGTCGTAGGGTTCCTTCACTTCATATATATAGGTTCCCCAAGTACAGGGGTAGATCTGTAATCTGGCTCGGATGACGTCACCGTGCATCACGAGCCAGATCTGTTATCATTGCATGCACGAGTCCTCGAATGAGGTACTGACACTTAGCGTAACCGCTCGGATACCGTCACCATGATGTAGGGACAGCTGTAGCATGCACATGTGCCTTCCCCAATCTGTTACTTGCATTAACCGCCTCAGATGACATCATGTAGGACGTCACCGACATCTCGGATCTTCCTTCCGAGTCATCTCGGATTTAATCCATCTCGGATGACTCGTCTGAATCATGGCTTTACTTGGCCGAGATGCCGGTTTGTCTCGAATGAGACCATCTTGGACGGCCCATCTCGTTACGTTCCTGAGCTGGGCTTAAAGCTCCATTTGGGCCTTGGTCCTTCTGGGCTCGTCCGCCGAGCCCCTTTTGGACCGCTAGATTCGGCCCACTACAGTGATACTTGGCATATAGTAAATGTTGGGACGAGTTCCTCTAACTGATGTGACTAGTGCCATCACAGGCAGGAATTTGAGTGTTAAAAATCTCTCCCTAACCGAGTAACCGTAAACCCTAGTACATCAGAAAAAGGAGACCATAATTTACCCTCATAACACACCTTCAGAATTACATTGATAATATATAGAACTAGAAAAGGAAGCATAGAGTTCTGAAGTCCAATTATGTCAACAGTCTAACCTATATGTGTTGTCATACCTTGAAAATGCGACCAAGCAAGAATGCTACTGCTCCAGAAAATCCCATATGAATCATGCTCAGTGGTTTAGGAAATGGGAAATTTCAGTCTTTTGGAGAGAGAAACCCACTGCAAGTACAGATGTCGATGGCAAATTAACACACCCCCTTTTACAACAAATTGAGGGAGTACAGTTTATATTTCAACTTAAATGGTTAAACGACTTCCATAGAATGAAATACCAAATCAAGGACCCATGGTTTTCGAAGGAGCAAGCAGGAGCTCCACCTATGAGGCTATGAACCAAAAGGCATTGAGCATAATTTGAGGTCTCACACATGTATGGGGCATGTTAATATGTTGCTTTGCAGCAAAAATAGCTTTCAATATTAGGACATAACAACAATCTAAAGTTTCAAGCCACACCAATTCCAGGAAATACAATACATTCCCCAGAGTTTTGCTGGACTCCAGCAATAGATTGACCCAACAAAGTTGGCTCTTAGGTGATTGGGAAGTGTGCCTCATGGCCAATGGATTACCTAAGCTTCGAGCATCACAATTGTGAGTGACAAAATGAACCCATATTACCACTAGTGGTGGTACCCAAGTTGGCAAAGGTGCGGAGTGAAAGTTGCTCTCTCCACGGGCAATTACAGGTTCGAACTCGCTTCCAGTAGTTGTCCTCGTGAACCAGATCGCATGTCCATGGGGTGTCATATCGTATCCGTGTCCCATGTCCATATTCATGCTTCCTAGGGCTCTACAATATCAGGAGCAAGTTCTCTCAAAGCCCTTCACATGACCACACACCATCTGATACCATCACCAACGCACTTCAAGCCCTTCAAAAGAAACTGTCAAATTTTAAAAGAGCAGAATTCATCATTCAGGTCAAAGCTCTTGGCAAACCCCTGCCAACCAAAAAGGGATACCTACAGGCTACAACCAAATCCATAGTGGGAAACATGTAACAGGAAACTGGTAGTCCAAAAATATGCATCAAGTATGGAATGTTACTTTTCCATGTGAAGTATAATATGAGATAGCTCCTACTTAGAGCATACCACATCCAATAGATATTGTATCTTATGCAAAACCATAAAGCAAATGTTATATTCAATAAATCGAATATTGTATCTTATGGATAAACAACAAAATGTGTGACTAATTTCACATTGTTCCTCCTGTACCTTCCCCTTTCTCCTCAACAAATTGAAGATCTAAATATATGCTTGATGCTGCCATCGTGCGTGCAAATGAAACTACTGAATTAGTGATTAGCAAATAAACAAGTGACGTGAACAAACAATTAAACTCTCAAAGCCATCCGCACAAATAAGAAACTAAGCAATAACGCAAGTCATGCAAGCCGACACAACGTCGAAGGACTTCATCAAGAATTTTAATTGAGGGGGGACATGGAATCAATCTAAATAGCATTTCTATTCCATGGTCTATAAACCAATGTCCATACCTTCTATTCTCCTCTCTAAAGTCGTCCACCTTCTAATCGATATCCATCAAAAAAAAAAAGAATAAAACCCATGATTATCTCATAGGTTCCCACTGTTAGAGTGGAAACGATGATTAAGGTGAAATTGTAATAAGAAAAAGCACCAAAGGACAAAGGGACATTTTATTCTTCAACAAACTCAAAAACCACATGCCCGAATAGAGACTGACTGAAGCTGTCCACCAGCCACTGCCAATCCGCAAGACAAACTGTGAATGTTTCCGCAACGGACACACAAAAGAAAACCCTACATTGGAACAGAACAGAAACAAATCGAATCATATCAAGAAAGGAAACGGAAGGCAGCAAAAGAGATACTTTTTCTTTGAGGAGAGGGAGAGGATGAGACCAGAGATAGCTTACTGTTTTGGGAGGTGACTGTGGCGAGCGGGGTGAGAGTGCGAAGGGAAGCAAGGAGAGAAGAGGAGCATGGTTTAATTGAAACTGAAATAGCCTTATCGGTTAGGGATAATCATCTGGATTGGAAGTCAAGTGGGATGAGATTGTTTTGAACAGTTGGATTTACTGTTTTCACTGAACCAACTGAAATTAACAGATACATATTTTTGCCAAAAAAAATAAAAAACTGAGCTTCCTTAATAAAGGATACACTAAAAATTCATACCCATCACGAGTCAGGAGCGTGTTTGAATGAGTTCATGTCTGACTTGTGTCCAACACAGATACATGTGGCCGTCGTTCCCAGCTTCTTAGCAACAATAGATTTGAGCAATATGTTAGCTTGCACCTTTGTTAATATTTTTTTGAGCATGAAACTAAGTTCGTTTGATACTTTTATTGGCTTCCTTGCACTTGAAATAGAAAACATCGAAATAAATCTCCTAAAATTTTGTGTCAGGTATACTATTTTCCCCTCAACAATTGCTTTTCACAAATACCGAACAGAGCTAAAAGAATGGCTTCAACAAACCAATACATTATAGCCAAAAGTTGTGAAAAAATAAATTTGCCCATGCATGTTTGCTGCTGTGACGAGCCCATGACTTTGTCTTGAGACTTGAAAGTACACCTATAGGGCCTTAGACCAGAAAAAATATACAAGGAAACCAATCAATGAAGGCCCCTGCCATTTACATCTTCAATCATCAAAGGATGCACAAACTACAAAGAAGCCAATCTAGGATAGTGCAGTAACACCGCATCTTCCCGTCTTCAACATTGGATTTAGCATACTTGCCATGTTCAGCACAAGTAATGATCCATTACACATCAAGGATCTCATGTTTGCACAAACAATAATCCATTATATAGCAGGAATGTCATGACTTGCCTTTTGTGCTTCCACTCGAATGCATGAAAGATTCAATGTTATCTCCCTGCAAAGTCTGCCTTCAACAAGGCGAACTGGCAACCACAGCTTTGGCTCCACATCAACAACATAAGAAAGAGTTGTGTGAGATTCTTGCCCTATCAAGGAATCCCCATCTTCACATCTCTCTGTATTATACTGCACCACCCAACATACAGAATGACATCAGCTCTTGCATAGCAGTCGTCAATGAAAGACACATCAAACATATATTTTTAGATGTGTGGCCTTCTGGTTGTTCTACATGTGCAACTTTTTCAAAACACAAATCCAAGCTTAGTGACAAAAAATTCAAAACACATCTCAGAAAAAATCATTTGTTGCAACCCTCTGCCACACATGTTCAAATCTATTGTTATTAACCCCATTTAGAATAGTTTTATAATTAGCAAAGGTGCAAGCTAACTTAGCTGATCAAATTCATTGTCGGCTAAGAAGCACCGAAACTCGAATAGTCTATGGGCCACATGTATCCAAGTGCAACATGAGTCAGACACAAACACGTGCAGAAACGCTCATGACAAGTCGGATATGCCCAAAGGAGTCAAGAAATTTTTAGTATACTCTATATTTCGACACACTGGGATGCCCTCTCCAAGCAGTAGGGCATGTTTGGGGGTCAGAATGAAATTCAGAAAGAGATTCGGAGGATCCGACACTAGTTTATAGGTGGCTTGCCTTTTCCGTATAATTTATCCATTATCGGACAGAAATGATGTCATTTTTTGTTTGCTATTAATTTTAATATACCATAACATGAATATTTATTGTATACAAAAAGTGTACATGTCCTAACTTCTTACAAAAACAGAGCCATGTTGTTTCCATATCTGTATCAATACCAGAGCTTCTTAGATTTTAAGTTGTACCAACTACCAAGGAACTAATGGTTTCGGCCTCTATGAACTCCTAGAACAGTAAATCTTATCCCTTGAATCTGTTAAAAAAATGAATAAACCTAGAAACAAGTGAACACCTTCACTGACTCCCATAGTAAGGGTTCATTAACACTACGAGCCGCTAAGATTAGGTAACACTGTAAAACTGCCTCATTCTAGTGAATGGCTAGTAGTTAACAGAAAAATGTGATTACTAATTGCAGACGAAAATTGTTGCTTTAGCAGTATAACAGCTAGAATCCAGCATTAATGAAAGCTTACCTGTTCAATAGACCATTTTCCCTCAAAGAGCTTAAAGTCTCCTTCAATCATCTTAAATTCAATATCACGTTTTTGACCAAAAGGAAGATTCTCAAGTTGTTTCTCATAGCAATCAATAATTCCTTTAGCATTGAAACTGAGCCCAAATGCCAACTTCTGATGTCCAATCTGTTAAAAGCCAAGAAAAAAGTATGGCCCTTGTTATAGGACATATAAAATAATGTGACTGACTATGCACAGTGCCAATCAAGGTAAGAGTTTAATTCGAAGCCAAAATAATAAATAAACAAAAGTGATTTGAAGCACGGATCTGCGTTTTTGGGCGAAGTACCCATGTCGACACAACACGATACGGGTGCGGGATATGTACCCGTTGCGCTGGGAAAAGAAAAAAAAAGACACGTCTGGTTCGTGCGATTAAAGAAGAAGAAGAAGGGGAGAGAGAGAGAGGCACTGAACAGTCGCCAATGAAGCAGCAGCAGCGACCAAAAATTATTATTCTTTTCCCTCTCCTTTTCCTCTCTCTCTCTCTAACCCTCTACTCCCCTTCCCCCTGGCTTCTCTTCTCCTCCCTCCCTCTCCCTCTTCCTCCTCCACTTCTCATCGATCAACGTGGTTCAGTACCCACGTCTGATCATCACACAGCCATGCACCGCCGCTGCGCAACGAGGTATGTGGATGCCGGTGTTCGTCAAGGGTGATAGCTTTGAAACCAGGTACCATCAATCACACGCTCTCTGTGATTCCACCAGCTTATTTTTCCGACCGGGGCCGCCCTGCTGGGTGCAGCACTCTCCGCCTAACGGCTCATCGGTCTGGCTATCCGTCCACACTGTGTACCTTTGCTGGAAGATTGTGGTTTCTGGCCTAACGGCCAGTGGTGGTGCTGCGTTTTGGTGGTGGATCGCTTGGAGTTGGGTCTCTTTAGTGGTGATGATGGCGGCGGCTCGTCTCATGGGTCTGGGTTGCGGCATTTCTGGTGGCCGTAGAGGGCGTTCGTGCCGTTCGTCGCGGCAGCAACAGGGGCTTGTTCCCCGGATTCCGGCGATGGTGGTGGCAGCAGATCGTCTTCTTTGTGGCCGTGGAGCGACGGGGGCGGAGGTGGAGGCATTTGGCTGCTGTTTAGGTTTCGTTTAGGTTTTATTGGTTGGGCTTGGCCCATTATCCGGGCATTGTTAGGCCCTTTGGTGTTGTGTGCTGACTGTATATTCTGGGTTTTTTAGATCTATGGGTGTTTGGACTACGGCCTTTTGGGTGGACTTTGTCCCATTGGGCGTCCTCGATTGTGGTTTCTTGCCAATCGTTGCTTTGGGTCTCGAATTGGACGGATGATTCCTCCTTGAGTATGATGATGTTCCCTTGCTTCTATTACTCTTGTAACTTCTCCAAGATGAATGAAAATTTTTTTGCCATTAAAAAAAAACGAAGCAGCAGCAGCTGCAGCTGAGATTTGAATCATACGATTGCTGACATAGTGTTTGTTGAGCATCTCCAATCTTGACCCATTTTAAGACCCAAACCCAAAATTTGGGTAAAACCATCAAAAACCCATCTCCGACGTCTACCTTGGGGGCATGCAAAACCTTTACCCATTTTTCCGACGTCTACCTTACCCATTTTGGGGTTTTACCCATTTCTTTCCCCATTTTGGGGCATGCAAAACCTTTAACCATTTTTCCGACGTCTACCTTGCTTCACTGGTCGTCTCAATATGATGCCGGAGCTTTGCCGGCCATCTTGAAATGATGACGGAGCTTCGCCGGATATTTCAATTTGATGCTGGAGCTTCGCCGGCTCTTTCAATTTGAGGTAGAATCTTCGCCGGAGCTACTGGAGGGTCGTTGGACCTTCACCAGAGCTGTTGGAGGGTCGTTGGACCTTCGCCGGAGCTGCTGAGCCTCGCCAGAGCTGATTCTATCATCTCTCTTATTACAAATATGCCAGTGGTAATTTTAAAAAATATATTTGAGGTGAAATATGGGTATTGCTATTGGAGATCATCCTACCCAATTTGGGTTTTTAGACAACTTTTAACTCAATTTGGGTTAAAAAAAAAGGGTGAGGACCGAAGATGCTAGGGTTTTAATTTTAAGGCAAGCATCTTTATTGTATAGCCTTGGACCAAAGCACTTGAAGGCTCTACTTTCAATTAATGGGCCCCAAAGACATGTGCTACTTTCTAATATTTAGTGCTATTTTCAACATTTGTGCTTGAAATAAACAATATTTAAATAAGTGGTGATATTTTACAAAATATTCATATATTTTCTATATATGATACACATACTACTATAAAGTCCGGTTCCTATGAGGGATCCCTTACTTTGATACGGTGCTGACCTCCCCTCTCGTGGTCATATTTTGATGACCTGAACCGTTCAATGTGTTTGAAACATGTTTTTAAGGGTCCCCGTGAGTTATCAGCAAAAAAAAAAAAAGATCAAGCAATTTTTCTTCTCGTCGAGTCACGAAAAAATCAACGCAAAACAAACAAATGGGAAAAAATTCAAATAAGGACAAAAAAAATTTTGACTCAATTGTTTAGCCAAAACACAGTGTCCTCTTATATGAACATTTACCAATTCCAAACAAAGGTTTACAAACCTGGCCTAAAATCTAACATGGTTGTTCTTATCAAAGTTGGTTAGTGATAGGATTAGTAGGGTAGTGCAGTGGTTGGCTCCAGGATTTTTGAACAGGGTGTTCAAAAATTACCTTAATTCTACTAGCTCTATTAACTACCATATATGCACAAAATTTTATATATTAGTGAGCAAAATTGGAACAAATAATGAGAAAATACATAAGATGTCACAATTGCATGTTCTAGGCAAATTCTATATATTGGGCTAAACAAAATTAAATGGGCACATAAATAGTAGTTTTTATTGTAAGACATTGTGGCGAATAGGTTTCCATGGATTTTTTTTGACACATGCTCTATATCTTATTTTGTAGATATAGAGTTGATTGTTGTTTAGAGAAAAGTCAGAGCACGAAATCGATACCAATAGATAATTTTTTCTCTCTCTATTTTTTTAATTTTGTCATTAAGAGTGTATTTTTCTTGAGCTAATATATTAGGTATTCGATTATGAATCTCATGGGTTAATGGATGGTCATAGTATAGGATTAAGTGCTGAAACCTAAGATAAGATTATTACCTGTATTAGAAAAAAAAATTAGGGTGTTCAAGTGACCACCCATCTCCCTTAGTAGAGCCGCCTATGGGGTAGTGGCCGGTGGGATTGTGTAATTTAGGGCAAGTGGACTAACTCTCTTCGTGTATATATGCTATGGAATCATGGAATGTCCACCTTCAAAGAGGGTACCTTCTTCCCGTATGGTTTTACTTCTGCTCACAAGTAGGTCCGTACCAGTGGATTCTGTTAGCGAGCAGTATGATTGTGATCTGATGGAACCCCTCTTCAAAATGTGCACATGAGATCACAGATTCACAAGTTCTGGAGTTATGATGTTTAGAACCAAACACCCAGAAACATTGATTTCAAGCAAACTGGGGGTAAAAGAAATAAAAGAGGCAGAGGAATGAGAATGTGTGTTGTGGCTATTGATTAAACAACAGTACCTGAAAAAGACGGACAAAATTATCTCTCCTTTCAAGCAATTGGCTGACGGCAAGGCCAGGGATGAAGTCAGCTAACTTCTCGTAGTCCGTCAAGATATTCCATACAGTTTGAAGGCTTGCCTCTATAGCAATCCGAGATCGAATTCTGCGAGAGTTTTTCCCAATCTCTTCTATCTCAGTCTTGATGTCGTCATTGCCACTGCTTCTATAAACGGACAGTAACTCCGTGCCTCCGGAGAGATCAGAGTCATCATCCTCAGTATTGTTATCACCACCTACACCAGCATCAGCATCTTCCGAAGCATCATCGATGTCACCAAATAAAGTGGTGGAATCTATTTTAGGAGAATTGGCATGGAAGGGTTGGGAAGATGGTGTGGTAGGCTTTCTAGTTATGATGGATCTCGAGTTTATAATTCTCGTGGTTGGAAGAGACGAAAATGACGGATGAATGATGGAGCTAGCACTGGAACTAGCTGCTAGGGGAAACAGCAACAGTAGTTGGGGACAGGGAGGATGTTGAGGGGGCCGGTCAAAGCAGACCAAGAAGGTGTGCATTTGCATTTCCTCCACCAACCACAAAACAACCAAAGTCCAATAAGAATTAAAAAATCTCATTGTAGCAACTAAATATATCAAGCAATAAACTAAACCAAAATCTTGAACGTTCTTGTAGGCTTATTGATATTCTAGCCACCGAGGAGCAACACCCAGATTATTATATCAAAACTCACGAGTTGATCAAACTTAAAGAAAAAATATTATCAGTCACATAAGCAATAAACTTATTCACCATGGCGCAATATCACCATTGATAAACTGACCCAAACATGAGTGCACAATATCAATTACCTTTAGGATATCATCACAGGTGTGTAACAAGGGAACGGTCTACAAAATCATAAAATGGATATCATCAGAGTATATCTAGTGAACGGTCTAGAAAATCATAAAACCTCATCCTCTGATACAATCATGACAATCCACATCAAAATTTTCAGATTTGACAAAATCCAATATCCATAATAGAAATAGTTTCAATCCTAGTAAAACCCACCACCCACTTTCAAAAGTAATTTCCTTCTTTCAATACTGCTAGAACTTCCTTCATTATCTTCTCTCTTCCACTATTTTTCCAGTACCCATTTTCATCCTCCATCTCTCTCTCTCTCTCTAGTTTGGTGACTTTCAAACGCCTTTTCATTTACTCCTCCACTGTCAGATAACATCTCAAAATACACATGTATATGGCATGTAACACAGCCCCTACTCACCATGCCATGTCATTCCAATCCAATTGTAGCATGCTCAATATGTGGAGTTGTGGACACTGGATACCTAATCCCTCACATGCATATCCACATAGGAGACCCCACTCGCATATATTGTGCTACCTCCGTTCCAAAAAGATTGTCTTGACCGCAAAAACAGAACTTCAAAATATGACAATAATGCCTTTTTGTTGAAAAAAAATCAAACTTTTTCCGCTAGTCATTAACGATCAATGAGTTCTTTTAATTTATCAAAAAATGTTTGAGATAAAAATGCCCTTTTTTTAAGTTCTCGTTTTAGGCACCGGACAATTTTGTGGCACTACAAGACAATAAAAGATCACCAAACAAATAATATTTTACCAAAAACGTAAAACGTACAGCACTTATAAAACATAATGGGTATTACAAGAATGTAATTGCCAGCCACTTTAAGAGGCAACAGGTTTCTCATAAGAATCAATAAGATTTAAGTTCAAGATAAAAGCAGAAGGAATCTAAACAAGAACAAAAACAAAACAAGTAGCAGCACACAGCTCCGAGGCATCATTTTCCAGACATGATACAGGCTCCCAGAAATTTCCGTACACACATAATCAATATTCCACACACAATCAATACTAATTAAGTTTCTGAGAACTTTACTTTGTAAAACGCGCGCGCGCCCCGGGGGGGGTGAAGTTGTATGCTGCCAATGCGACTGACAAAAAAGGGGACAAAGAGAGACGAGTATGCAAATTGCCGGTTTTTATTTTATAGAAAATAGATTGAAAAAGTCGCAACGAACAACATGAACATCGTAGTAGTAATTGACGGGGGTTTCAACTTTCAAGGTGTACTATCCTAAAATTGAGAGAGAGAGAGAGAGAGAGATACCGATTGTGATTTCAGTTTCTTCGTATGGCAGCGAGAAGGGGAGAGTGGCGACAACGGCTTCGCACGGTGTTGTAGATATGCAGTAGTAGAGGAGCTAAACAGTGACTGATAAAAAAAAAAGAGGAGCTAAACAGTGGTTGCAAGACTTGCAACAGATTGACCGGTGGGAGAGGTCAGAGGTCATCGCGAGAGGAGAAATTGGGTCTATTTTGTAACTACTAACAAAAAACCCGTGCTATGCACATGCTGAATTTAGTATACACAGTTAAATATTTGTACACATAATTCGAATACCAATGCAAGTATAATGTAACGACCCGGATTTTAGCCTTTTTTTTTTTTTTTTGAAAAAGTTTTATTAATAAAATTTAGTAATGGTTAGATTTATTTTTTTGTGATTTAGTAGTCCTAATCCCATTACACTATCCGGTTACCCCAACCAAAAATCCTAAACTACATTACATCCCAACTAAACCCAAAACCTATACACATCAATTCAAATTTCTATCACACACACATCACCTTTCATACCCATCCATCCTTATTCGGCTAATTTTGGGCTGCCCCTTTTTCGAGCCAATGGCCATCCAACACACCCCTAAAATCTTTTCCTCTATCCAATGAACAATACCCTTTCCCATGCACTATATTACCTAAAGGGTTCAAGTCTATAAAGCTCTCCATATACTCCATGACTCCACCTCCCCTCCTTATTTTTCGGCAGAAGCAAGAGAAAGAGAGAACCACATTTTCCACTATCCTCTTCCTTCTTCTTTTTGTTTATGTACCGAGAGGTGGCCGGGTAGGAGAAGAAAAGAAGAAAGAAAAAGAAGAAGAAAACTAAGGAAGGAAGAAGAAGAAGTTTGGTCCGTTCGACGCAATCGAGGCCCGTCCAAATCACTCCGGTTTAGCTTAATCTTCGGAAGAAAGGTAGGTTACGTCCTACTGAACCCATCGGTATATAATAAGTCGATTTCCGTTGAGTAGAAACAAAACCCGAGCATTTCGTTAGTTGCAAGGTAGTGTAAATTCGTTTTTGAACTTCTGAGCTACTGGGTCCCGTCCAAAACAATCCGAACCCAACTTTTTCTATGATAGAGTTGTAGTTCATTTCATAACGAACGTTTTGATATATAATACGTTGATTTTCGTTAAACAAAACTCAAGTGTTTCGATCGTTGATCAGTAGTGTATATGCGTTTTTGACTTTTCGAGCTACTGGGTCACGTCCAAACAGCTTCAAATCCAACTTTTTCTATGATAGAAGTGTAGTTCATGTCTTAAGGAATATTTTGATATATTATTTGTAAATTTTCATTGTGTATAGACAAAACCTGGACGTTTCGATCAGTGGAGCGAATGGTTATCAACCCACTCGGTAGAGCACTAGGTAATCAATTGAATAGTTTGGACAACTTTCAAAAAAGTTTAAGCAAACAAATAGGGTCACTCAGGTCAACTACCCCAGGCCAAATTACAGTTAGGCCCGAATCTTGATAAATTATAGTTTGATCCCTAAACTTTAGATTTCTAACATTTTAAATCTCAGATTTTTGTTACTTTGTATTTTAACCTTGTATTGTGAAATTTTGTATCACGTTAGATTAAATGTGATTTAAATTGATAACCAAGTACTTGACCAGACTAGGAAATGTGCCCGTGATTATCTCTTGATCATTTTTGCAACCGTACTTGTTTATTTATTAGACATGTTGATTTTATTATTGCAACTTGTGTTCATTATTTTTATCATTATGTGATTTGCGTGACTTAGCTGTAGCATTGTAAATTATTGTGCAAGTAATGTAGATGGGGTAGTAGAACACTGGGTGGTTGTGGTTTTCGACAAACTTTATACGTGTTTTTAAATAAAAATATGGGAAATGAAAATGCGTGGAAATATTGTTGAGCTGATGAGCTGTGGTTCCGGGGGTGACCGGAGTGGGCCCCGGACGGATGAACGTTTAAAATACGAAACCCTGGATAGGACATGGTGGTGATTGACTCTCAAGAATGGTCGGGCTATAAGGTTGGTGTGGACGGCCCACTGAGATTCGGTGCGATTTGCGTTCGAAAAGATTGATTGTTTGAGTCGCCACCCGGATTTTAGGTCCGAACCCGAGAAACCGATAAAAATATGACTCATTGCCCATGGAAAAAGATTTTACTAGCCATTGCGAAACCAAAGACTTCTCGGATTCGGGGGTTTGGTTACGAGAGAGGAAGGGTTTTACGGCACCCCTCTCGCCCGGTCCGTGAACCGGTCTCTACTCAACATTTTGTGGGATTCTGAAAATATTTGAAATTCAATTTGTTCACAAAAATAAGGAAACAGGGATGGGAATCACGTAAACAACGAGAAAACATGAAAATATAAATTTAAAGTGGATGCTTGTGCGCATGATCTACATGAATGATGATAATGATGATAAGCGGGATTATTACAAATATTTACAAGAAATGTGAAATTACAGAAAATACACAACAAACCCAGAAAGTACAAACATTGAAGCCCAACAAACTGTTTTGCAAACTGGATTCCAGAATAGGGATTGAGCGCTCAAAGACCAAGGCTTGAGCGCTCAACCTCTTCAAACCAGTTTGAGCGCTCAAGGCACATGGGTTGAGCGCTCAAACCAGTTCCTAGCCTTTATGAAATTACACCTTTTTATAACTTCTTTTCGAGATCGATCACTTATTAAGGACTTTTTCAGGAGAAACAAGTAAGAGTAAATTGATCAATCTCATAAAGAAGGATGAAAAGAATGTAATTTCGATGAATCCACAAGAAAATGTTTGAAAATAGAGGAAAAGAGGAGAATTCAGGTCCTGAGCATAACAACAATATCTCACACACACAATTAACAAGTTACTCCAAGATCCATCATCGAATCAACAAATGACCAACAAAACTGTCCAAGAACAGCTTGAGCGCTCAAGTGAGTGACCTTGAGCGCTCAAGCCATAATCTGACTTTCTGATTTCTGGCTTAAAATAGATGCTCAATGATTCTCAGGACCTTAGACATTCTAAACAAGAGTAATGGAAGATGATCCAGTCACTGTTTTGCAATCAAAATGAAGTTTTACAAAGATATTGATCTTTGATCATCATAAATAGTTAACTAAATTCATGCATGTGTTTTTGAAATAGAGATATGCTATTTTGAGAGTCACATGAACAAAGGTAACCATTAAACAATGATCAAAGCCAAGACCCCTATTACAACTGCAGATTTGAAAAAGGTTTTAGAACAATGTTTAGACCTCTGTGAGTTCAAGTCAAGTACAAAGAACTTGCTTGAACTCACTGGTCCTCCTCAGATGAACCAAAACAGTGAGTTCATCACATGTTTTACTACCTTTTGGAAATGCTTGAAGTTTGGACTTGATTCTGGGCTTGGGGATGATGATTGTGGATGGTTTTGGTCTATAATCTGGACGAATTGGACAATGTAGGTGATTGATTGATGATCAAGGACTTAATTTTGGACTGGAAGAATGGAATTTTCAAGCGGTTTTGGTAATAGACCAGTGGTTTTTGGTAGAGAGAGAGAGAGATGATCGAAATTCTGAGAGGCTTACGGGCTGGAGTCTCAGAATGGTTAACCTCCAAAACCAGGGGTGAAGAATGGTTTTTATAGAGTGAGTGGGAGGGAAGAGGAGAGAGAGAAAGAGTGGGTTTTGTATTTCAAGGGTATTTTTGGTGTATTTCTCGGGAGTTAGTGGAGTATAATGTACGTATAGAGATCGTAGAGGATCATCTCCAGACGCTCCCATGCGTAAAATCTCATGATTAGATATTCTGCAGGTTGCTGACTGGATCAGAGTTGAGCGCTCAAAGCCGTGGGCTTGAGCGCTCAAGGTGCTTTCCCAGGGTTGAGCGCTCAAAGCCATGGGCTTGAGCGCTCAAGGTGCATGATGGCAAACTGCTGGCTTGGCTTGGTTCAACACTGTTTGGGTTGGTTTGAGCTGTTTTGGTTGTTGTTTGGTTAATTTTGATCAAATTCAAGTCACTCTCACAAGTTCCAGGTAGTCATGATTGGTCCGTTTCATCATCGGGAATACTTGAGCGCATCTCGGGTTCAAAATTGGGGTGTCTACAGTTGCCCCTCTTGGATGAGACTCAATACCATTGTTTTGGTATGAGTGATGTCCAAGATACAGACAGCCCAACTCGTTCCCCGTAATACACTTCAAGCAGAAAATGATTCAAACGAGCATAAAGCTCTCAGAATGATTTAAACGAGCATAAAGCTCTCAGAAAATGATTTAAGCGAGCATAAAGCTCTTAAAACGATTTAAACGAGCACGTGGCTCTCAGAAAATGATTTAAACGAGCATAAAGCTCTCAAAATGATTTAAACGAGCACGTGGCTCTCAGAAAATGATTTAGACGAGCATAAAGCTCTCAAAATGATTTAAACGAGCATAAAGCTCTCAAAATGATTTAAACGAGCATAAAGCTCTCAAAATGATTTAAACGAGCATAAAGCTCTCAAAATGATTTAAACGAGCACGAAGCTCTCAAAATGATTTAAACGAGCACGTGGCTCTCAGAAAACGATTTAAACGAGCACGTGGCCCTCAGACCGCAGTCAAAGTACTTCGCGCATACGCTAACACAAAATACGATTAATAAACAATGATTGAAACGAGCACGTGGCTCTCAGAAAATGATTAAAACGAGCATAAAGCTCTCAAAATGATTTAAACGAGCATAAAGCTCTCAAAACGATTTAAACGAGCACGTGGCTCTCAAAACGATTTAAGCGAGCACGTGGCTCTCAAGAACGATTTAAACGAGCACGTGGCTCTCAGAACGATTTAAACGAGCACGTGGCTCTCAGAACGATTTAAACGAGCACGTGGCTCTCAGAATGATTTAAAATACTTCGTGGATACGCTAACACGAAGCACGCATACACAACACGCTTCGATCTAGCACGATCAAATATTAAAATTCATGGATAAATGACGATTCAAATGATTGGGACTACTGAGTCCAAAGTTCACCAACAAAACACAAAGGATGCCTGAAATGCCCCTGCAAAGCTTGCAAAAGAAGCCAAAAACCTCTGCCAGGATTAGCCTTGAGCGCTCAGGGTGTACCCTTTGAGCGCTCAACCCAACCTTGAGCGCTCAAACTTCGATTTGATCTTCCAGCGCTCAAAGAGTCCAACTTAAGCGCTTGAACCCCTGAACGGGGACGACGGTTCAGAATCATAACGTTCGGTTTAACTCTGATTTACACCGATTAAACTCTCAGAACGCTTCAGAGACTTCAGAAATCAAATCCTCACACCTCTCTCGTGATTCCGAAACAAACCCAAACATTTTCTCACTCAAATTTCTGCCAAAATCAAAAACCCCCAATTTCTAGGGTTCGTCCGTACGATTCTCGGTTCAATTCAGTTCGATCAGGGCTCGGTTTGTGCCCAATTGGTTGGTTTCATGGAGGATACAAGTGGATCACGATCTCCGGTGGCCTCGCCGACGGCGGAGAGGGGCGGTGGTGAAACAGTGGTGCCACCACCGACGAGCTCGAGCGCTCAAGGGGATTTGCAGGAGACAGGGGTGGGTCCCACAGTGACCGGGACACCACCCATGGCTGCAGAGACGACGGGGAGAGATAGAGAGAGAGAGAGGAAGAAAGGGAGAGAGAGGGAGAAAGAGAGAGAGAGGATGGCAGTGGTGGTGGTGATCGATTAGAGGAGAGGGGCGGAGGTAATGGTGGTGGTGGTGATGGAGATCCAGCCACCAGGGCAACGGTGGCTAGTGGTGATGATGGTGACGGTGGGGGCAGTGGTGGTGGTCCAGTGGTGGAGAGAGTAGAGGAGAGGAGAGAGGAGATGGCGGAGGTCCAAGACGTGGACAGTGGTAGTAGTAGCGACGAGGCGGCCGCGGGTGTCCGCTGGAGGATAGAGCCGAGACCTAGTCGGCAGCCTAGCGAGGGGGATAAGGGGAAATCGGTGGTGATTGGTAGTGAGTCGTCGGTCCAGGGACAGAGCAGTAGACCGACGACTCAGGGTCCGGTTGGGATCTCTCGGGAGGATTACCTTGAGCACGCGCCGCCGGAGGTAGTGATGGCGGCTGCAGTAGATGCCCCATGGATTCTGGATGTGGCGAGGGCGGCCATAGTTGAGAGTAGAGAGAGAGAGGCGGCGATGCTACGGGAGGCCGCCGCTGAGGACGAGGCGGCGAGGGCCTTTTGCGAGGAGTTTGAGACAGAGGAGGCGGCGGAGGCGGCTAAGCTACGAGCCGAGGAGGAGGAGAGGGCGGCTGGACGGAGGGTGACGGTGGTCCAGGCTGCCAGACCTGGTTGAGGAGAGGGAGGCCGGCTTTCGACGTGGCGACTTACGCCCCACCGGTGCACCTTTTCGTGCCTTCTGCTGCAGACGATTATACTCCCCGACGGGAGTTGTACTTCGGAGAGGAAGTGCTACTGGACCCCGAGGTCCACCTCTCGACCGACTGCTTGACGGTATGCTTGCCTTTCTTTCCTGCTTATTGCTTTCGCGCACTTTCAATAGTTATCAAACCTGATTTTCAATGAATGATTGAATTACTGCTTGATTGATGGTTGAATTGAAATACTGGACTAACGCCTGATTGCTTGTTTGTTGGTTGATTGTTTTGCAGAGAAACTTGAGCTTGAAGGCTCACGGGGGTATGGGTTCCAGCTGGGAGATCTACCAGCAGCTGCACGCCTCCGTGAGGGATCTGGTGGACCTGGCGGGGTTCAGGAGGTTCATCCCGACTCTCACGAGCACTCAGCATGACCATGCCGTGGTAACGGCATTGGCCGAGAGGTGGAGGGACTCTACGAGCTCTTTCCATCTCGTCATTGGAGAGGCGACGATGACCCCGCTGGATTTCTCAGCGATCACGGGGTTGAGGGTAGGAGGAGACCCGATCCCGTTCGACTCGGGGATTGGCGGAGACGTCGCTGCACTGCGGTGGTTCTTGGGCTTCGTGCCCAACAAGGAGGGGGAGACGGCTACATACGGCCAGTTCAAGTTGAAAGGATTGGGGGAGCCGACTGACGAGGAGGAAGCAGCACAGAAGGCGAGGTGCTACTTGTTATACCTGTTTGGGGCTTCACTGTACCCAAATAGGCGTAACAGGGTGCACCTCTCCTACCTTGGAGGGTTGAGGGACTTCACCGTTGCGGCGAGGTATAACTGGGGCGGGGCAGCACTCGGAAGCTGCTACGCGTTCATGAACGCTGTCTCGAGGCGGAAAGGGACTAGCATCTCCGGGCTGTGGAGCGTCTGGGAGGTAAAACACAAAACTTTCATTTCAAACTTACATGCATGCATTTCAATGAAAAATCGCACTCGATTGACTGACTCGTTTATTGTTTGACATGCAGCTTTGGGCCTACGAGGTATTGGGTTTGCACCCCCCAGAGACGCGGCACCAGAACCCGGACGTCATCCCCCGAGCACTGTGCTGGGGTGAAGGCTTCCGTTACGGCGGCTCAGCGCGAGGGAACATCCACGTTCTCCGCGCCTCGCTGGACAGGCTCCCTGCTTCCTTGGTAAGAATCAAACTCTCACACGCATTCAATCTCGCTTTCGATTTGCTTACTACCATGCACTTGATTACTAATGCTTGAACAACCTTTTGCAGGTCTGCTGGAATAGCTTATTAGTGCTTACTAGTATTTGTCCCACATTGGCTAGCTAAGTAATGTATCTAGTCGTCCCATAATATAAATAAAGGTTTCATGTGTTAGGGTTGATTAACACCCTACACTTCTTCTTCTCTCTCTCTCTCTCTTAAACAAACAACATGGTATCAGAGCAGGTTCTGATTCCACCATAAACCATCATCGTCATAAAATAAAATAAAAAAAAAAACCCTAGCAAGTTAGCAACCATCGTCTTCTACCAATCAAAACCCTAAATCCCCCAATTAACCATCCAGCCTCACCGATCGACAACCCAATCGACATTCCTAGCCACAATCGACCAATCCACGAACCCAAACTTTGTCACTGTTCATCGCACTGTTACTGTTCATCGGCACAGCCACTGTTCATCGACACTGTTACTGTTCATCGACACTGTTCATCGGCACTGTTCATCGTGTTGTTACTGTTCATCGGTACTGTTCATCATCGCACTGTTCATCGGTTACTGTTCACTATTCATCTATCACTGTTCATCAATCACTGTGCATCTCAAGGTGATTATTGATATGCACTGAAGGTGTATTGTTTCGACGAGATCTTTGAAGTTTGCTTAGTCTACAACATGTACTAAAGGTTCCTTGGTCACTTGGTATACACCTACAACACTACTGATATGTGCTTTTTGTTGGCAGTTGGTGGTGATTATTTGTGTACTGGTATTGCTTCTGTCAGTAGTTGTTCTTGTGGTGGTTTCACTATGTTGTTTTTCAGTTAGTTGGTAGACGAAGTTGATCGGTTGGTGGGTTGGTGGTCTGGTATTGAAGTAGTGGGTTGATTAGTGAGTTGGTTTGTCGGTGATACTTTTCTCTCTGTTATTTGGCAACATGTCTGAGGAGAAGTTTGCTTCTGGTTCTTTGCGGAGAAGTTTGTTGGTGGCTTTTCTCTCTGTTATTTGGCTCTCGGCACTTAGTTGATTAGTTATTTGTAGTTGTGGTTTATTTCTTCTGCTAGAGGTAGCGGTTGGTTGATTTATTGATCAATTTTTGATTTGTTGGTAGATGTTGATTTCATACGGTGGATAGTCGCGAAGTTTGTTGGTTGTTTGGTTGCTAGTAGATTCCGAGTTGGTATTTGGGTTTGTTTATGATGAAGTCTGCTTCAGTTGTTTCTGGTAGTTTTGGCTCTGGTTTTGGTGGTCGTGGTTCTAATTTCCGTCGTCGTGATGGTTTTGGTCGCGGTCACATGACAGGGGGAGGTAGTTCTCGTCGTGGTAGTTCTAATTGTGGAAGTTCTGCTTATGGTACTCGACAGTGTACCCATTGTGGGGGTATCAATCATACAGTGGAGTACTGTTATGATCTTTATGGTTTTCCCCGGTCTCATCAGGTTGCTATTTCTGAGGATGTTAGACAGTTTACTCATTCTTCTGCCGACAGTAGGGTGACTATCTCAGCAAAGGAGTATCAGCAATACCAACGCCTACTGTCACTACAGACAAGTTCTTCCATTGCTACGTTATCTCAGACAGGTTCCTCCGCTGCTTGCATTGCATCTTCTCATTCTTCTAATCATTGGGTTATTGATTCTGGTGCATCTGATCATATGACTGGTACTCCTATTCTTTCCGGTCGTAAGTCTCTCGGTAAACCATCTCGTGTCACCTTAGCTGATGGTTCTACCACCAATGTTACTGGTTTGGGTTTTGTTCATGTTACTTCCTCTCTTACTTTGGATTCCGTACTGCAAGTTCCTCGTTTTCCATTAAATCTTATGTCTGTTAGTAAACTTACCAAGTCTTTGAATTGCTCAGTCACATTCTTCCCTAATGGTTGTGTGTTTCAGGATCTCAAGACGGGGAAAAAGATTGGTGGCGGTGTGGAACGTGGTGGCTTGTATTATTTTACCGATGATTTTCACCCTAGCTCTGTTGCTCTTCAGTCATCAGTGTCACCATATCAATATCATTGTCGTCTTGGTCATCCATCCCTTCAGAACCTTAAACGGCTAGTGCCTTCATGTAGCCGTGTGGATGTTTTGCCATGTGAAGTCTGTGAGTTTAGCAAACATCATAGAGTATCTTTTTCTCCTAGAGATGAGAGTCGTGCGTCGCGTCCTTTTGAGTTAGTTCATTCTGATATTTGGGGTCCAATGCATGTTCCTAATATTTTTGGCTTTCAATATTATGTTATTTTTGTCGATGATTTCTCTCGTGTTACCTACCTTTATCTCATGAAAGCAAGGTCCGAGTTATCTTCTATTTTTAAGTCATTTTATATGGAAATTAAAACCCAATTTGATACTTGCATTCGCATATTTCGTTCTGATAATGCCCGTGAATATTTTAAAAATAGTCTTTCTCAGTTCTTTGATGATCACGGTATTATTCACCAGTCCTCTTGTGCTCGGACTCCACAACAAAATGGAGTTGCCGAACGCAAGATTCGACATTTATCAGAAGTTATGCGTGCAATGTTATTTCAAATGCAAGTTCCTAAGTCTTATTGGAGTGACGCAGTTCTTACCGCCTGCTATTTAATTAATCGTATGCCCTCTACTGTTCTTGGAGGTCAGATACCCCATCAGGTATTGTTTCCAGGTCGCCCTCTTTACTCATTACCCCTTCGGATTTTTGGGTGCACATGTTATGTTCATGCTCTGGATTCTGACCGAAGCAAACTTGACCCTCGCTCCATTAGGTGCATTTTTCTTGGTTACTCTCGGACTCAAAAAGGGTATAAGTGTTATTCTCCATCTTTACGTCGTCATTTTGTGTGTGCCGATGTCACATTTAATGAGTCGCTCCCGTTTTATTCGGAGCCTGTCAGTACAAATGATCGGTTTGCATCTGAGTCTGTGTTTCCTATAGCTGTCCCATTAGGTACTGGTCTTCCTCCACCAAAACCTTTGCAGGTGTATGTTCATCGTCCTAAACTTCCATCAGAGCCATCTCAGCCAGCACATTCTCAGCCCGAGCCCTCTGAAGAACCAGCTCCACCTTCGCCCACCGCTCCGTCTTCTCCTCCGTTGCGGGATCTCGCCGACCTTGATCGTCCTATTGCCCATCGTAAAGGTATTCGGTCCTGCACTATACATCCTATTGCTCAGTTTGTTTCCTATAATCATTTGTCACCGTCCCTTCGTGCTTTTACTACTTCGGTCTCTTCCGTTTTTGTTCCTAACACTGTTCAGGAGGCTTTATCTATGTCTGAGTGGCGGAAAGCTATGGAGGATGAGATGTCTGCTCTTCATCATAATGGCACTTGGGAGTTGGTTTCTCTTCCTGCTGGTAAAACTACTGTTGGTTGTCGTTGGGTATTCACAGTCAAGTATCATCCGGATGGCACTATTGAGAGGTATAAGGCCCGCCTTGTGGCCAAAGGCTATACACAGACATATGGGGTTGATTATGCAGAGACTTTTTCCCCAGTTGCTAAGATAAACTCTGTTCGGATTCTTATTTCTCTTGCCGCTACTCTAGGTTGGCCCTTATTTCAATTGGATGTCAAGAATGCCTTCTTACATGGTGATCTGCTCGAGGAGGTCTATATGGAGCAACCTCCTGGGTTTGTTGCTCAGGGGGAGCGTTCTCGTTCTCGGGTTTGTCGTCTTCGCAAAGCCTTATATGGTCTAAAGCAGTCCCCTCGAGCTTGGTTTGGTCGGTTTAGTGATGCTGTGCTGCAATTTGGTATGCGTCGTTCCCATTCGGATCACTCTGTTTTCTCTCTTCAGTCAGAGCGTGGAAAAATAGTGTTGATTGTATATGTAGATGATATCATTATTACTGGAGATGATCAGAAGGGTATTGAGGAGTTGAAGCAGTTCTTACAGCGACAATTTCATACTAAGGATTTGGGTAAGCTAAGATACTTTTTGGGTATTGAGGTAGCAAGATCCAAGGATGGAATTAGTTTGTCCCAACGGAAGTATGCATTGGATATTCTTGAAGAGACAGGTTTATTGGGAGCAAAACCTGTGGAGACCCCAATGGATCCTAATGTGAAACTTTGTGTTGATCAGGGGGAGATATTTCCTCATCCAGACCGGTATCGTCGCTTAGTTGGTAAGTTGAATTACCTTACAAATACACGTCCTGATATCTCTTTTGCTGTCAGTATGGTGAGTCAGTTTATGTCCGCACCTCGACTTCCACACTGGGAAGCTTGTCTTCGTATTGTGAAATATCTTAAGGCTCATCCAGGACGTGGTCTATTTTATCGGTCTAATGGACATTTACGGATTGAAGCCTTTACCGATGCCGATTGGGCAGGATCACCATCTGATAGACGATCCACTACTGGGTACTGTACTTTTGTTGGAGGCAATTTGGTCACATGGAAAAGCAAGAAACAAACAGTGGTCGCAAGGTCTAGCGCAGAAGCAGAGTATCGGGCCATGGCACACACATCTTGTGAGATTGTGTGGTTGAGAGCTTTACTCAAGGAGTTAGGTTTTGATGTGGAGTTACCTATTCCTATGTATTGTGATAATCAAGCGGCAATACATATTGCTTCAAATCCAGTATTCCATGAGAGAACGAAGCATATTGAAGTTGATTGTCACATTGTTCGTGAGAAGATAGATGGTGGTGTGATATCTACTCCATTTGTTTCTACAGGAGCACAGTTGGCCGACATCTTCACAAAACCATTGTTTAAACCGCGTTTAGAGTCTTTATGTAACAAGCTGGGATTTTGTGATATTTATTCTCCAGCTTGAGGGGGAGTGTTAGAATAGCTTATTAGTGCTTACTAGTATTTGTCCCACATTGGCTAGCTAAGTAATGTATCTAGTCGTCCCATAATATAAATAAAGGTTTCATGTGTTAGGGTTGATTAACACCCTACACTTCTTCTTCTCTCTCTCTCTCTCTCTCTCTCTCTCTCTTAAACAAACAACAAGAATCAAACTCTCACACGCATTCAATCTCGCTTTCGATTTGCTTACTACCATGCACTTGATTACTAATGCTTGAACAACCTTTTGCAGGTCCGCTGGAACATATGGGATGCTATCGATGAGCCTTACTTGGCTCCGAGCCGGAGGCTCACGAGGGGGAGGGTTTTACTCGAGTGCCAGTACGGCTGGTTCTGGTACCTCGGCGACAGGGTGGTACGCCAGTCTATACGGGCTGACAGACCACAGGTGCCAGGACGCCTTCCTCCTCGGGTGCTGATGACGTCTCGGTATACACTGGCAGAGATAGAGCGTTTTACGACGCCTGACCTGAACCTGAGCCAGCACTTGCGTCCGGCCTTGAGCTACGGAGATTACTTCAGGAAGTACTTGGCCGGTTCGCTGGAGTCGGAGGAGTGGAGAGACAAGGTAGAGGAGGAGAAAGCCGCGAAGGCGCGGGCCTCAGCTGGAGGGGTAGCCAAAGGTGAGGATGCTGGCACCTCCAAGTGGTGGGTGCACGTTACTTCTGCCGGTGGAGAGGCAGGGGATATAGACATCCCGAGGCCACCAGCAGACTTCCCGCGACTTTCGGCACCGGTAAGAAACACTCCACTTATTCAGATTTGCATGTTTTGATTATGAATGCCCAAATGTACTGATGATTCAAATTTCTGACTTGCTTGCAGGTTTCACAGGAGGCGGCGCAGACTTTGCACGAGCAGAACCAAGGACTACGCGTCCTGATTCGCCGCCTCATTGCCGGGGAGGAAGTCACTATCCGCCGGGAGGGCGAGCTAGCACCTCCCGCTGCTCCTGGGCCTTCTCGCCCGAGAGTTGCACCGGTATGTAATTCACATTGCTTGCACTTTGAATTTCTTGATTATACCGTGTACTAATTCCTTTTTCTGTTTACTTGTTGATGCAGCCGCCCGTGATCAGAAAGAGACCTTATGCTGGAGTCGGCGGTCCTGGAGACACAACCGTACGACTCGGTCGTTCAAAGCCAACGGCGGCGGGACTTGAGGAAGGGAGACCACGGAGATCGTCTCGCCGGAGGGTGGATACAGCACCTGAGGGGATGGTTGAGACTACGAGCTCGAGCGATGATAGCGTTGATGACGCCAACTACCCCTCTTCCCGGCAGGAGCGACAGGAGCAGCGGCAGGGAGACGAGACTGAGAGCTCGGACGAGACGATGGATGAGTCGGAGTAGTGCACAGTAGACATAGAGTAGTTATAGAGTTTTGCTTTTGCTTTTCATCTTTTCCCTTGATTGGGCCTGCGTGCCCCGGTAGATAGGTGGATTAGGGCCTGCGTGCCCCAGATGCGGATTTTCTTGTTGGGCGTTGTGTGCCCTGGTAAATAGTGATGATACTCGTTTCGGCATTTTGCTTTTCATGGATTTTGATCAGATTATACATGATTTGCACTTTCATTTGTTCATCGTATTATTTTCGCTTTTGATATTCAGATGAACAAACCTATTGTAGAATGTACATAATTTATCCACTAAATTTCGAATTCAAAAATCCAAGAACAAAGCTTTAAAACTTAACTTTAAAGAAAAGCTAACATGTTCGGGAATTTGGACGAAACATGATTATTTGGGTGTATGCACAACCGGAATACGTATTTACAAGCCGCACATCTCGACACACTTCTTGCATGTAAACAAACTATACAAACTATACAAAACAACCTCTGAACGGAATTTGATGTTCATAAGGCATATTTGAAAATAAAATGCTTCGTAAGCCCATTTAGATATGATGGATTGCTATGCTGTCATCTCGACCAGGTCACAAATGACATAAATGCCCCTGTGATCGTCACCATTGAGGAAGGAAACTCCCCGAACCATTTTTGATACGGCAACGGCCGCCATCCCTTTTCTTGAGTTGGCCGTTGATACCCCAAATCCTTGCATAATCCAAGAAATGCCTCTAGAATCACTCCGACAAGTCACAAACATCCATTGACACGTGCCTCGATGATTGGAAATGGCTTGCATGGTTAGAAAATAGATCCGGACGTCCGACAACCGTTTCTTTGTCTCAAAACTTCTTTATATGCGTATCCCGTGTCCGAACACGTATCGGCTTGTTAACTCGAGGAACGGGACGCTCCGTGAAGTCACAAATGTCCATCGAGACTTGGCTCGGGTGTTGGTTAAGGGTTAAGAGGCTTAGAAGAGGTTCCGGGCATCAAATGGACAAAAGTGCAGCTGCTGCTGTTTCTGCTGTTCTGCAGGCCTTGAGCGCTCAATGGGGTTTGAGCGCTCAAACTCAGCACCTTGAGCGCTCAAGGTGGTTTCAGGGGGTTGAGCGCTCAAGGCCATGGGCTTGAGCGCTCAAGGTCTGTACTGGGCAGGCTAATGATGTTGCTTCCCAATGCATTTTTGGACCCTTTTGCATGATTTCTTCTGCCCCAAATGTCTTGTTGCTCTGCCATAACATCTTCCAAGCTTTGAATATCACCTTCCCAAGGTCTTTTCACACTTTTCCCATAAATGCCATACTTTTCCAATACATTTTCAAATTTTTCCAACAAAACACTTTGGAAATATATGCTTGACCATCTTGAAAATGTAATCTTTGATTTCCAATGTTGCATGGCAAATTTGTAAGGTTCCTCCCAAGTCCCCTATAAATACCATCCATGATCAAGCCTTTCCCACACACCATTTTCACATCAAATTTCATTTCCTACCCCACACATCTTTCTTATCAATCCTTCTATAGCTTCCTATGGCTGCCCTTGACCCTTCCGTTATCAACACTTGGGTTGCTAGCTTTGAAAACATTGATTGGTTCAACTTCCGAGGTCTTGGCCTCAACGCTCTTCGCCACCTCCATACTTTTCCTATCCGCCAAGATATCTTGCATGCCGCGGTTCGTTGTTGGGATTCTGAGCTCCATGTATTCCGTTTTGGGATGCAAGAGCTTTGCCCGACTGTTGAGGAATTTCAAGCCTATCTTGGCGGTCGTGCTTTTGCCGATCCCGTCATACCACCCATTCGTGAAAACTACGCCAACATTCTTAGCAGGAAGCTTGGCCTTGGGAATGGCGCTGCGCGCTTCTTGATTCGCAATGAGACCCTCAACGTTCTTCGTCTCTTTGCGGATTACAGTCCAACAGGCGACCTTTTAGATTTTACCGTTCAAAACCGGCGCATGTTTGCACTTTGCATGTGCCTCTTGGCATTGTATCTGTTGGTCCCATGTGATGGCCATCCCAGTTCTGCCATTGTCGGCGTTGCCGCTCAGATTGAACAACGGAGGGATGTGGTTCCTTTGGTTTTGGCCGAGACAATCATGGGCTTAGATGCGGTTAAGGCTGGAAGGACGAACACTTTTGCCGGAAGTCCGCTTTTGCTTCAGGTTTGATTCATTTGGTTTGGATATTTTGGTTTTTGGGGATTTTGGTTGTTTGGCTTGGTTTTGACTTTGGCTCGGATATTTTTGGTTTTGTAGGTATGGCTGTGTGACAAGGTTGGGCTTTTGAGGGAGCCGGCGGGTGATTGGGTTTATGAACCACGGACTTGGGTGAGAAGGCCATTTGTGCATGATGAGGTTGATGAAGATGAATGGCTTGATTTTCTCAGGTCTTTAGAGGAGGATCACATCACTTGGCGGTGCCACTGGTTGCCTTTGCCGGACATGACGGCCAATCACATGGGAGATACATGGGTGATTCTGGCGGGATTACAAGGGTATGCCTACTATTTTCCACAACGCATCCTCCGCCAATATCGCATCCGTCAAGAAGTGGAGTACTCAGTTCCTGCCACTTTCAGTCTTCCCACATTTAGGCATTCCGTCCTCGAGCACTACCGTACTTCTTGGAGAAATAGGGTTCTTTGGGCTCCTGATCCCTACCCAACTATTCATTTGAATGGACATTACAGGGATTGGATGAGAGGGCAAATGGAAACACGACGCTGAAGAAATTAGCGCAATTCGACTCTCGACTTACTAAGCTGTTTCCCAAAATAAATGGTGCATTTTTTTTTTTTTTTAAGGCTGCTCAGTTTATGTAATCGAAGAAGTGATTTGAATAAAATTGAACGATGAAGGGTTTCCCCCTCTTGGTTCATTCAGTTTCATATGCTATCTCCTTCGAAAGCTGCGAAAACATGGACCAACTCATCAGATTTAGACCGAACCCCGAGATAGGGTTGCCTACGTATCCCTCTTCAAGGAATCAGGTCATAGCGTAGTTCAAGCAAAGGTTCACTCGGGTATTAACACTTTCCTTTTTGCGCTCTAAATTTTGCCAGGTACCGCCTTTTCAGGTTTTCGGTCCAGCGAGCTTCTTTTGAATTCTTGCCTTAAATTTTGCCTAGACTGCCCAGTGTGGGTTTTCAGACTAGCAGGCTTGCTCTAATTTTTGCTTGGATCGGCTCGCCCTTGCGATTTTCCGTCCAACGAGCATCTCTCAGGGGTAATATCGTTTGAGTTGGTCTAAATTGACAAGATTGCTGAACTCGTTGCCATCCAGATCAAGGATCACTGCTGCCCCACCATTGAGAATGGTCTTGATGATATATGGTCCTGCCCATTTCGGCCTGAATTTCCCTCGTGGATCAAATATCGGTGCCCGAATTTCTTTCACCACCATGTCCCCTTCAATCAAATCCCTGGATTTCACTTTCTTGTTGAATGCGCGGGCAATTCTTCTCTGATATCCCTGAATGTGATACAATGCCCGCAATCTCCTTTCGTCGAACAACATCAACTCTGAAAATCTGTCGCTCAGCCAGTCAGCCTCATTGATTTCATTTTCTATCATCACCCTTAAAGAAGGCACTTCAAGCTCGATGGGAAGTACCGCCTCCATACCATAAACCAAAGAGTATGGTGTTGCCCCTGTTGGAGTTCGGATCGAAGTGCGGTACCCCCACAATGCCAATGGTAACTTCTCATGCCAATCCCTAGATGATTCGATGGTTTTCTCCAAGATGTTCTTGATTGACTTGTTGGCTGCTTCCACTGCTCCATTGGTTTGTGGTCTGTATACTGTTGACTTGTGCACCTGAACATTGAATTCCTCAAGCACCTCCGCTGCCCTTCCTTTGAAATGCACACCATTGTCAGACACGAAGGCATTGGGAACCCCATATCGGTAAATGATGTTTTGCTTAATGAAATGAGCCACCTGTACTGCGGTCAATGTAGCGTAAGAAGCTGACTCAACCCACTTTGTGAAATAATCAATCACTACCAATATGAACTTGTGACCATTCGATGCTGGCGGAGTGATTTTCCCGATCACATCTATTCCCCACACTGAGAAAGGCCAAGGCATTGCCATTGTATGAAGTTCAGATGGCGGGACATGCATGAGATTAGCATGGACTTGACACTTATGACATCTCCGCACATACTGAATGCAATCTGTTTCCAAGGTTAACCAGAAGTATCCTTGCCTCAAGATCTTCTTTGCCATCATCAATCCGCTCATGTGGGGACCGCAGATTCCTTCATGAATTTCTTCCATTACCCTTTTCATGTCATCACCATGGATGCACAACTTGTGCATGCCACAGTATGATCTTTTGTATAACCTTCCACCACAGAGGATGTATTGTGATGCCAGCCTTTGTAATGCTATTCGATCTTTCTTGTTTGCTCCTTCCGGATATTCTCCTTTCTCAACCAAATTCCAGATATCATGGTACCAAGGCAGACCATCGTCAATTTCACCAATATCATCACATACTCATAGGCTGGCCTATTCCTTTGCTCGATCATGATCGGTCTCATTCTTACTCCCACAGGTAATTCCACCATAGATGCCAAGGTTGCAAGGGCGTCGGCAAACTGATTCTTCATTCTTGGGATATGCGTGAAAGTAACTTGCTCAAATCGATGAATCAGGTCGTCAAGGTCTTTGTGGTATGGCTTCAATTTTTCTTCTCGTACTTTCCAATCACCGTTGGCTTGGGAAACCACCAGATTCGAGTCTCCAACCACTTCCAATTTCTTTACCCCGATTTCAAGAGCAGCCTCCATTCCTACGATGCATGCTTCATACTCCGCCTGATTATTGGTATCTTCGAAATTTAATTTGAAAGAGAGGGGAATGTGAGGCCCTTCCGGGGAGACCAATAATATGCCGATCCCGAATCCTCTCTGATTTGCTGCTCCATCGAAGTACAATTTCCAAACATCTTCTGCTACCATCATAACACTTTCATCGGGAAACTGGAACTCCGTATCCTCAGGCCCTTCGATCGGATGATCTGCCAAGAATTCTGCCACAGCCCTGCCTTTTACTGATTTTCGCGTCACATACTTGAGCTCAAATTCAGCCAACAGAAGCAACCATCGTGCTAACTTTCCGGTGAGCGCTGGTTTTTCAAACAGATATTTGAGAGGATCCATTCGAGAAATCAACACCACCGAATAAGCTAACATGTAATGCCTTAACTTTTTAGAGGCCCATACGAGAGCCCAACAGGTCTTCTCTAATGGCGTGTATCTTTCTTCGGCTCCGACCATCTTTTTGCTTAAATAATACACCGCCTTCTCGACACCTGCTTCACCTTCTTGTGCCAACATGCAACCCATTGCAAATACTGCCGAATTGATTCGAAGGCTTTCTGGCACTTGTCTTCCCATTTGAATGGTACTCCTTTCTTGAGTAAATGAAACATCGGCTCGCAAGTTGAGGTCAACTTGGCGATGAATCTGCTGATGAACTGAATTTTCCCGAGAAAACTCCGAACCTCCTTTTCTGTCTTTGGCGGCTCCATTTCTAGTATTGCTTTGATTTTCGATGGATCGACTTCAATCCCCCTGGTGGTAATCATAAATCCCAGCATTTTCCCGGCGGTGACTCCGAATGTGCATTTTTGTGGATTGAGACGCATCCGGTACTTCCGTATCCTTTCAAAGAATTTGCGTAATGCTGGGAGATGCCCTTCCCTCTCTTTGGCCTTTACAATCATGTCATCCACATACACCTCAACTTCTCGGTGCATCATATCATGTAACAGAGTTGTGGCCGCTCGTTGGTAAGTTGACCCCGCGTTCTTCAATCCAAACGGCATAACCCTGTAACAAAACGTCCCCCATTCAGTGGTGAAGGTCGTTTTCTCTCGATCCTCAGGTGCCATTAGAATCTGATTATATCCTGAAAACCCATCCATAAATGACAGCAGCGCGTGCCCTGCTGTGTTATCTACCAGTACATCGATGTGAGGTAAAGGGAAATCATCTTTCGGACTGGCTTTGTTTAAATCTCTGAAATCTACACACACCCTGACTTTTCCATCCTTCTTTGGCACTGGCACGATATTTGCAACCCACTGTGGATACTCAGTTACCATCAAAAAGCCGGCATTGAACTGCTTGGTAACTTCCTCTTTGACTTTCTCAACCCAATCTGGTCTGATCTTCCTCAGTTTCTGTTTTACCGGCTTTGCATCGGGATACAAGGGAATTCGATGTTGCACAATTTCAGGATCGATTCCGGGCATATCTGCGTGGGACCAAGCAAAAACATCTTCAAACTCTTTGAGTAAATCAACGAGTAATCCTTGTTGCTCCGAAGATAGCCCGGAACCGATTTGAACCATGCGAGGATTTTCCTCATCTCTCAATTTAATTGAAATTACTTCTTCTTTTATTGGCTGAGCATGCCTTTCATTTTCCCTTTCGATTAGAGACTTAAGCTCTTTAGGTATTTCTCCTTCGAGCTCAGTCTCATCATCATCATCGGGGTCAACACAATTTATTTCGGGAACCGCAAAGTAAGCGAAATCAGCATTTATTTCATTAACAAAGCCCTCTGGGGCGCAGTACATGGCATCAGACTCGAATTCAAAATAGAAATGACGACGTGGAGGGCCATGAGGCACAAACTCCGACTCACAGCCAAATTCAGACCCTGACTCAGACTTGAACCCTAACTTAGTGAATGTATTAGTAAATTTTACAACAGGAGTGAAAGTGCAATTCTTGTATTCACCGACTGCATCCACTATCAGCACGCTGGGATCTTCAAAGGCCTCCTGTCCGAGCATCATCACTGCTGGCTCCTCTTTATCCTTACCTGTTAGACTGACCTCATTGAACATTGACATCAAGATCCCACCATCCAAAGCTTCCGTCCAATCCGCTTTAAGGTCTTTCACCAATTTCTCGACCTTTTCATGTTCATCTTCGCTATCCCAAGCATCGTTAGCAAAGATCTCGAATCCGGGGTGCACCTCTCCACTTATTTCATTTACGAACGGCTCAGGCTGGCCGTGATATGGCGCATTTGATCCTTCCCCAACAAAGCGGATCCGACGGTTTGCACTGCTGCTTGCTCGATTGGTTCTTGTCTTTTGCATCTCTTTCAGTGTAGGTTCATACCCTAATCCGAAACGGCCTCGCTGAGAAGGGAATTCTGGAAACTGAGCCACCCCCTGATGAGTTCGACCCAAACCGGTGCCTGGCAGATAAGACATCCTTCTCATCATCTCGAGAGCTGTGGTGCTGATTGAAAAATCATCATCTATACGAAGCGTGAACACACCCCCGGATGTATCAAAAGCAAAGCCCCCAAGCTGAACATCATTTTCGTCATGCATGATTTCTAACAAAGGAGCATTATCTTCAGCATGAGGGCGAATGCCTGTGTCTCCATAGAGGGCAACCGTTCCACTTTCCAAGCCAAGCAGAACCTTTTGATGCAAGGTGGATGGGACTGCCATGATATCGGGTCGATGCATCCAAGGACGTCCTAACAGCAAGTTGAACGAAGCTGGGATCTCAAGCACATGGAACTCAACTGTTGATCTGAACCCTTCCGCAGCAATCTCCATTTCAACAGTCCCGAGCACATTGCGGCGGGTGTTATCATAAGCTCGAACAGTGAGACTAGATGGCGTGAAATCCTTTGGTTTAAGCCCCAAGCATAGAGCTGTTCGGAGAGGGCATACATTGAGTGCGGACCCATTGTCTATCAATACAACCGGGATCCATTTCCCCATGCACTTCATGGTGACATGCAAAGGCTTGTTGTGGTCAGTTCCCTCGAGCGGCAGATCGGCTTCGGTAAAGGTTACGACATGCTTGGTTGGTTTGGTGGTAATGGTAGGTTTGGTGATAATGGCGGCTACCATGGCTTCAGGGGTGATGTCTGGTGCAACTTCCATACAGGACAATGCTTGAGCGAGCTTCTGGCGATGTTCGCTGGAGCTCATAAGCAATCCCCAAATGGTAAGTGCGGCTGGGGTTTTCTCAAGTTGTTTCTGGATGGGATTTTCTTCGTTGGTTGGTGGAGGCTTTGGACGAGGGGCACGACTGTTTGCCGCGGAGGTAGCTTGGGATTGGTTATTTGTTGGATTAAAGAGGTTTTGGAAATCGATTGGGTTAGCAATTGGGTCGCTGAGGTTGTTTGGATAGTGCGGCATGGCTAGGTTATTTGGTAGGGTTGGGTTGTTTTGTGGAGTTGGGTTATTTTGTGGAGTTGGGTTATTTTGTGGAGCTAGGTTAAAAGGTAACCGGTTTGTGGTATTTGGTTGTGGGTTGGATGTGTTTCCGGTGAATATTTGAGGTGGTTGGTAAAATCGACCGCTCCGAAGAAGGTGAAGAACTGAGTCAATATCATCCCCCCACAAATCAGTGTAGTCCGTGTAGAAGTCAACAAGATCCCCCTCCGCTTTTCTCTTTCCCTTTGCAATACTAGCTTCTTCCAAACCCTTGGTTATTCCCTCTACGGTTGCTTCACTCCAAACATCTCCATTCTCCATGGCGGCTTTGTTAACAGCCCAGGCTTCGTTATCTCCAACCCACAGCGGTGCTATGCCCTCATTTTGATTGGCCCACATGTTTGCTACAACATTTTCCTCCATTTGTTGTCCCCAAACATCGGGCAGGTCACTGTCCAACACCATAACATTACAATTCTCCGGGACTTGCACTTGAGGTGCCGGAAGATTCTCATCAACTATGTAATCGTAAGGTGTGAACTCTATCCCTTCCGTCATTCGGTTTATGGCTTGCTCACTCATCATAGAGAAATCAGGACGACCCTCCCACAATGGTGGCATTGGAAAATACGTTTCATCGAAAAACATGGGGAGTGTGGACCCATCCAAAGGATCGTTAGGGTCCATGAGCTGCCACTCGTTTGGGGTAGGATCCCACTCATCTTCTTGTGCACCATTGAATGCCACAACTTCCTCTTGCCAATTTTGCCCTTGTCCTTCTTCCACTGGCTGTATCACCGGCAATGGTTCAAACAGATTAGGAAGTGCAAATCCATCAAGCGGATCTGCCAACATTGGATCCCAAAACTGATTGATCATGGCACCAAATGGGGGTCCTTCATTTAACTGTTCATTTTGCGGCCAAGCTTCTTCATTTGCCACATTATTGGCCACCATCTGTTCATACTCGTGAGCTTCCATGGCCATTATCAAATCACCCCATTCTTGCCAAACATTGGGGTTCAAGTGCACATCAAGAAGACATGCTTCGCATTCATCGGGTATAGGCACAACGGGCTTAGGATCTGTTTCGGGTATAATATATTGGCTTGGGTCAAATGGAGTGGGGTCTAGGCCTTTTTGAGTGGAGGTAAGAGTAATCTGGCCTATGTCACCGTTTCTTTTGTGGGTTGGCAGAGGGTTTGTGAGGATGTTGGGTTTTTCAGTGGGGTCTCGGATTTGTTTGTTGTCAATGAGATCTTGAATCTCATGACGCAGGCGTTGGCATCTTTCAGTGGGATGGCCGGGTGTTTGGTGGAATATGCAGAAGGCGTTTGGGTTATATGTTGGTGGGGGATTTTGTGGGGGTGGAGTTGGCTGAAGGGGTTTGATTTTCCCCTGTTGCACGAGTCGCTCGAAAGCAACGGGTAGGGGTAAAGGAAGTGGGGTGAAGATGCGCCGTCCCCTTTGGTTTTGGAGTGGTTGAGTTGGTTGAGACAGGATGGCATTTATGGGTTCAGCTTTATGGGGTTGGTGGTTTGCGGAGTTGGATGAGGTGCCGGCAGTGTAACTGGGGTTTGCGTATAGGGAAGAGGTGTTGCCGATGTAGTTGCGTTTCGGTTTGGGGAACGAGTCTCCTTTCTTCAACATCCCGCTTTGCAGAGCTTCCTCAATTGACAGACCCATCTCAAAGTAGGTCTCAAAGTTAAGCGCTTGGGCCATGACCATGTACTGAGCCAAATCGGGTTGGAGGTTCTTGGTTATAATGCGCATCTGATCTTTGTCACTAGGACGATCGGTCATTTGCGCAGCCTTGGCTCTCCATCTTTTCACAAAATCGGCAAACGACTCCCTTTCCTTCATTTTGATACTCTCAAGTTCACGAGTGGTGACCTTGAGCTGCACATTATACTCATACTGCTTAATGAAAGCAGCCACCATTTCTTCCCAAGTTTGTCTCTTCGAAATGTCAAGAGACAAAAGCCATTGGAGTGCAGGTCCTTTTAGGGTTTCATGAAACATTTGAGCCATGGTCAGCTCGTCAACTTCTTGTAACGAGAGGGAGCTTACATATGCCTGAACATGTCCTCTCGGATCCCCAGTCCCATCAAACTTTTCGAAGTCCACATGCTTGAACTTCTTAGGGAGTTTAGCGCCCGGGAAAATGCATAGCTTGCTCATGTCAAAGCCGGTGATGGCTCGTTTCTCACTTTTGGCCACAGATTCCTCTAGCTTGAGTATCTTAGCTAGCATTTCAGACAATTGGGGATTCTCAGGGGGAGGAGGCTGTTCCGGGTGTTCATCATTAGGAATTTCCTGATCCCGAGCGCCATCGTCAGGTATACGCTGCTGAGGTGGGGGAAGTCGGCTTTGTATGTTTACCATAATTGCCATTAGCTGGGCAATTCGGGTATCATTCCGGACCCTCTCATCATGCATTTCTTTTCTCATCTGTTCAAACTCATTCGGGGGATCCTGTTCCTGTTCTGCCGCCATATCTGACTCAGCCTTTGGTGATAAGGATCTAGACAATCTCTGTCCGGGAGGTCGAGTCCAAACAGGTAAGGTCTTCTTCTTCTTTGCGGGCCCAATGATTCAAGAACTGATCAAAAGCAAAAGCCGGACTCAGATGCGTACTCGATGTGTCTACTATGCACAACGAAAGAATGATTTACAAATACTCTCGATCGTCTCGCCGCGACTCAACTCACGGAGTTAGTCCTACTTCTAGCCTTAGGAGTTAGTCTACCGGTTTCGGAACTCACTTGGAATCGTTCGCACAGCAGATTGTATCAACACCACGGGTAAGTCGTTTTACTCGGCAATTACGGCTTTAACCTATAGCCTAGATGTTAAAACCGCAATCGTTATCCTTTCTTTGACCATCCGAGACAGAGCAATGAGGTGTCACCATCCAGTTACAATCGATTCCAAGGCTAGTCCGAAACACGGGTGACCGTTTGGGCACGGTCAACACCGGAGGTATCTCATACTCCGTGGATTTAAAGTCTCCTAGACTGAATTCCACAGTTTTGGAAGATTGCCCCAATCCTCAAGTTTTCTTTTAAAGCAATAAGTCCTTAAAATTGGATAATCGGATTTGGGAAACTCTGATTCACACGAATTCCGACAATGATCTAAGATCAGAAGCCTAAGGGCGATTGATCCTTCTCGGGCCAAGGTCCCTTAAACCTGTTTAGATCAGTGTTTAGGAACTTGATGATCCAAAGTTTCCCACGTCCGGTCATCCTAAAGACCAACTCGAAAGAACAACGTGCATACGGAGTGCACGACTCATCATCGGGCCAAGGCAACCTTCTACTAACCGCGGAGACTCTAAAAACCAAACTGAAAAACAAAACGGACAAACGCTCGCGACAACTATGTACAATGCAAATGCATGAATGCAGCATGGCATGGCGAGAAAAGCGGTAACAGATAGCACGTTAACATGGTGGAGCACGTAAACTTAACACATGGGTAAGCTGCTAAATGTGGGGTTCTATGGCTAATTATATGCGAAAGGCTGGTTTTGGTCATTGAGGGTACCCCGGACTCAAAATCAAAACCGCCTCCTACCGTCAAAGACGATAGTGACGATATGATTTATCACGGTCGAGGGCTGCTGGGCATTTCGGGATTCCCTGTCACCGGCAAGCCGGGCAGGATTGCCAAAACACGCCAGCGGGGCTAAGAACCATGCAAGTGCGATGCAAAATCAAATTTCAAATATTTGAAAAATCCCACAAAACATCTTTCAAATTAAACCCACTTTGATTAACACATATTTCAATAAAATTACACAAGTGTAATAAAGATTGCACAAGTATAATTAAATAAAATATATATTAACCAAAATTCCCCAGCAGAGTCGCCAGCTTGTGGACGGCCCACTGAGATTCGGTGCGATTTGCGTTCGAAAAGATTGATTGTTTGAGTCGCCACCCGGATTTTAGGTCCGAACCCGAGAAACCGATAAAAATATGACTCATTGCCCATGGAAAAAGATTTTACTAGCCATTGCGAAACCAAAGACTTCTCGGATTCGGGGGTTTGGTTACGAGAGAGGAAGGGTTTTACGGCACCCCTCTCGCCCGGTCCGTGAACCGGTCTCTACTCAACATTTTGTGGGATTCTGAAAATATTTGAAATTCAATTTGTTCACAAAAATAAGGAAACAGGGATGGGAATCACGTAAACAACGAGAAAACATGAAAATATAAATTTAAAGTGGATGCTTGTGCGCATGATCTACATGAATGATGATAATGATGATAAGCGGAATTATTACAAATATTTACAAGAAATGTGAAATTACAGAAAATACACAACAAACCCAGAAAGTACAAACATTGAAGCCCAACAAACTGTTTTGCAAACTGGATTCCAGAATAGGGATTGAGCGCTCAAAGACCAAGGCTTGAGCGCTCAACCTCTTCAAACCAGTTTGAGCGCTCAAGGCACATGGGTTGAGCGCTCAAACCAAGTTCCTAGCCTTTATGAAATTACACCTTTTTATAACTTCTTTTCGAGATCGATCACTTATTAAGGACTTTTTCAGGAGAAACAAGTAAGAGTAAATTGATCAATCTCATAAAGAAGGATGAAAAGATTGTAATTTCGATGAATCCACAAGAAAATGTTTGAAAATAGAGGAAAAGAGGAAAATTCAGGTCCTGAGCATAACAACAATATCTCACACACACAATTAACAAGTTACTCCAAGATCCATCATCGAATCAACAAATGACCAACAAAACTGTCCAAGAACAGCTTGAGCGCTCAAGTGAGTGACCTTGAGCGCTCAAGCCATAATCTGACTTTCTGATTTCTGGCTTAAAATAGATGCTCAATGATTCTCAGGACCTTAGACATTCTAAACAAGAGTAATGGAAGATGATCCAGTCACTGTTTTGCAATCAAAATGAAGTTTTACAAAGATATTGATCTTTGATCATCATAAATAGTTAACTAAATTCATGCATGTGTTTTTGAAATAGAGATATGCTATTTTGAGAGTCACATGAACAAAGGTAACCATTAAACAATGATCAAAGCCAAGAGATGGCACAAAAGCTTGCAAAACAGAAACTGTTCAGAACTGGGCTTGAGCGCTCAAAGCCTAAGGCTTGAGCGCTCAACCCCTATTACAACTGCAGATTTGAAAAAGGTTTTAGAACAATGTTTAGACCTCTGTGAGTTCAAGTCAAGTACAAAGAACTTGCTTGAACTCACTGGTCCTCCTCAGATGAACCAAAACAGTGAGTTCATCACATGTTTTACTACCTTTTGGAAATGCTTGAAGTTTGGACTTGATTCTGGGCTTGGGGATGATGATTGTGGATGGTTTTGGTCTATAATCTGGACGAATTGGACAATGTAGATGATTGATTGATGATCAAGGACTTAATTTTGGACTGGAAGAATGGAATTTTCAAGCGGTTTTGGTAATAGACCAGTGGTTTTTGGTAGAGAGAGAGAGAGATGATCGAAATTCTGAGAGGCTTATGGGCTGGAGTCTCAGAATGGTTAACCTCCAAAACCAGGGGTGAAGAATGGTTTTTATAGAGTGAGTGGGAGGGAAGAGGAGAGAGAGAAAGAGTGGGTTTTGTATTTCAAGGGTATTTTTGGTGTATTTCTGGAGTTAGTGGAGTATAATGTACGTATAGAGATTGTAGAGGATCATCTCCAGACGCTCCCATGCAGAAAATCTCATGATTAGATATTCTGCAGGTTGCTGACTGGATCAGAGTTGAGCGCTCAAAGCCGTGGGCTTGAGCGCTCAAGGTGCTTTCCCAGGGGTTGAGCGCTCAAAGCCATGGGCTTGAGCGCTCAAGGTGCATGATGGCAAACTGCTGGCTTGGCTTGGTTCAACACTGTTTGGGTTGGTTTGAGCTGTTTTGGTTGCTGTTTGGTTAATTTTGATCAAATTCAAGTCACTCTCACAAGTTCCAGGTAGTCATGATTGGTCCGTTTCATCATCGGGAATACTTGAGCGCATCTCGGGTTCAAAATTGGGGTGTCTACAGTTGGCACTTTGCTTGCGTCGCAGCCCGGGGATGAGTTGTGGGGCCGCACTCCTGGTGAATCTTGTTTATCGTGCCTTGGGGTCATGGAAGTGGTACTCGGGTATATAACCCAGGTTCTCTGTCCGGATCTCAGCGAGGGGGAGTCGAATCACACCAATTGCCCTATGCCGGAGGTTGGAGGGTAGGATGGATCTCGTGGTTGAGAATCCTAGATGACACTTAGGTAAATGACTAGTAATTAATCGGTAATGTTATTTTTGCTATCTCCTTTTATTCGCTATTATGCATGTTTATCTGTGAAATACATGGGGTTAAGTAGAGTAAGATATTCCTATTGGGCTTTGTAAGCTCACGGGTACTTGTACCGCGGTGATTTATCACCAGGAAAAGAAGACGGAGCTGAGGAGCCGTACAAGCAGACAAATATCAACACTACTGAGGAGAAAGCCAACGAGCCTTGGTTTCCGTATGCTTAGTCGCTCTGAATAATTTAGTCGACTATATTTTGAAAGCTTCAATTCTTATTGAAAATATTATTTTGACAGTGTAGACACCCCGATTTTGACCCGGGATACTCACCAAGCACTCCCGATGATGAGAAAAACCACCCGTGAATACCTTAGGGTTAAGAGAAAGGCTTGAACTTGTCCCAAACCACCTCAAACCACTCCAAATCATTCCCAAATAAACTATACCAATCCAAATAACCAAAATACCCTTCAAAATACCAACATAAACCAGAACCAACCATTGTGCTCAAAGGGGGGCTTGAGCGCTCAAACCCCCTGTTTGAGCGCTCAATCTCTGTCCAGTCTGTCGGTGGCAGAGCATCTAATGATGAGATTCCAACCGAATGGCTGCCACCCAGCCGTTTTTCTGTTGCTCGCATGCAGCTGATAGACCTCAGGGTAGGCCTAAAATACCCCATTAGACCCCCCACTTCAAAACCATGCACTTGCCCCCCCTATTTCACTCTATATAAACCCTCCTTCTACACCATTTAGAGAGGTTAGACACCCTCTCATCATCTGAGCTATCACTCACTCAATCTCAAATTACATTTCCAGAAACTTTCAATCCCTTTCATCCACCACTTCAAGCTTAAATCCCCTTCATCCATCAAACCCACCCTTGATCATCAAGCCCTCTCACTATAGCACACCATCATCTACTCCAAATCAACTCAAGCCACTACACACCTATCGTATTCTGTCCAAAACAACCCACATTGTCCTTACAAATACATCTACAAACCAATCATCCGTCAAAACCTCCAAGTTCAAGCTTTGATCAAAATTAAAAGGTAGAAACCCATGTAAAAGTTACGGTTTGGTACTCCTGAAGGAGACCAGTGGGTTCATGGAGGTCCTCTATACCTCTAATGGACTCACAAGGTCTCAAATATGCAAGAAAACAAATTTTGAAAACCCCAGCTTCAAACAGCTTGAGCGCTCAATGCTAAGACCATGAGCGCTCAAGCCGTTTGAGTGTGCTCTGTGTTTTTGTGGCTTCTGATCATGCTTTATCTTGATAATATCATCCTTGTGGTTGGTTGTTGGTTCAATAACTTTCAAATCAGTTTATCTTGTTTTTTATCATTAATCATTGAACCCAAAAACCATAAGAAATGATACATCATCATCATCAAGTCATGGATGATCCTATTTCATAAAGAAAACAGTGTATCTCACTCTTTTAACCATGACCAGAAAGGTTTGAGTTCATACCAACATCAAAGAATGATCAGAAATCACAGAAGCTCACAACCTTTGAATGGGGCTTGAGCGCTCAAGTCCTTCACTATGAGCGCTCAAACCTTGCTCATTTTTGAAGTTGAATCTTGTTTACTTTTAGTTCTGCATTCTGTTTTCAGTTTGTTGATGTGTGTGTGTTGATGTTTGGCTAAGCCAACCTAATATCAGAGTGTGTGTGTGTGTGTGTGTGTTGATGTTTGGCTAAGCCAACCTAATATCAGAGCGCGCGCGTGTGTGTGTGTGTAGTGGTGTTTGGCTAAGCCAACCTGATCTCTTCTCCCATTCACTCTAATCATGCATATGTGTGGTCTAATGTTTATTCCCCATTCATATGGACACCTCAAGTTTATTTTATCCATGTTAAGGGAATTTCAATACATTGTGCATCATCATATATCATGTTAAACTAATTTGTGGTCCAGATGAGGGATGAATGCTGCAGAAACACTCAACTCTAGGAGGTGACTTGAGCGCTCGAGGCATTCCTTTGAGCGCTCAAACTGCCTTCTAGTTCAATCAAATCATTCTTCTCCTTTCAGCTTGTTTTTGGCCTTTTGAGTGTTCTGCAAAGTTTCAAGGCCTTGAGCCTTCATTCTTTCTATACTGCTTGCCTTATTTTGGTCCATGAATTAGTTTTAGACCCATGATCATGTGATTGTGCTATTCTGTTCAATGATCGAAATGCTGTTTCTAAATAAATAATGAGGACCAAATCTTGTTTTAATCAAATCAGAATCATTAGGAGCATCAGAAGCATGTTTGAGTTGAGGAAGGGTTGAGCGCTCAAGTCCTGTCTTTGAGCGCTCAAGCCCTTAACAGAGAGATCAGATTGGTTTAGTTTTGTGTTAGCTCGTGGTGTAGTTTCTGATTATTTTGTCATCACTCTGTATATCCTTACATTGTCCTTTGCTGTTTGATGTTCCTGTTCGTTCATATTTGCATATCACCATCATTCATGTAGATCACGACGCACATGCATACACCATAATCCACTATTGTGCTTATCATTGTTACATGGCTCCCATCCCCCATTCCCCGTATTTGTTCAAGGTTGAATCATAAACATTTCCCACAATCCCACAAAAGTCAAGTAGAGACCGGTCTTCGAACCGGGCGAGGGGGGTACCGTAAAACCCTTCCCTTCTCGTAACTGAGCTCCCGAACCTAAGATAGTATGGTGATGACGGGCCAGTAATCCTTATCCATTGAATGAGGCATGAGTCAATCGATGTTCGGTTCCTCGGGGACAATCCGCTAAAACCCGGTGGTGACTCCGAATCGATTCGAGATCCTTCCGGAGGGGGCGTCCACAGACAGTTTAACTTTAATTGATATGGTTGTAAAACTATAACAATTGCTTTCGGTACGGTTTTATGATGGATCTATGGAATTTTTTTTGTGAAATTACCTTTTTAATTTATTTTAACGTTTCCGAAAAATCGGGGCCTTACAACTTGGTATCAGAGCTATAGGTTAAAACCCTCAGCCTTGGGTAGATTGGGTAGATCACTTTTCGAGAGTATAAACCGGGGTAGTTTAAGCGTATTCTTATTTACTACATAGCATTCCACTTAAGTGTAGCCTCTCACGACTCTGTCTCCGATGAGATAAGCGACTGATGTTAACTCCGACACGAAAGAGGAAGTAGAAGAACCGTTCACTCTGTAACTGGGCACCCGATCAACCGAGAAGAGGAGTTTGGGTCTGAAACGAAACAACTTTGAGAACCTGCTAACGAAGAACCCTCATTCCCCAAGGAAAAGGGTAGAGACAGAGTGAGAATATATGGTGAGAAAACATAGGCCTACATGTTTGACTAGCGACTAGGTTGTTTGTATTACTTGTACTGCTGCGTGTCAGCTTCTGTATTGAAATATGCTAGTAGAATGAGAGAGACTGCAATCGCTTGCACCTTTTCAAAATCACTAATGTAACCACGTTTCATTCCTGCGACCCCAATATTTTCTTGCGATTTTGTTTTGAGGTTTCGATAGTTAGAAAATCTCTTTCTTAACTTAAAATTAATGATGTAGATGGCGAACACGAGGATCGGTCACAACAACAACAACAACAACAACAACAACAACAACAACAACAACCACCACCAAAACAATGAGAGGAACAATGGACAGATCGGAGTAGAAGACCTCGCTCAAATGTTTCAAGCTTTCATAGCTGCAGCCACCAACATCCCCCGACAACCACCAGCTCATACACCTTAGGGCCCTTTAACTCGTAGTCAGGTCTTGAACGAGTTCTGCAAGCGCTGACCACCAACCTTCCATGGCGAGCCTAACCCGACCGCTACAGAGACTTGGCTTGAAGAGATCAAGAAGGTGCTCAAAACACTGGACATCACGAAAGATGAAGATTGCATAGCATTGGCTACGTACCAGATGCAAGGAGAAGCTCAACACTAGTGGAAAATGACAGAGACACTCCACGACGTGACAAAGATGACATTCGAAAACTTTGAGACAATCTTTCTCGACAAATATTTCCCTCCTCCAATCAAGCAAGCGATGATTCAGGAGTTCATGAGCTTGAAGCAGGGCTCTATGACCGTCACTCAATAGGCTGCCAAGTTCGAGGAACTATCTGGATATGCCAAAACTCTCATGCCGACAGATGAAGCGAAAGCAAGGAAGTTTGAATGGGGACTCGGAGAGACACGTCGATCAGTGATGGCACTAGAATACCCCACGTATTCACAAGTGGTAAAATGCGCACTCATGATGGAACGGGAAAGCATTGACTTCGAGAGCAGATCGAAGGTCAACCAGGCATCAGGAGGGCCAATTCGCAACAACAACCAGGGGTACACCGCATCCAAGCCGTATGATCAGAACTGCAACCGATCGCAACCATAGAACAACCAGCAGTGAAGGAACAACAACCAGGGCCAGAACCGTGGGTCGAATCAAGGACCATACCAAAACCAGGGACATAAGTAGGCATCCGGTGGAGGATGTTACCAATGCGGTCAAGAAGGCCATATCAAATGCCGCTGCCCACAGTTAGTCGGAACTGGAAGTTCAAAATACGGACAACAGCAGCAGCCACAGGGAAACAAGACAGGAATGAGAAATCAATTCTCAGAGAATCCAAATCAACAGAAGCTACAATGGAACCCGGCAAAACCCGCTGTTGGAGGCAGACTGTTCGCACTCCAAAGAGAGGAGGAAGTTTATAATCCTGTGGTGATCCAAGGTAATCTCCTACTTTTTCGTACTTACGTGGAAGCGTTAGTTGATTCTAGAGCATTGCACCCGTTTATATCTATTGCATATGTGCGTATATTAGGACTAGAAGCTGAACGCATAAGGTCGACAATGAAGGTCACCTCACTGTTAAGGGGTCAGATTTTGGTAGGCCTGGTATGTAAATAGTGCGAGTTAGAGGTATCAAAATTTCATTTTACCTGCGACCTCCGCGTCATTGAGATGGCTGACTTTGAAGTAATTTTGAGAACGGATTGGTTATCTACCCACCAGGTTGTAATCGATTGTCATGGGAAGGTGGTGACGGCTTACTCTCCGAACATGACGTGTTTCAAATTTAAGGGGGATAGATGGAACTACTCATCAACCATGACTCGACAATCAAAGAAGCACGACTAATGGCGTAATAGCTGTCAAATCTCATTTCAGATTATGAAGAGAAGAACATGAGATGAAAGAAAGTTCTATTTGTCAATATTCTCTAATGACGCCCGAGCAAGAAGAACTGGTCTAAAGACGACAAACAACAATAGTCAACAACGGCTCGTAACTGGAGGAACGGCCAAGGACGAATTTTTTTTAAGGGGGATAGATTGTAACGACCCGGATTTTAGCCGTTTTTTTTTTTTTGAAAAAGTTTTATTAATAAAATTTAGTAATGGTTAGATTTATTTTTTTGTGATTTAGTAGTCCTAATCCCATTACACTATTCGGTTACCCAAACCAAAAATCCTAAACTGTATTACATCCCAACTAAACCCAAAACCCATACACATCAATTCAAATTTCTATCACACACACATCACCTTTCATACCCATCCATCCTTGTTCGGCTAATATTGGGCTGCCCCTTTTTCCAGCCAATGGCCAACACACCCCTAAAATCTTTTCCTCTATCCAATGAACAATACCCCTTCCCATGCACTCTATTACCTAAAGGGTTCAAGTCTATAAAGCTCTCCATATACTCCATGACTCCACCTCCCCTCCTTATTTTTCGGTAGAAGCAAGAGAAAGAGTGAACCACATTTTCCACTATCCTCTTCCTTCTTCTTTTTGTTTATGCACCGAGAGGTGGCCGGGTAGGAGAAGAAAAGAAGAAAGAAAAAGAAGAAGAAAACTAAGGAAGGAAGAAGAAGAAGTTCGGTCCGTTCGACGCAATCAAGGCCCATCCAAATCACTCCGGTTTAGCTTAATCTTCGGAAGAAAGGTAGGTTACGTCCTACTGAACCCATTGGTATATAATAAGTCGATTTCCGTTGAGTAGAAACAAAACCCGAGCATTTCATTAGTTGCAAGGTAGTGTAAATTCGTTTTTGAACTTCTGAGCTACTGGGTCCCGTCCAAAACAATCCACTAGGTAATGGTTATCAACCCACTCGGTAGAGCACTAGGTAATCTATTGAATAGTTTGGACAACTTTCAAAAAAGTTTGAGCAAACAAATAGGATCACTCTGGTCAACTACCCCAGGCCAAATTACAGTTAGGCCCGAATCTTGATAAATTATAGTTTGATCTCTAAACTTTATATTTCTAACATTTTAAATCTCAGATTTTGGTTACTTTGTATTTTAACCTTGTATTGTGAAATTTTGTATCACGTTAGATTAAATATGATTTAAATTGATAACCAAGTACTTGACTAGACTAGGAAATGTGCCCGTGATTATCTCTTGATCATTTTTGCAACCGTACTTGTTTATTTATTAGACATGTTGATTTTTATTATTGCAACTTGTGTTCATTATTTTTATCATTATGTGATTTGCGTGACTTAGCTGTAGCATTGTAAATTATTGTGCAAGTAATGTAGATGGGGTAGTAGAACACTGGGTGGTTGTGGTTTTCGACAAACTTTATACGTGTTTTTAAATAAAAATATGGGAAATGAAAATGCGTGGAAATATTGTTGAGCTGATGAGCTGTGGTTCTGAGGGTGACCGGAGTGGGCCCCGGACGGATGAACGTTTAAAATACGAAACCCTGGATAGGACATGGTGGTGATTGACTCTCAAGAATGGTCGGGCTATAAGGGTGGCACTTTGCTTGCGTCGCAGCCCGGGGATGAGTTGTGGGGCCGCACTCCTGGTGAATCTTGTTTATCGTGCCTTGGGGTCATGGAAGTGGTACTCGGGTATATAACCCAGGTTCTCTGTCCGGATCTTAGCGAGGGGGAGTCGAATCACACCAATTGCCCTATGTTGGAGGTTGGAGGGTAGGATGGATCTCGTGGTTGAGAATCCTAGATGACACTTAATTGGTAATGTTTTTTTGGAAAAAGGTATTTTATTGAACGGAAAACCAAAACACAACTAGGCAAGGGAATGACCTTGGACCTAAACAAATACAAACTACATCAGTGAAAACATAGGCCTAAAACAAAACCAAAGACCCTGAATAGCTCAGAAAGAAACAAAATTACATTGGAAGAAAAATCTGGGAGGGAGCCCCCCACTCAGAGCATATCCTCTTATCATCCCCTAATGGATTAATCCCTCTCCAAGAACGAATACATGCTGCAACAGCCTCTAAAATAGCCTTTACAACCCATTCGGAGGAGACTCTCTTGCCTTGAAAGACCCTGCCATTCCTCTCCCTCCACAGAAAGTACACAGCGGCAGCAAGACAAAGTTTGAAAATAGAAGCTCTAGCACTCTTGTTAATGCAGTGCTGCACACCCCAGGAAATCTCATCCAGCAAATTCAGGGGGAGAGAATCAAGACAATGGCTCTTGACAGCAGACCAAACCAGAGTGGAAAACTGACATTCAAAAAATAAATGAGAGTGAGAATCAAGACAACGGCTCTTAATTGGTAATGTTATTTTTGCTATCTCCTTTTATTCGTTATTATGCATGTTTATCTGTTAGATACGTGGGGTTAAGTAGAGTAAGATATTCCTATTGGGCTTTGTAAGCTCACGGGTACTTGTACCGCGGTGTGAACACCCCGCCGGAGCGCGTTATGTCCACGAAAACGGTTGTGACTTGAAAAATGGTTTTGAGTGGTTGAATGGAGTCGCCACCCGGATTTGAGGACCTTACCCGAGAAACCATCGAAAATGACTCTTTTGCCCTTGGAATGGAAAATGTTTTACCGGTCTTCAAAATAAGATTTCTCGGGTCCGGGAGCTAGGTTACGCGAGAGGAAGGAATTTAAAGCACCCCTCACGCCCGACATGTTTACCGGTCTCTACTAAATGTTTGAAAGATTTTGAAAACATTGTTTAAACGGACTTCCAATACAGATTTATACGAAAGCACGGCGAACACATCAGCAAGATAAATGAGATATGGGTGGATGCTTGTGCAAGATGTCATAAATGGATGATTTATATACAAAAGATGCTAAAATTACACTAAAATATCCCCAAAATGCCTTAGAATATCTCAGAAATTGATCACAAATGGCCATCATATCACACCTGGACAGGATCCAGGCGCCTGGATTGCCTTCCAGACAGAAATTCTAAAATCCCATTTCTTGCAGAAATCAACAAATGCAATGCTCTGATCAACTCACATGCATTCTGGAAAGTGTTTGACAATACAATAACAAGCTTGACACTTCAAATTTAATCCAAATGTAATGAGATGATACGAAAATGCAATATTAAAGTAATGATAATGCTCATTTTAAACACCTAAAATAGTGGGATGCTCATGCAACATGGAAAATCCTGTTTGAAACCTTAAAAATTGGATAATCAGAACCTAAGAATAAAACACAAGCTCATTTAACCCACTCTCCCTTGTGTAATCCTCTTTTAAAGTATGGTTGCAAGCTCAAAACACTTTAAATGATCATCTAAATGAGGATCAAAACATAAAATGTAAAGAACTTTTGATCAAGGCATACAAATGAAGTACCAGAACTAATCAAAATGTGAAGGAAAACAGAAAACATGATAAGGGAAAAGGGGATCCAGGCGCCTGCATGGAGCGAATCCAGGCGCCTGGACTCAATGCAGGCGCCTGGAAGGTGATGATCCAGGCGCCTGGATTGAGTACTGATGCACAAACTGATTTCTTTTCTTGATGATTTCTTAACCTTTCCCAAGCTCTCTACTGGTATGGAAGACCAATGAGAACTTGGTTTGGTTCCCCTCAGGGCCTATTTGAACATCTTGGTAGAAAATCTACCTTTGGGCTTGATCAAGAACTTGAAATGGTTTTTTGGATAGGTTTTGCAAGAATGCAGCTTCTGATTTGTGGTTTTTCTGAGCTAAAGAGGGTAGTTTGTAAATACTTTGGTGGAGTTTGATTGATGGAGAAGAGTAGATGATGGGTTGATGGAGTAAAGAGATGGTTTTTTGGAGTTGAAATGAGTTGGGTTTACGAGATGATTGATGAAACTGAAATTTCTGGAGTAGTTTTGACAGAGTAACAACAAGAGTGAGAGAGTGATTCTTTTTTGCCCCTGAAAATGGAGGAGAGGTGTTGGTTTTATAGGCAAACAAGGGTCCATAAAGGGCCACTTGGACCTTTCAAAAGGGCAAGGGGTCAACTAGGGGGTGAGGTGTAGGTGCAATGATCTCCCTCACACTCCTCTCCAACTGACTCTGCAACAAAATCCCCCAAGATATCGTTCCCGCCCACTAACAAACTTAAACTACACTCAACCTGGACTGATATCCAGGCGCCTGGATTGTGCAATTCCAGGCGCCTGGATCATGGAATCAAGGTGCCTGGACCCCTTCCAGGTGCATGTATTTTAAGGTTTTGGGCCATTCCAGGGTTTCAAGGGATGTTTTGGTAATTTTATGGGAGGTTATTGGTGGGGTTTTTCAAGTTTTTGATCAAACCTTGTGTGCTCACAATGGGCATTTTCATCATCGGGGAAGTTCCGGAATTCCGAGGGTCCGGATTGGGGTGTCTACAGCTGCCCCTCTTTGACGTGACTTGACATCATTGGTTTGATGTGAGTATCGTCAAAGACAAAGACGTCCCCAATCCATTGCCCCAGTATTTCCAAAACACACAAAGATAAAGGATCAGACCGGCGTAGTTCTTGGGGACATCAGATATGACATACAACTTTTAAATGAGCATATTTCCCTCAAGGGAAATTTTGAATGATCGGAATGATTTAGACGGATTAAAAATCCTCACAAATGATTTAAACGGATTAAAAATCCTCAAAAATGATTTAAACGGATTAAAAATCCTCAAAAATGATTTAGACGGATCAAACATCCTCAAAAATGATTTAGACGGATCAAACATCCTCAAAAATGACTTAAACGGATTTAAAATCCTCACAAATGATTTTGAAATGATTTAAATAGATTAAAAATCTTCACAAATGATTTAGACGGATTAAAAATCTTCACAAATGATTTTGAAATGATTTAAACGGATTAAAAATCCTCACAAATGATTTAAACGGATTAAAAATCCTCACAAATTATTTAAACGGATTAAAAATCCTCAAAAATGATTTAAACGGATTAAAAATCCTCACAAATGATTTAAACGGATTAAATATCCTCAAAAATGATTTAAACGGATTAAAAATCCTCACAAATGATTTAAACGGATTAAAAATCCTACAAAATGATTTAAACGGATTAAAAATCCTCAAAAATGATTTAAACGGATTTAAAAATCCTCAAAAATGATTTTGAAATGATTTAAACGGATTAAAAATCCTCACAAATGATTTAAACGGATTAAATATCCTCAAAAATGATTTAAACGGATTAAATATCCTCAAAAATGATTTAAACGGATTAAAAATCCTCACAAATGATTCTTAGACTTTCCATGAAATATTGATGAAATCCATTGGCCAATTGCCATGAATTGAATTCCTCCCTGAAGTACTCCAATAATCTGTTCGGTTGTCCATCACATGTATACAAATTGCGAGTCAAACTCCAAATGTCCTGAAAATATCCCCAAAAGACTTGGGAATCTTCAAAATAACACCAAATAAGTACAACTGGACAGCACAATGTGGCACCTGGATCAGTTTGAGGGCACCCATATCAGCACAACCCAGGCGCCTGGATTCACTTCGGGCGCCTGGAATCACTCAATCCAGGCGCCTGGATCAGCCTCGGGCGCCTGGATTCCCAAAAACCGTGAATAGTTGTAACCGTTCGGGTGTCATAAAATCAGTCCAGGTGCGTCCTTTTCAGTCATTTTTCTCTTCTTCTCCGACCAAACCCGATCGTCTTTCTCTCTTTTCTCAATCCTCTTGATCTCTTTCTCTCGGTTTCGTGCCAAACACACCAGAAACTTGATTTCCAACCCCAAATTCCCAGATCTACTCGGTTTTGGTCGGTTTCGGTTCAGAAATCGCACTTCCATGGCGGATTCGAGTGTCCACGATCCTTCTATGGGCCTCTCCGGTGCCGGCGGTGTGGAGGAGAACACAGAGGTGGCTCCGCCGGCGGTGGAGGCCACCATAGTACTTTGCCTGCTATGCCTGTTGTTGATGATGCTGGTTTGGTGGCTGCCGGGGGTCCGGATGATGATGGTGGTGTCGGTGGCACTGATGGTGGATTGAGGGGAGGTGATGATGAGGGTGGTGTTGTTGGTGGTGGTGTCGTTGGCGGTGGTGGTGCTGGTGAGGGTAGTTTGGTGAGCAGAGATGCTGCCGGTGGAGATTTAGGTGGTACATAGCAGGGTAGTGGGGTCATAGGTGATGTTGATAGAGGTGTCAGCGGTGCGGGTGAGCGGGTTCTGAGTTTGGGCGGCCTCGACGTACTAGTGGGAGATGATGTTGAGATGGAGGATATAGGTTCAGGTGAGAGAGACGGCGATGATAGTTTGGCGGGTGGTGTTGGTGGTGGTGCTGGGGGTGATGGTTCGGCCCCTGACGTACCTCCAGGTGATTCAGGTGAGGGGATGAGTAGGCCGGATAAGGGGAAGGGGATTGCCATGGAGGCGACTGATATTCCTCCGGTGACTGAGGAGACCACTTCTGAGGTGTTGAGGGAGGTTGAGGCCGAGGAGAGAGAGAGTGGCTGGTCCACGGGTGTGTGGACGGTCGACCTCCACGCCAAGTTAGAATTTGATTTGAAAAATAGAGTCGCCACCCGGGTTTTTAGAAAATGGTTTGAGACCCGAGAAACCGTTTTGAAAAATGATTTGGAAAATGATTTATAAAACAACTTGAAAACAAGAGATTCGTTTTGGATTCGGGAGCCAGGTTACGAACGGGGAAGAGTTTTAATGCACCCCATTCGCCCGATTACAAATCGGTCTTTACTAAACACTTGTGGGATTTTTTTAGAAAATATTTCATTGTCGAATTTTAGCAAACAATCATTTAAGTAAGGCAGACGATAATAACGAAAAAAATAAGCTACTAATATATAACTTACAGCAGACATATAGAGAAAATCCAGAATTTAAACTGTTCATGCAAGGCATTGTTCAAAATTTTGATTTTTACACGAAAAGTGTGCCGTGCGGCACACTAGATGTACCGCGCGGCCCTGTTCATCGATTAAACGGTCAGATTTTCAAAGGAGCGCCGTACGGCACTCCAAGTGTACCGTGCGGTACAAGGGGAGTGCCGTGCGGCACTGTTGGCTGCACAACAGTTCAAATTTTGGTTTTCGAAAATCATGGAGCACAGATGCATATGAGGCATGAAATACAGTTAAAAACAAACCATTTTGAGTGAGAAATTGATATGCTTAAATGGGGGATGTTCCTCCTCGTTGAATCGCTCCGTCCACGGCGATGTTTTCACCGTACGACGCGACCGGGAGGTGCAGAAACAAATTAATTTTAATATAACATGGGTATACCAAGCATGGAAATGATATAAGGGATCATTCCACACTTGGTATCCCTCCCCTCAGGGGACCAAACTTGGGGAATTTGGCGAAACGGGATTATACCTCGGTTTCGAAACTCTCGGATTGAATGCCTTCTTGAACTTCCGAATGCATTTTGAACTCTTCTGAACTTCTAACTTTGTTCTGGTGTAGTAACAAAGAGGGTTTGATGGCTTGAATTTGGGCAAGTTTGGAGTATGGACTCCACGGCTCTAGACTGAAAACAGAGAGTTGGGTTTTTGAATTGGGTTTTTCTTTGAAAGAAATTGTGGGCTGATTTCTGGAGATTGAAGGTGGCAAGAATGGTAGTTTATAGCAAAGATAGGATTTTGACAGAGCTTACGGGTTGTATGCCATGGTTTTCTTCACAATTTTTTCGATCATTTCCTTGTCGGAATCAATCGGTTTATATAGGGAACGAGTGAACTTGATCACCAGGTTTTCTTGGTCTTTACCCATAGTGATGATGGCTAAGAGGTAGCCTCTTCTGCTCGCAAGAAATCATCATGAGAAGAGGGTCGCATTCGTCAACAATTTGAGCTGCTGGGCACTCTGCAAAAACTGTGTGACAAGTGACAGTGCCGTACGGCACACAAACTGTGTCGTGCGGCACACTTACTGTGCCGTGCGGCACACTTACTGTGCCGTGCGGCACACCTGACCGCCAAAATTCAAAAAGTTGCTTGGGCAGTGCCGTGCGTGAGAGATGAGTACCGTACGGTACTGTTGACTGAGTTGACTTAGAGATTTTCAATCCGAGAATTCTTCCGGGCATTCCCTTCCATCATCGGAGATTAAACGTGCACGTGAACGTCTCATTTTGGGGTGTCTACAGTTGCCCCTCTTTGACGAGGCTTACAACCACTGCGAGACGGAAGTTGCGTCAAAGATAGAAGACACCCCTCGACGTCGATACCTTGATCGGATTTGTTATTCTATTTTTCAACGAGGGAAAAACGAATGATGTGCTGTGAACGCAACTGGCAAGATTGGAACCAGTTGGTGCTGAGAAAACCTTTGTTAACGCCGTTGAGGATTTATGAAACCGTTCGATGCTGGGAAAACTGTCGTTAATGCCGTTGAGGACTTACGAAACCAGTTTGATTTTGAGAAAGCCGTTGTCCATGCCGTCTGAGGACTTGTAGAACCAGTTGACGCTGATAAAACTGTCGTTAATGTCGTTGAGGACTTACGAAACCATTTTGAGAAAGCCGTTGTCCATGCCGTCTGAGGACTTGTAGAACCTGTTGATGCTGATAAAACTGTCGTTAATGCCGTTGAGGACTTACGAAACCATTTTGAGAAAGCCGTTGTCCATACCGTCTGAGGACTTATAGAACCTGTTGATGCTGATAAAACTGTCGTTAATGCCGTTGAGGACTTACGAAACCAGTTTGAGTTTGAGAAAGCCGTTGTCCATGCCGTCTGAGGACTTATAGAACCTGTGGTGTTTTAAACATCTTTGTTAATGCCGGAGGGGACTTACGAAACCATTGGCAATCAACGATGAGATAGAATTAGCGTATGAGGCTAATTTTAAGCGAGATTGATGATTGATGACAATTCCTTCAAAGATCTGAAGCTGTGCCCAAAACATCTCTTTTGGAAAACTGATTTTAGTTGTCACAAATTTCAAATAATACCAGTGTGTGCCGTGCGGCACATAATGTACGCCGTGCGGTAGAGTAGGTGTGCCGTACGGCACAAGTGACTTTTGTAACTGTCCAAAAATCCTTTTGTTTGCTCCCTCATTTTCTCAACTTTCAAAATCTTGGTCGGTTATTTTGAGAGGGTAGGAGTCCGAAAATCACATTTCTCCTCATCTCCTTTCTTCTCTTTCATTCTCCCCAAATTCTTCTAACCTTTCGGCACACTCTCCCGAAATCAATCATTTCTTGTCCGAGATACACTCTCTATGGCTGATTCTGGCGAAGAACCGGTTGATTCTAACATGTCCGCCACTGATTCGACATCATCGGAGCACAGAGGCGGTAGCACGACGTCCGGCGAGTCCGGGAGTGACTCGTCCATGGGTGTTCCGTCCGATATTGATCCGGTCGCTGCAGACCCGGTTCGTGGAGCATCGGTAGGGGCTGAAATGACATCTTTTACGCCGGAGATAGGATCGTCGGGGCTCAGCGAGGCCCGTACGGGTGAGACCTCCACTCCGACAGTCGTACGGGATACCTTGGGTACCGGGGATGCCACGGTGCTGGGCGGCGGTGAAGGTGATAAAGACCTGGTTACCGCACGGCAAACTGACAGTGCCGTGCCTGATGTTGGGAGTGCCGTGCCAGTGGATTCAAGTGTTGTGCGGCCCACTGAGAGTACCGCAGCGATGGGTGAGAGCATTGCGGGTGGTGATGACACTATTGGTGGCGATCAGAGTGCTGTACAACATATTGAGAGTACCGTGCGAGATACCGAGAGTGCTGGGGCTAGCCACGGAGGTCCGGAGGCTATGGAGATTGATCCTACAGGTACGGGTGCTTCTCCTTCTGATATTGCGATGAGTCTCAGTGGGATTGATGTTGTTGTAGAGAGAGCCCGTGCACAGGAGAGTGAGTCTCAGACTGGGGGCATTCCGAGTGACGTTCTGGAGGCTACACTTGTGACTGAGATCCCTGTAGATGGTGAGGATGCGGCGACTGTTATACCGGTGATTGGGATGTGCTTGTAGAGGACGTCACAGGAGGGAGTAGTACTGATAGTGAGGAGACGCCTTTGGTGAGGCGTATAGCACCTGGTCCGGCTATCGCCATTGGTACTGCTAGAGTGCCAGAGGAGAGTGCTGAGAGAGAGACAGAGGTTTCAGAGCCTCCGTTGTTTACACCTGCTGTTGGTTCTTCTCGTAGGCCTAGCTTGACTTTGGCAGACACTTTGGAGGGGGCGAGAGATGAGGATATAGCGGCGACTTTACAGGAGTTTCCTCGGTTTGAGAATGTCTTAGTTCAGGCGGGCATGGCATCCGTTGTTAGGGATGTTGAGCAGGAGGAGAGGGAGAGAGAGGCTGAGATAGCCACCGAGGAGGTGCGTGTGACTATAGTTCGGGAGGTTGAGTCGGCGTTGGATCACAGGGTTCCTTTTATGCCTGCCACTTACGTGCCACGGGTGCACTTCTTCGTTCCTCAGGGATGTGACACATATACTCCCTTGTTGCCTGTGTACCTGGATACGAGTGTGATTCGCGACCGTTCGACCCATATTGCTTGCAGACATCCCTTGGTATGTACTTTGTTTATTCTTTTGCTTGTATCTATTTGCTGTATATTTTCGTTGACAATACTGATTGTGTCGTGCCTTTGTTAACAGACTCAGAGATCCATGGGCGGTTATGGAGGTTCAGCGAGTTCTCTGGCATATTACCGTGCGTTGCCATCGAGTGTGAGAGCCTTGGTTGATGCTTCTGGGTTCACTATCTTCATCCGACTTTTGACGGTGACCAGGACAGATCGCAAGCTGATACGAGCCCTGGTGGAGAGGTGGTGGGATACCACCAACACTTTTCACTTCAGATTCGGGGAGATGACTATCACTCCCCTTGACTTTGCTGCGATCACTGGCCTGAGAGTTGGAGGTGAGCCGATTCCGTTTGACTCAGAGCTGTACTTGGACACTGCTGCTGTAGAGCACTACCTGGGGAGGAGGCCTGGAGGTATTGAGCCGGGGGTGAGGTATACTGTGCTGGTGGATTTCTGGGACCATGAGCCTGGGTCAGAGGAGGAGACTAGAAAGATGGCGAGGGCTTACTTGTTATACCTCTTCGGTGCCTCCCTGTTTCTGAACAGGCAGGGCATGGTGCACTTGGGTTGGCTACCGGCTTTAGAGAGCTTGGAGACTGCAGGGAGGTTTGACTGGGGTGGTGCTGGTTTGTGTACTGTGTACTGCTTCTTGGGCTGCGTTTGCCGTGGAGTGGGCACGAGCCTTGGTGGCTACTGGAGAGTACTGGAGGTAATATCCTGCTAGTGTTTTTCCTTTGTGTAGAACCATGATTATGCCTTAGCCATTTTTCTTGACTTGATTGCTCTCTGAACATGCAGGTGTGGGCTTATGAGGTGCTGGGAGTATTTGCCCCGGCCAATTCGCATAGCAATGAGGACATGCTCCCACGTGCCGAGAAGTGGGGATTGGAGTACACGGGGGCGGGTGATCACAAGGGAGATCTGAGGAGCTTTAGACTCTTTCTGGATTCTACCACGGGAGATAGAGTAAGCCTTTCTGTGGTTTATTTTTCATGTCCTTTCGCCCTTCCATTTTCTGAGAACTGACAAACCTTTTCCTTACAGGTGAGGTGGAATGTCTGGCATAGATCGCGTAAGGATTACCTGGTTAGGAGCAGGGAGTGGACACGGAGTCGAGTACTGCTGGAGTGTCCATATGGCTGGCGATGGTACTTAGGTGACAGAGTTTCCCGTCAGTCCCTCGGGATTGGCCGCTTTAGAGTGCCTTCGCCCCTGCCGCCACTTGTTCAGAGGACTGAGGAGTATACTCGAGCTGAGATAGAGAGATATACAGTGCCGACAGAGGTGGTCTTCAGTCCTTCGATAGACTACGAGGGCTACTTGAGTACTCACTTGGCATACGACTTGGACATGGAGAACCGTTTGAGAGCTGGCCCTGCTTTACCTGAGTTGAGGAGAGAGATTGAGGTAGTGACTGCTGATGGAGCGCTCGGAGTGGTGACGGTGCCTCTCATTACTCCCACAGTTACCTTTGCCACGATAGAGGTGACTTTTTGATTGTTGTACTTGCTTTGATTGTCTTCTCGTATTAATATCCCTATGTATTACTGATGTGTCTCTGTATTTCAGATTCCTGCAGAGTGGGCGACGGCGTCGTACCAGCTGGTGCAAGACTTGCAGGCCATGGTCCGTCAGTTTGTGATGGGTATGGCTCCAGAGGTGCGCCCGCGAGCCGAGCCAGGAGTTGTACTTGGTCGTGGACAGAGAGCCACTAGAGAGAGGACACCAGCTCGAGGTTCCAGAGAGGCTGGCAGAGGCACAGGCCGAGGTGGTGGAGAGACTAGCAGAGGTAGAGAGATCAGCCGTGGTACACGCAGGAGGAGAGAGAGTACCAGTAGTGAGAGAGGAGCTAGCCGGGGGGCTACCCCTAGCGCTGGAGCTGCCGAGGTATACATTAGACTTGCCTTTCCTTTCTGTTGATTGTGTATGCTTTCCATTGTACTTGACAGATTTTGTTGTTCGTGCAGGGGGCGTCAGGTTCCCGGAGTGCTAGGCGTTCTACGCCTCGAGCTACTTCAGTGACTCCACCTTCAGGCCGAGTCCTTCGTTCTGCTGAGAGACAGAGAGAGAGTGTACCGCAGAGGGAGGAGTGCGGAGAGCAGTAGTACAGAGGGTGATCCTGCTGTGCCGAAGCGTCCGCGTACCTGAGATAGTTGTTAGTAGTAGCATTTTACTAGTTGGGGCCTGCGTGCCTTGTTTTGATTTGGGCGCCTGTTTAGCCTTTCCGTATGGATGGCCGGCGAGCCGTAGGACTTGACTATGCATTGGGCCTGTTTGCCCCTGGATATGGTTATGCTTATGATGTGGATATTTTGATCTTTGGTTTTATAAAAACTTGCATTTAGTCATGCTTTTTATTTACATTGGCAATGAATTTGAAAAATCAAGTTTCGCACGCGAGTACTTAGTTAAAACAACTGAATTGAGACTAATGAACTTTGTACATGGAGAGCTTTGACTTGCGCTTGTGGTTGTGACTCACAGGACTCAATAAAATAGAAGGACTAGCTCTTGAATGCATGATGCATGGATTGATGATAATAAAACGATGATTGTTGCGCGCATATGCCGGCATTGCCGTTTGACAAACGTATGGAATGACTTGTGCATATGACATGACGCACATGAATTGATTAAACTCGAGAGATAGCAATATCATGAAGTATAGCTTGCCGGTATTTCCATTCTTGATGTACAAGTCTTCGAGGCTTTTGATCATTGAAAATTGGTCGGAGACGTCAACCCATCCTTCCACTAGGTCATATGCGCGCGTCACGGCTTGTATGCATAGGCTAGGTGCCAAAGTGAAGCATGGAATGAGCCCCGGATGCCTAAAACCCAGTTTTTACTGGAATCTGGCCATCTGTGCCGTGCGGCACTGATACTGTGTCGTGCGGCACTCTTATTGTGCCGTGCGGCACTCGCCTAGCAATGCCAAAATCCTGTAACCTGTGACTGCTTTCTGGTCTTTCTTCTTGGCTTTTCATCGCCCCAATGCACGTCCTAGGGCCTTGAAGGGCCATTGTGAGGCATCTTTTGAGAAACTTTGTAAGTTTGGCATGATCCTTTGCGGTTTTCGAGTCGGCGCGTCTTTCGAGACGGCCGTTCTTTGGAACTTCAAACTTTGTATTGTTCTTCATGCATGGTAGCTATAAAGAGCTGTTCATTCCATTCTTCCTTTGCACCTTAAATCCACAAACTTCTCCTTTGTTCACCCCCTCACAATGGCGGCGAGTTTCTCAGCTCTGATGCGCCCTTGGCTCGATGATCTTGATGGTTTGGATTGGCTCCACTTTCGGAGTCATAGGCTGACTTCCCTTCGCTACATTCGGGATGTGTCCATTCGTCCTGAGTTATTGCGAGCTGCGACACAATTCTGGGATCCTGAGGTGCATGTTTTTCGCTTTGGTTTTCACGAGTTATGCCCCACCGTGGAAGAATTCTATGCATACCTCGGAGGTTTTGATTTGGTGGAGCCTATCATTCCTCTCCAAGGAGTTGGTTTTGCCCCAGTGCTGTCCTCCAAACTTGAAATAAGTAACAACGCTGCCAAGTCCCTGATTCGTGGAGGTTTTCTGAACATTCCGTGTCTGATTGAAGGATTCCGTTCCAAAGACTTTGCCCTATGCTTGTGTTTATTGGCTGCATTCTTGTTCGTGCAATCTGATGGTCAGGCAAGCTCTTCCTTGGTTGGTGTGGCCATGCAAATTGAGGAACGCAAAGACGTAGTTCCTATGGTTCTGGCTGAAACTTTGATGGGTATAGATGGGGTTCATGCCGGTCGGACCGACGTCTTCGAGGGTATCCCTTTACTCCTACAGGTAGGCTTCTCACTCAGCTCTCCTTTTTCTGGTTTTTCACTCGTTCTCATTTTACCTCAACGCTCGGTTCAAGGTTGTCTAAGGCTTCTCACTTTTTTTCTCTCTTTTACACAGCTGTGGTTATGTGACAAGGCTAATCTGCTGGAGCCTGTGCCGAGAAATCGGGTTCACGAAACACAAGGGTTCGTTATGAGGGACTTCAGGGAAGTTTTTGATGATGAGGGAGGTTGGGCTCAGGTCCTCTCTCGACTCACACAGGAGGTGATTTGTTGGCGGTTGACTTTGCTTGATCTTCCTGACATGGCTATTAGCAACATGGGGCGTCAGCGCATGGTTTTGGCAGGTCTAACCCGATGGTCTTTCTATATTCCGAACCGCATCCTCCGTCAACTTGGTGCTCGTCAAGTGCTGCCGCCTGCAGATCCTGAGAACTTTGTCATACCGAATTTCAATGCTGCCATATTCAGAGCTTATCAGAATAATTGGAGAGAGTGTGTGACCATTCCAAAAGATCCGTATCCCAGTGTTCTCCTGCCGGCGCGTTACAAGAGATGGTTGACAAGAGATATTGAAGCAAGAGCAAGTGGAAATTAAGACAGACTTTAGACTCGATCTTACTGTGCTTGAAATAAGTTGTGTACCCGATGTTGTTGTTGTTTGTTTCTGTTTGAAAGTTTTCATGCTCAGCCATGTAATCGAAAAAGCTTGTTTGAATAAAACTTTGAGAATTTTCCGTCCTTGATTCTTACTGGTTCTGTCTGAAATGTGCATAGATGACTTGGAATCAACTCAAAAGCTTGTGACCGAACCTCAGGATGAGGCTGCCTACGTATCCCTTGTAAAAAGGAATCAGGTCAAGACGTAGTTCAGGACTACAAATGTTTGGCTAGGGTTCACTCGGGTATTTACATTCTCCTTTTGTGCTCTGAATTTTGCCTAGTACCGCCCTTACGGGTTTTCGGTCTAGCGAGCTTTGATTGATTTAGCCTTATCTTTTGCCTAAGCTGCCCTTTCGGGTTTTCAACCTAGCAGGCTTTGCTCTAATTTTTGCCTGGAATTGCCCGCCCTTGCGGTTTTCAGTCCAGCGAGCTTCTCTCAGGGGTAATATCTCTTGAGTTGATCCAAGTTGACCAGAGTAGAGAATTCATTGCCGTCGAGATCGATGAGTTGTGCTGCACCTCCGGATAAGATCTTCCTGATAATATAAGGCCCGGCCCATTTCGGTCGAAACTTCCCACGTGGGTCAAAGACGGGAGCTCGAATCTCTTTTAAAACCATGTCGCCTTCCTGTAGATCCCTGGATTTCACTTTCTTGTTAAAAGCACGGGCTATTCGGCGTTGATATCCTTGAACATGATATAAGGCCTTAAGTCGTCTTTCATCAAACAGCATGAGCTCTTCAAACCTCGCGTTTTGCCATTCTGCTTCATTAATCCCTGATTCTGCCATGATCCTCAAAGACGGGATTTCGAGTTCGATTGGTAGAACAGCTTCCATGCCATAAACCAAAGAATAGGGTGTTGCTCCCGTCGGGGTTCGGATAGACGTCCGGTACCCCCATAATGCTAAAGGCAGCTGTTCGTGCCAGTCCCGTGCAGACTCGATGGTTCTCTCTAGTATGGACTTGATGGTTTTGTTGGCTGCTTCTACAGCTCCATTGGTTTGTGGCCGATAGACAATAGATTTGTGAACTTGGATCCCGAATTCTTCAAGAGTTTCTACTGCTCTTCCTTTGAAGTGAACCCCGTTATCTGATACGAAAGCTTGAGGGACCCCATATCTGTAGATAATGTTTTGCTTGATGAAGTGAGCAACCTGGATTGCCGTGAGGGTTGTGTAGGAAGCAACTTCGACCCACTTGGTGAAATAATTGATTGCGACTAAAATGAACTTGTTACCGTTTGATGCCGCTGGCGTGATTCTGCCGATAACATCTATGCCCCAAACGGAAAAGGGCCAGGGTGAAGTCATGGAGTGCAATTCTGACGGCGGGATATGCATGAGATTGGCGTGAATCTGACATTTGTGACATCGCCTCACGTACTTGACGCATTCAGTTTCCATAGTTGACCAATAATAGCCCTGTCTCAAGATTTTCTTGGCGAGCATCATGCCATTCATGTGAGGGCCACAAACCCCTTCATGTATTTCTTCCATGATCCGGCTGGCTTCTTGTCCGTGTACACACAACTTGTGCATTCCACAATGAGATCTCCGATATAGCTTACCTCCGCAAATGATGTACTGAGATGCCAATCTTCGAAGAGGAGTTTGGTCCTTCTTATCGATCCCTGTCGGATATTCTTCCTTCTCGATGAAGTTCCAAATGTCGTGATACCAAGGTAAGCCGTCGTCTGGCTCGTCAATGACCATGATGTACTCATAGACAGGTTTGTCCCGTTGCTGGATCATAATTGGCCTGAGTTTGACTCCGTTTGGTATTTCAACCATGGAGGCCAACGTTGCGAGGGCATCTGCAAACCGATTCTTCAGTCTTGGCACATGTGTGAAAGTGACCATCTGAAATCGTGGAATCAAATCATCCAAGTCTTGATGATAGGGTTTCAACTTGTCTTCTTTGACCTTCCAGTCGCCGTTTGCTTGTGACCCCACTAAGTTCGAGTCTCCGATCACTTCTAATCTTTTGACTCCAGTTTCCAAGGCAGCTTCCATTCCTACGATGCAGGCTTCGTATTCTGATTGGTTATTGGTGACTTCGAAGTTTAACTTGAACGCAAGAGGAATATGTGATCCTTCTGGGGAAATTAACAGCACCCCGATTCCAAATCCTTTCTGATTGGCTGCCCCGTCGAAGTATAGTATCCAGACATCATTGGTGGTTGTCATCACGTTTTCATCCGGGAATTCAAACTCCACATCTTCTGGTCCTTCCACAGGGTGGTTGGCAAGAAACTCGGCGACGGCTCTTCCCTTTACTGATTTCCTGGTAACATACTTGATGTCGAACTCTGCTAGCAAAAGCAACCATCGTGCTAATTTACCTGTAAGCGCAGGTTTCTCAAATAGGTATTTGAGAGGGTCCATTCGAGAAATCAGCGTTACAAAATAGGCCAGCATATAGTGTCTTAGCTTTTTGGAAGCCCAGACCAAAGCCCAACAAGTCTTTTCCAGAGAGGTGTATCGTTCCTCGCATCCGATCATCTTCTTGCTTATGTAATACACGGCTTTCTTAGACTCGCCTTCTCCTTCCTGCGCTAGCATGCATCCCATTGTTGATGGAGTGACTGACAAATACAGAATCAGAGGCCGTCCGGGTATAGGAGGCATTAGTACTGGAGGATTCTGCAAATATCTTTTGATTGTTTCAAAGGCCTTCTGACACCTATCCCCCCATTTAAACGGTACATCCTTCTTGAGAAGATGAAACATCGGCTCGCAAGTTGAGGTTAACTTGGCGATGAATCTGCTGATGAACTGAATCTTGCCGAGGAAACTTCGTACCTCTTTTTCTGTTTGCGGTGGCTCCATTTCAAGAATGGCCTTGATTTTGGATGGGTCCACTTCAATTCCTCGGGTTGTGATCATGAAGCCCAACATTTTTCCAGCCGTCACTCCGAATGTGCATTTTTCGGGGTTGAGACGCAATCTGTACTTGCGAATTCTTTCGAAGAACTTTCTGAGAGCGTGCAAGTGCCCTTCCCTTTCTTTGGACTTGACAATCATGTCATCCACGTATACTTCGACCTCTTTGTGGATCATATCATGCAGTAGGGTTGTGGCTGCTCTCTGGTAAGTAGATCCGGCATTCTTCAACCCAAAAGGCATAACCCTATAACAGTAGGTCCCCCATTCTGTGGTGAAAGTGGTCTTCTCTCGGTCTTCGGGGGCCATGAGAATCTGGTTGTAGCCTGAAAAACCATCCATGAAAGAAGTAATGCATGCCCCGCAGTGTTGTCTACGAGTACATCTATATGTGGCAGCGGGAAGTCATCCTTAGGGCTGGCTTTGTTCAGATCCCTGAAATCCACACAGACTCTGATTTTTCCGTTTTTCTTGGGGACAGGCACGATGTTGGCGACCCACTGAGGGTATTCTGTTACCATTAGAAATCCTGCGTCTATTTGTTTCTGAATTTCTTTCTTGATCTCTAGCACCCAGTCGGGCCTCATCTTTCTCAGCTTCTGCTTGACAGGTTTCGCATCCGAATAAAGCGGGATTCGGTGCTCCACTATTTCGGGATCAATACCGGGCATGTCCGCGTGGGACCATGCAAAAACGTCTTGAAATTCTTTGAGAAGATCCGAGTGAGCTCCAAATTCTTCCGGGGACAGCTCAGAACCAATTTGAACCATTCGCGGATTACTCTCATCTCTCAGATTTATCGAAATTACCTTTTCTGTTATAGGCTGAGCATGCCTTTCATTTTCTCGTTCGATTAGGGATCGGAGTTCTTTTGGAATTTCTTCCTCAAACTCAATCCCCTCATCGTCAGGGTTAACACAATTTATTTCAGACACAGCAAAATAAGCAAAGTCGATTTCATTCATTGCAAAAGAGGTGGCCCTAGGGGCGTGATACATGAGAGTGGACTCAAACTCGAAAGAGAAATGGTGACGTGGAGGACCAACAGACGCATGCATTGACTCAGAAGTGGACTCAAACTCAGTGTTAAACTCAGACTCAATGCTAGACTCTGACTTAGACTCAAATTCAATGCCAGTGTAAATAATTTTGGGCAGAAAAGTGCAGTTTTTATAAATTCCGTTGGCATCCACTATGAGCGAGGTAACATCTTCAAGGGCTTCTTGGTTTAGCATCATCAGTTCCATGTCTCCGACAGGCTCCAAGTCAAAAATCTTTGCAGCAGGCCCGTCCTCGACCATACCCAATAGACTTTCATCCCCAAACAACGATATTAGGTTTCCTGAGTCAAAAACCTCGATCCAGTCAGATTTGCATTGCTTGACCAATTCTTCCAGCTTCGCTGATTCATCATCACTGTCCCACGTGTTATTGGAAAAGATCTCGAATCCTGGCAGCTTGATCTTTTTCTCCATGTCCCAAAATGGTTCTGGCTCTCCTTGGTAGATAGCCTCTTTTCCTTTGACGAAACGAATGGGACCTTTCTTTGGTTGGGCGCGGGCTCGAGCTTTCCATCCACTTCCCTTCTCATCTTCACGGGGTAGATATCCAAGGCCGAAGCGATGATTGTTCATGGGGAAATTGGGGAATTCAGCCATTCCTTGATTGTTGCGGCCCAATCCCAATCCTGGCATGTAAGCCATCTTCCTCATCATTTCAATAACCGTTGAGCTGATCGAGAAATCTTCATCCATTTTGATAGTGAGAACTGCCCCAGCGGTATCAAAAGAGAACCCTCCAAGAGCGATGTCTTCTTCTCCATGCGTGATCTCAAGTACCGGAGCATTATCAGAGATATGAGGATGAATCTCAGATTCTCCATAAATGGTTAGGGTCCCTGTGGCCAAGCCAAGCTGAACTTTCTGATGCAAAGAGGATGGTGCTGCCATGATGTTTGGGTGGTGAAGCCATGGCCTACCCAACAACAAGTTGAAAGATGAAGGAATGTCGAGTACATGAAACTCAACTTTAGACTTGAAATCTTCGACTGATATTTCCAGTTGAACAACTCCGATTACATCCTTGCGTGTATTATCGTAGGCACGTACTCCGAGATTTGATGGCTGGAAATCTTTAGTTGTGAACCCCAAACAGTAGGCTGTGCGCAGTGGGCAAACATTCAAGGCAGATCCATTGTCTAGGAGAACAACGGGAACCCACTTTCCCATACACTTCATGGTGATGTGTAGTGGTTTGTTGTGGCCGGCTCCTTCTGGTGGTAAATCTTTCTCAGTGAATGTTACAACATGCTTTGCTCGGTTTGGCGCAAGCAAAGCTACCAATGCTTCAGGGGGAGTATCCGGTGGCACTTCCATGTTAGACAGAGTCCTGATTAGTTTCTGACGGTGCTCCCTGGATGAGGAAAGCAGTCCCCAGATGGATACTAATGCTGGAGTTCTTTCGAGTTGTTTCCGGATGGGATCTTCCACTGGCATAGGATTCCGCTGCGGCGGTCGAGTGGCAGCTTCTGGTGTTTGAGTGACAACTTCTGGATTAGCTGGAGTTGGATCGTCCTGGACAGGATCGTCCCAAGCAAATGCCCCGGTTTGAGCTTGGTTAGAGGTGTTGTCTCTTTGCAAATTAGCGGGTTGATAAATCCGTCCGCTTCTTGTTACTCGGTTGACTGACGGCGGCTTTTCATCCCAAAAATCTGACAATTCATTAACTTTTCGTTTTCCAGCCTTGATAGATTCCAACTTCTGCTCGGTGTCAACATACTCGGACCAGAAACCTGCAAGGCTATCCTCGGCCTTTTGTTTCTCAATCTTGATGTTCTCCATCTTCTTTCCCAGATTTTCTACTGCTCGATTGCGCCAAAACGAATCGTCCAACACGGCTTTGTTGACGGTCCATACTTCATTGTTGTCGAATCGGATATCGACTACATTTTCTTCATCCCAAAGTGAGTCTCTGGAATCTGTAATTAGAGCCGAGACATTCGGCTGCGGAGGGAAAGGCACAGATGGCCGGGGCAGAGATTCCCCAATAATGTAAGCCTGAGGAAACCAGTCGTGGTCACCAAAAACAGTTTCTATGGCAGAGTGTTCTTCAACCCCAGGAAGTGGAGGTGGCAACGAATCATCCGAAGGATGGCTGCTAGGGACCCAATGGTATACTTCGCCGAGCGTCCGATTCCATATGTCTCCGGGTTCTTCAAATAATGCAGGTAGTGAAACTGCATCAAGAGGATCGGCACAAATTGCCTCCCATCTTTCTCGCCAATCTTCCTGTTCGCTTGGTTCGACATATTCAAGAGTATGAACCATTCCCGCAATGCACACGACTTTGTCGATCTGACAGATACCGGAGTCTGTCGGTATAGAAACAACTGGCTTGGCATGAGAATCTGAGATAATGAACTGGCTTGGGTGCCACTCTTGGCGGAGTTCTTCCCAGTCTTGATCATTCATGGCCCATTCTTCACTCTCGGTGATATCTGCCCATCTAGATTTTTGCTCTGACTTGACTCCTTTGAGGGAGCAGATTCCAAGATCCTCTGGCACAGGGACGATTGGCTTAGGCTCGGTGACTGGTATGATGTATAGGCTAGGGTTGAATTTAGTGGAGTTTGGGTTATTTGGAGTAGGGCTGAGGGAGATTTGGCCAATTTGAGTGTTGGGTTTGTGTTCAGGCATGGGGTTCGAGACAGTGTTTGGCTTTTTGAGGGGGAGTGGGAGTGTTCCTTCTTCAATGAGGTCTTGGACTTTGTGCTTGAGACGGATACAGTTGTTGGTATAATGACTGGGCATTTGGTGGTAGGAACAAAAGGCGTTCGGGTTATGGCTTGGAGGAAGCACCTTAGGTGGCTCGCGGGGCTCGAGTGGCTTGATGGCATCCTTTTCGAGGAGCTTTTGGTAGACTGTGGTCAAGGGAAAAGGGAATTGGTAGAAATTTCTTGCTTGTCGGGCTGGCTGGGTTATTATCTGGTTAATAGGCTCGGTTTTGACGAGCTTAGAATTTGAGGAGCTGGCCTGGGCGTGGCTGTATCGGTTGGTTCCGAACAGGGTATTGCTGTTGCCAGAGTAAACTCGCTTGGGCTTAGCAGATTCTTCCTTCTCAAATATGCCGGTTCTGAGCGCATCTTCAACTGCAAGGCCGGCCTCGTAAAAACTTCTGAAGTCGGCGGTGGTTTGAAAAACTACCAGGTGTTTTGCAAAATCGGGTGCCAAATTCTTTGTGATGATTCTCATTTGCTCTTTTTCTGAGGGTCGATCTACCATCTGAGATGCCTTCCCCCTCCATCTTCTGATAAAGTCGGCAAAGGATTCGTTTGCCCCCATTTTAGTTGCATCCAGCTCTCGAATAGTCATCTCGAGCTGAATATTGTAATTGTACTGAGTCATAAAGGCTGCCCCAATATCTTCCCAGCTTCCTTTCTTTGAAATATCAAGATTCAGAAACCAACGCAGTGCCGGTCCTGACAGAGTCTGTTGAAACATCTGACCCATGGCATTCTTCTCAATGTTATACATGGACAAGGTGCCCACATATGTCTGTAGATGGGCCTTTGGATCCCCACTTCCATCAAACTTCTCCCATGCTATAGGTTTAAATCCTTCCGGGAGTTTGGCGCCGGGAAATAGACACAACTTGTCCATATCAACTCCCGTGGCGGCTACCTTTTCTTGCTTCTGGACTGATTCCTCAAGTTTGGCGAAGTACAGACTCGATAAACTCAAAGTAGCTTGAGTTGCAAAGGATAGACTTGACAGTCTCAAAAGGGGCCCTGTAGGCTAGATCTGCTGATAACTAGCTTGCTGCTGATTCTTGACTTAATCGCTGGATTTGTCGGGGGAGCATTCTTGATTTGGTTCTTCTGGCTTCGCTTCCCTGCTTGGCTCTGGTTGCTTTGGCGGATTTTCCAGAGCATACTTCTTCTTGAGCTGTTGGGGGAGATAAACCATCATTTAGAAGGATACAATCTTCATAGCAAGCTTCACAGTCACATTCATCCCAGTATTTATGTCCTGTTACTGGGTCTTGGAAGTAGTAGACTGGTGTGCCGTCTGGCTGGAAGTATTTGACTGGTGGCATGATGTCCACTTCTTCGTCATCACTTTCTTGTTCTACCTTGACAGTGATTCTGTCGGGAATGTTCTTGGCTTCATTCTTTTCGGGAAGGTGGAATTCCCAACCTTGATCATTTTTGGAGTCGTCCCATTGGAGGGTTAAGCCTGGTTGATCAGATGTGGCCAGCTGGCGAAGCAATTTTTCAAGCTTATCCCCGTTTGGGGTCTTGTTTCCCATCTCTTCATTTCCAACTTCTTCAAGTATCCATACCGGAGCACCATGATGGATGGCAAAGGTGGACTTGAGCTTCTTGCTTCCGGATTGGTTACTCATCTTCGGTTACAGACTCTGGTAAAAGAAAAACAACATTCTAATTACCGGGAGGGAAAGGGCCAATTGAAGCACTTTTATTTGAAAAGAACTTGTTTATTTGACAGAGCATTTGATCATTGGGATAGTCCTTCTTTATCACTGTGGATGAAACGTGCAAGCCTAGGGGTAAAAGCTATCATGTATGTGCATGCAAGACAGGCAAACAACAAACAGTAAACAGTAAGTAATTAAGCAGTTAACAGGATATATCACATAACCCTATCCTGTGGGTTCCTGTCTTAAGTTGGAAGGTTCTAGGCTAACCATATGCAAAGGCTGGTTTTGGTTTAGGGGGTTCCCCAGACTAGAGCCAATATTTGCCTCCCAGTGCCAAGTGTCTTTGCATGGCAAAGGTCAAGCGGCAGGCTGACTCATCACGGTCCAAGGTTGCTGAGCATCCGGGGATGTCCTAACACCAGTGAACTGGGTAGGGTAACCAAGACGCAGCAGCGGGGTTTATCCAACATCGATGCAAGTGATGCAAAAGTTCCGCAATAAAATTGTTTTCAAAAATCCCACAAATGTTTTTCAAGTTTGGCTCTCTTTTTAAATTAATCAAAATTTTGAAATTTTACTCATGCGAACAACCGAGAAAGCTCCAGTCCAGACTGATCAGGCTTTCACCCTGACATCGATCCTTTCTAGCACGGCGTGAAGCACGTACTTGGTGTCAAGCTTTCAAAGGGTCGTTTTACAAGTGTAAAATGTCAAAATAAAGATTAATTTAAAAATATCGATCCCCAGCGGAGTCGCCATTTTGTGGACGGTCGACCTCCACGCCAAGTTAGAATTTGATTTGAAAAATAGAGTCGCCACCCGGGTTTTTAGAAAATGGTTTGAGACCCGAGAAACCGTTTTGAAAAATGATTTGGAAAATGATTTATAAAACAACTTGAAAACCAGAGATTCGTTTTGGATTCAGGAGCCAGGTTACGAACGGGGAAGGGTTTTAATGCACCCCGTTCGCCCGATTACAAATCGGTCTTTACTAAACACTTGTGGGATTTTTTTAGAAAATATTTCATTGTCGAATTTTAGCAAACAATCATTTAAGTAAGGCAGACGATAATAACGAAAAAAATAAGCTACTAATATATAACTTACAGCAGACATATAGAGAAAATCCAGAATTTAAACTGTTCATGCAAGGCATTGTTCAAAATTTTGATTTTTACACGAAAAGTGTGCCGTGCGGCACACTAGATGTACCGCGCGGCCCTGTTCATCGATTAAACGGTCAAATTTTCAAAGGAGCGCCGTACGGCACTCCAAGTGTACCGTGCGGTACAAGGGGAGTGCCGTGCGGCACTGTTGGCTGCACAACAGTTCAAATTTTGGTTTTCGAAAATCATGGAGCACAGATGCATATGAGGCATGAAATACAGTTAAAAACAAACCATTTTGAGTGAGAAAATGATATGCTTAAATGGGGGATGTTCCTCCTCGTTGAATCGCTCCGTCCACGGCGATGTTTTCACCGTACGACGCGACCGGGAGGTGCAGAAACAAATTAATTTTAATATAACATGGGTATACCAAGCATGGAAATGATATAAGGGATCATTCCACACTTGGTATCCCTCCCCTCAGGGGACCAAACTTGGGGAATTTGGCGAAACGGGATTATACCTCGGTTTCGAAACTCTCGGATTGAATGCCTTCTTGAACTTCCGAATGCGTTTTGAACTCTTCTGAACTTCTAACTTTGCTCTGGTGTAGTAACAAAGAGGGTTTGATGGCTTGAATTTGGGCAAGTTTGGAGTATGGACTCCACGGCTCTAGACCGAAAACAGAGAGTTGGGTTTTTGAATTGGGTTTTGCTTTGAAAGGAATTGTGGGCTGATTTCTGGAGATTGAAGGTGGCAAGAATGGTAGTTTATAGCAAAGATAGGATTTTGACAGAGCTTACGGGTTGTATGCCATGGTTTTCTTCACAATTTTTTCGATCATTTCCTTGTCGGAATCAATCGGTTTATATAGGGAACGAGTGAACTTGATCACCAAGTTTTCTTGGTCTTTACCCATAGTGATGATGGCTAAGAGGTAGCCTCTTCTGCTCGCAAGAAATCATCATGAGCAGAGGGTCGCATTCGCCAACAATTTGAGCTGCTGGGCACTCTGCAAAAACTGTGTGACAAGTGACAGTGCCGTACGGCACACAAACTGTGTCGTGCGGCACACTTACTGTGTCGTGCGGCACACCTGACCGCCAAAATTCAAAAAGTTGCTTGGGCAGTGCCGTGCGTGAGAGATGAGTACCGTACGGTACTGTTGACTGAGTTGACTTAGAGATTTTCAATCCGAGAATTCTTCCGGGCATTCCCTTCCATCATCGGAGATTAAACGTGCACGTGAATGTCTCATTTTGGGGTGTCTACAGGGTGCCAGTGGTGGAGGTGGCCCGACGGGCACTGCTGGTGAGGCCGGTCTTTCACGCAGACACTTACGGTGCACCAGTGCACCATATAGTGTCGTCAGCGATAGACAGATACACTTCGCTGCAGGAGAGATACGACGGAGAGGAGGTTCTGCTGGATGCCGGGAGGCACCTTTCCCGCGACTGCTTGGAGGTACAGATTTGGTTTTCCGCCCTTTTCATTTGTGAAATTCATTATTGATTATGCACTGTGAATTTGTGAATTTTATGAACCTCTGATACTGATGAAATGTCTCTTTGTCTCAACAGGTGAACAGGTGCTTGAACGTGAACGGCTCATCGGGGAGGACTCTGCCCCTGTTTATAGATCTTCACCACGATGTGAGAGAGTTAGTAGCACTTGCAGGTTTTGAGCCGTTCATAGAGACGCAGACGAGGACGATGCGTGATCACTTCGTGGTGACAGCTCTGGCAGAGAGGTGGAGGGATTCTACGAATACCCTTCACCTGTTGTTTGGAGAGGCGACGATGACACCGCTGGACTTTTGACTCAGGGATAGCCCAGGATGGCGAGGCGCTCTTACACTATTTGGGCTGGAAGCCCAACCACGGGGCGGATTCTGCTGGTTACGGTCAGTTTGCTGACCATTGTCTTGGGAGACCCACGTCTCGGCTTGCTGCAGAGCAAAAGGCCCGGTGTTACCTGCTTTACATGTTCGGCGCGACTCTGTTCGCGAACCGATGCCACCACGTGCACTTGGGTTACCTAGCGGCACTGAGAGACTTCGAGCGGGCCGCCAGGTACGACTGGGGAGGTTGGGCTCTAGCCTCGTGCTATGCTTTTATGGGGTCTGTGTCTCGAGGTGTTGCGGCAAGCATAGGAGGGTTGTGGTCAGTTTGGGAGGTAAAACACTCAATCTTCGCATCTCACAGTTATACTTTGCTGATTTTCTGCTTGCTTGCACATTGCATACTTACTGACCATTCCAAAAATGTTTTGCAGATATGGGCTTACGAGGTGCTGGGACTGACGTCTCCGGAGTCCTCTTACCGGGACCCACGCATGATCCCTCGAGCTCTTCGCTGGGGCCAAAAGAGCCCCGCACGCGGCCAGTTGGACTTCTTTCGTGGAGAGCTCGACCGTCTTACTTTTGCAGAGGTATATACACGCTTCAGATCTTATCTCAAAGTTTGTTGTACCCTTATTGCTTTTTATCTCATGAATTTCTTGCATTTTGTACAGGTACACTGGCAGGTATGGGATGGGATTCATGATGAGTACCTTATGCCGAGTAGAGAGCTGACTCAAGGGAGAGTGCTACTGGAGTGTGCGTATGACTGGCAGTGGTATCTTGGAGACAGGGTACTACGCCAGTCGATACGTGCTCCTACACAGGCAGTACCAGGACTTCTTCCGCCACTGGTTCTGAGGACTGAGAGCTACACTTTGGCAGAGATCGAGCGATACACTATCCTCGATACAGCTTTGGACCAGTACCTCCGACCGATAGAGGACTACGAGGCGTACAGGCGACGGTACCTGGCTGGCCCACTAGACGTGGCGGGGTTCAGAGAGAGAGAGCTAGGGCTGCACGAGAGGCTGCCGCTTTGGAGGCCGCGGAGGCTCTGGCTGCTGAGCAGGCGGAGAGGGCCAGAGCTGAGGAGCCCGCTGGTGGTGGAGCTGGAGTTAGAGAGGGGGCTGGCCCTTCTGTTGTGAGAGAGAGAGGAGGATCTTCTACTGGGGGTGAGGGGGAGAGAGTTAGAGAGGGAGAGAGGGTGAGCGAGGACGTGTCGATGGAGGACGTTCTTTTGAGGGGACTGGTGTTCAGGAGGGGGAGAGAGCGGAGGTACCCGGGGGGAGTGGGCTCGTGCCTATTCTCAGAGAGAGGTGGGGTGGCGCCACGGTGGGGGAGCCTGAGCCTTCTGAGAGGTCAGCCTTCGAGGTTATGAGGTTGTGGCAAGTCTCTGTGCAGACGCCTGAGGGAGAGAGGGAATATGTTGATATTCCCCGACCGGCCGCTGACCTTGCGCTTCCTACTGGCCCGGTATGCAAAGTTTCATTATTCCATTAGCTTTTCTTGATTTCGAGATTTCTTTTATTGAAACTGTTGCCTCTTGTTCCAGTTTTCGCAGGACACCGCGCGCTTTTACTTTGAGCAGACTCACAGTCTGCGGACCCTGGTTCGCCAGCTGGTGGCTGGGGCAGACGTGGTGCTCCGACGGCCGGGCGATCCTGCCCCTCCAGTTGCTCCCAGTCCTCCTCTTTCCAGGAGTATCCCGGTATCTCTTTTAGCTTCTTGGATTCAATTCTAACACATGTTTTATCACAAAACACTGAAATGCTTTATGTCTTGACTTTGCTTGCAGGTGCCCCGGAGGCGCGCGAGAGGTGGTGTCGCAGGCCCTGGATTGACGACTATCCGCCTGTTTCGCTCGAAGGAGGTAGGCTATGTGGCGATGAGAGGGACCGAGGAGGAGGATGGCGCAGATGGGAGGTCTGTCCGCCAGAGAGTTGCCGAGCCTTCGACCGTAGCTGCGGGGCCGAGTACAGAGACTGTTGCTATTGAGCCTCCTCCACAGGAGCCTACCTCAGAGGACACACCGGAGGGCGAGGGTGACGGGGAAGATGACCAGGTGTTAGGCGACCAGTAGTTAGTACTTGATAGTCTCGAGACATTTGAGTTCTGCATTTGCCTTTTGATCAGTTTTTTTTTTTTTACCATTCTGGGCCTGCGTGCCCAAGTAGCTTTTTAGATTGGGCCTGCGTGCCTGTTTTGCTCTTTCGGGCGCATGTTTGCCCCAGTACTCTTGACATTGGCTTGTGGATTAGGATTTGCGTTTTGACCTTATGGATGCCACTTTTCAGTATATGGGATTTGCACTTTTCATGTTTGTTCATGCGTTTCATTATTGGAATTATAACAAAACACCAGTTGTAAAACTCACGAGTAACAAGAAAAAGATGTCCATTAACTGTAATGAACAATAGTATATACAAGTTATCTACAATACAGAAATATACAATTATCGACACGAGTGTTCGTGAATTTGTTCGAAACACTTTCAAATAACAAAAACGGACATGAGTGACTCAAATGTTCATGAATATGATTACAAATGTTACCGACACTTTCACCTGACTCAAAAACATATGTATAACTCATCTAGACGGATTAAATGACACAAATGACCCTAGGATGGAATTTGGCGTCCATAGGGCTTGTTCGAAAAGACGATTCTTTAACATCATGCACTCTTCTCCGAGAACAAACGTCCCACTTCTTTCACAAAGTCATATTCGTCCAAACCAACCATTTGAACTTGGTAAAATCCGCTTGCAACCTTTAACTATGTTTTGGAGACGTCAAACCGAGGTTATTTTGCGGAAAAAAAGCCGGTCTAAACATCTCGTTTTCTGAATTTCCCGCAAATGGATCTTTCCCGTAAGTCACAAATGCCCGTTAGATCATGTTGGAATTAATGAAACTTGCCAAAAATGCATGGAAATAAGTTTGGGGGTCAAAACTTGGTTGCTGTCATCTGGTTTCCAGGCGCCTGCATCAGGCCAATCCAGGCGCCTGGATTGAGTGCAGGCGCCTGGAATCATCCAATCCAGGCGCCTGGATTGGGTCTAGGCGCCTGGAAAGAGCAAGTCCAGGCGCCTGGACCTGCTTCCTGGCAGAAATTTTGTTCTTCCCAAAGCATTTTCTTGCCCTTTGCATGGCGTTCTTCTGCCCCAAACTGCATGTAAACACTTTAAACATCCTTCCCAAGCCACTTATTCATATTTCCAAGGTTCTTTCCTTCATTTTCCAACAAATGCCACTTATTTCCAAAACTTTCTCATGATTTTCCATGCAATTTTTCTTGAAAACCAACTTTGAATCTATTGAAACTTGAATTTTCCTTTCCAACTTTTGCATGTAGAATTGTCATTATTCATCACCTTCCTCTATAAATACCATGCTTTGCCAAGCATTTCCTCCACACCTATTTTCATCATTCCACTTCTTATAACTTTGTTCTCCATTCCTTTCTCATTCAACCCCACACCATGGCCATGCTCGCATCTGCCGTGCTTCAACCTTGGATTGCGAGCTTCAAAAACATTGTTTGGTTCAACTTTAGGGGCCATCATCTCAATTCCTTACGTCACATCCACTCAATTCCCCTCCGTCCCGAGCTCTTGCATGCTGCCGCTCAATTTTGGGATCCAGAGCTTCATGTGTTCCACTTTGGTCTTCAAGAGCTTTGCCCTACTGTGGAGGAGTTTCATGCATATCTCGAAACTCGTCCCGATACCGAGCCAGTGATCCCTTCAATCCGCGTCAATTTGGTTAAGATCCTCCGAGACAAGCTAGGCATGAGTGATGGTTTTGCAAAGCGTTTGATTCACGGAGGTTCACTCGATATTCTTCGCCTCTTCGCAGATTTTAGTCCACGCGGCAATCCATTGGACTATACAGTTCAGAACTGCCGCATGTTCGCTCTTTGCATGTGCCTTCTTGCCACCTATTTGTTGGCTCCAAATGACGGCAATCCCAATCCCTCAATTGTTTCAGTCGCTGCGCAGATTGAGCAACGAAGAGACGTTGTTCCCATGGTTTTGGCAGAGACTCTTATGGGCTTGGATGCTGTGAGGTCAGGAAGAACCAATGTGTTCGCTGGGAGTCCCCTTTTGCTTCAGGTTTGGATTTTGGCTTTGGTATTTGGTTTGGCTTGTGGATTTATGGTTTGTGTATTTTGGACTTGATTTTGGATTTCGGTTTTTGGTATTTGGTTTTGGTTTGGGCTTATGGTTTTTGGTTTTGGTTTGGCAGATGTGGTTGTGTGACAAAATGAAGTTGGTCGCTGATCCGGCAAATAATTGGGTTTATTAGGCTAGGGATTGGAGAAGCAGGGGTTTTGTGGACGCTCGACACAATGTGGAGGACTGGCTGGATTTCTTCATTGCGATGGAAGAGGAATACATCATTTGGAGGTGCCACTGGTTGCCTCTGCCAGACATGACGGCCAAACACATGGGACATTCATGGGTGGTTCTGGCCGGGCTGACAGGCTTCACTTTCTATTTTCCTCAGCGCATCCTTCGTCAGTTCGGGATTCGTCAAGAGGTGGAGTTCTCATATCCTACTGATTTCCATCTCCCTGAATTCAAGCATTCCGTCGTTGCGGCATACCGTCGCGGTTGGGGAAGTAGAGTAACTTGGGTTCGCGACCAATACCCGAGTATTCACCTGCCAGAAATAAATGGTGTATCCATGTAGTTTTTTTTTGTTTTTTTTTTATTATTAAAGCTCTTATGTTCAGCTTATGTAATCGAAGAAATGATTTGAATAAACTTGAACGATGAAGGGTTTCCCCCTCTTGGTTCATTCGGTTCCTTATGCTATCTCCTTTGGACATTGCGAGAAATGTGAACCAACTCAGCGGATTTAGACCGAACCCCAAGATGAGGTTGCCTACGTATCCTTTTGCAAGGAATCTTGTATTATCCCAAATTTTTAAAAATAAAAATTTGTGATATTTGTAAATACTAATTTTCGTAATTTTATTTTCATCCAATTTTGACTTTAGTTGACCATTTGCGGGTTTCTTTTTAAGATGAATTAGTGCTTGAGCTACACGGATGATACTAGCATGACTACTACGGTAGTGGACCCGAATCAATCCGATACAATCACTTGGAGAGAGCATCGTAATGCGTTCCCAACTTTTGAGATTTTTCCAAATGATTCCGAGCACACGGTGACGTCGCCCTCGATTTTCTAAGTCAGTGCGAATATTTTGGTATTTTTATGAGATCGAAGCCCGGACAGTTCGAACACTGCTCGGAGAAAATTGTACTGCATTCTATCATGTCGTGCTTCGTGCCTCACCCATTCCCCACGCCTGCTACCCACCACTCATCCCACCTACTCCCCTTACTTTCCCCTTTTGTTCTTGGGAAACAATCAGAGAGATAGAGAAGAAAGAAGAAAGGAAGGAAAGAAGAAGAAAGAGGAAGAAAAAGAGAGAGACCCCTGGCTGCCTTCATCTTCACCGACACTTCGGATCACCATCTCCACCTCCCAACTTCATCTCTCGAAGTATAGCTCTCACCTCCCTCATTTTTATCAATTTTAATCACAAATATTCGTGCATTTATACTAGTATATACAGCAGATTTCGTAGAGCAAACTGGGTCACTGACTTTGGTCGATTTCGCCTTCATAAACTGTCAATTAGGTTTTGATTCCTTCTTATGATTTAAAGCACATTCAAAGCTCTTTCTTTTTCCGCGGGAATCGTCCGAATCCATTAAGAATTCGATTTACTATAAATTTTTGAAATCTGGTCTGAAATCTGGAAATCTGTTCTGAGACAGATTTGTGTAGCCACTGTATTTGCCCGTTTTCTCACCATTAGAGTACGAATTTGACTTTGATCCCTTCATAGATTTTGAACTTCGTTTTACTACGGAACTTTTGACACTAGAATCACTCCAAAATATTAAGAACTCGATTTATGATGATTTTTCGAAGTTGGGTTGTTCTGTATTCACTCGTTTTTCTGTAGACCCCTGTTTTGTACGAATTTTTAAGGGTATCATATGGGCTTCAAATGTTCTGATTTTTGGACTGATTACTCTCCTTTGTGACTAGTATGAGTGTGATTTTTCGTGGACATAGGTTCTTTGAAAGTAATGGATCAAATCCAACATGTTTTGGATGCCTATCTTTCCTCCATAACAGCTGTTAACTTTGAAACAAGCCCATTTTCTCCACATATAATATTTTTGAGCGACTCTTGTTTGAGAAGTTAGAAAAATGTCTTATCTTTCAAACCCAACAACTGTTCTCGTCTGAATTGGTGAAGTTTTGAGTGAGTTATATCCGTTTTAAGAGGGCTGGTCCGTTCCGGACCGGCAGTCACGTTTTCTATTAAAACTCATAATATAGACGTCCATTTGGAAATCCGAGAGTACCGTTGTCTTCCTGACGGAATTTTTCATAACTGGTGTGAAGGATAAGTTTATAAATTCTATTTTCTATTTTATATGGATTTTCAAACAAAGGAGATGTTATATTCTGGGCAGTATGAATTGTGTGGTAACCTAGACTAACCGAGCCTCGTACCCATGAACATTTTGGTCACATGAGTCGAGAGTATTACTGTTAGTAGTGTTCTTACGCCAAGTACTGAGTATTGGATTTGTTAATATTAGGTCCGGAGTTCAAGGACCCTTAGTTTGCGTATTTAGCAAAGGTATCGTGACGCGCTACAACTACGGATCCAAGGTAGTTAAAGTCTATCTCCCTAAATATATTTGAATGTATCTATAAATGGATATTATTGTGTTTAAATGTTGTGTGTATGTGCTATCGGAATGCATGGTGTGGAATACTAAAGATATTTCTTGAATTGCGTTAATATTGTTCATTTGAGCTCTTTATGCATTGTGTAAATTCGCTTACAACAGGTTTGTTGTATTGATTACATGTTTCCAATATTAATTCCATGACCCTTTAGTATCATTATCACATGAATCCTTCTTGTAGTGGTTAAAATGTTGTTATTAATATGGTTGTTGTTCCCTGGGGGTTACCCATTAACTTAGACGGACATTAGGTTCATGAGTGGTATTTGATTTGGATAGTAAACGGTGGACGTGGTTGATAACAGCTGGGGAGGCCATCCCGCAGAGAGTTTAAGTTTTATGATTGGCAGTCAGCCAAGGATAATGGAATTGAGGAATTATGCGGTATTGGATATACCTATGTGTTGTATGTGCATCCCGAGGCAATGTGCTGTATGTACAACCTCACGTGCTGAATGTACGTCTCAAGGATATGTGCTGAATGTACATCCTTATGCGCTGTATGTGCATCTTGAAGAATGCGCTGTATGTATATTCTCAAGGGGGGGAAGTGAATCTTGAAATGATGGAAAGCTGAATGCTTGTTGATTGGAAAATTGATCCTTATGATGGTTGGAATTCGAAACTCGTGATGAGCGAAAATGAAACTCTGTGATAATCTGAGAAACGAAAATGTGTCAATCATAACATGATAATAATTTGGAAAGAAGGTTGAATAATGGGATGGGTAAAGTACTATGATTGATAGAGTATTTGATTTTTTGAGGTAGCTTTCACTATGTTGGTACTTGATATTGAATCAATTTATTTGTTCCGTAATGTTATGTCTTCGTTATATCAAACTGTGTATTACTTGTTAAGTAAGGGTTCGGGTAGGCTTTAGCTGCTGAGCGTCATTCGCTCATGGTATTCGTACCCTGGCTTTTTATGCCAGGTATTGAAGATGGAATTGAATGTCAAGATGAAGCTAAAGGTGGAGCCCACTAGAGGACAAAAGATGTCGAATCCTAGATTCTGTATTAGTTATTGCTCTGTTACTTTTTTAAATTCGATTTCAAGTTATCTTATTTTGAAGTTTATGTATTTCGTTTAAGTTAATGAAATCTAACTATGCTTCCTTTGTTATTTAAAGAAATTGACTTTTATTTAATGAAATCATTTTGGAAAATGTTTTATTAACGTGTCCGAAATTCGGGGCGTTACAAATCAGGTCATGGCGTAGTTCAGGGGAAGGTTCACTCGGGTATTAACACTCTCCTTTTAGTGCTCTATATTTTGCCTGACATCGCCTTTTCAGGTTTTCGGTCCAGCGAGCTCTTTTGAACTTTAGCCTTAAATTTTGCCTAGGCCGTCCAATGTGGATTTTCAGCCTAGCAGGCTTGCTTTGAATTTTGCTTGGATCGGCCCGCCCTTGCGGCTTTCCGCCCAACGAGCATCTCTCAGGGATAATACCGCTTAAGTTGGTCCAAATTGACAAGATTGTTGAATTCATTGCCATCCAAATCAATAATCACCGCTGCCCCGCCGTCGAGTATAGTCTTGATGATATATGGCCCTGCCCATTTCGGCCTGAATTTCCCCCGTGGATCAAATATCGGTGCTCGAATCTCTTTAACGACCATGTCCCCTTCAATTAAATCCCTGGATTTCACCTTCTTGTTGAATGCACGAGCAATCCTCCTTTGATACCCTGGAATGTGATACAATGCCCGCAGTCGCCTTTCATCGAATAACATCAGCTCTGCGAACCTATCGCTCAACCAATCGGCCTCGTCAATCTCATTTTCTATCATCACCCTCAAAGATGGCACTTCGAGCTCAATGGGAAGTACTGCTTCCATACCATATACCAATGAATAGGGTGTTGCCCCTGTTGGAGTGCGAATAGAAGTACGGTATCCCCAAAGTGCCAGTGGTAGCTTTTCATGCCAATCCCTGGATGATTCAATAGTTTTCTCCAAAATGCTCTTGATTGATTTGTTTGTTGCTTCCACAGCTCCATTAGTTTGCGGCATGTACACTGTCGACTTGTGCACCTGAACATTGAACTCTTCAAGCACCTCTGCTGCCCTTCTTTTGAAATGCACGCCATTGTCTGCCACAAACGCATTTGGAACCCCATATCGGTAAATGATGTTCTGCTTAATGAAATGAGCCACCTGTACCGCAGTTAACGTAGCGTAAGAAGCTGACTCCACCCATTTCGTGAAATAATCAATTGCCACCAAGATAAATTTGTGTCCATTAGATGCTGGCGATGTGATTTTCCCGATTACATCTATGCCCCATACTGAGAAAGGCCAAGGCGTTGCCATTGTATGAAGCTCGGTTGGTGGGACATGCATGAGATTAGCGTGGACCTAACATTTATGACATCTCCGCACATACCGGATGCAATCTGTTTCCATGGTTAACCAAAAGTACCCTTGCCTCAGAATTTTCTTTGCCATCATCACTCCGCTCATGTGGGGGCCACAAATTCCTTCATGAATCTCCTCCATTACCCTTTTTATGTCGTCACTATGGATACATAACTTGTGCATACCACAGTTTGACCTTTTATACAACCTTCCACCACAGATGATGTATTGCGACGCCAACCTTTGTAATGCTATCCGATCTTTCTTGTTCGCTCCTTTCGGATACTCTCCCTTCTCAACCAGATTCCAAATATCGTGATACCAAGGCAGACCATCATCAACTTCTCCAACATTCATCACATATTCATAGGCTGGTCTATTCCTTTGTTCAATCATGATTGGTCCCATTCTCACTCCTACGGGTAATTCTACCATGGATGCGAGAGTAGCAAGTGCATCGGCAAACTGATTCTTCATTCTTGGGATGTGAGTAAAAGTGACTTGCTCAAATTGATGAATCAGATCGTCGAGGTCTTTATGGTACGGCTTCAACTTCTCTTCCCGCACTTTCCAATCACCGTTGGCTTGAGAAACCACCAGATTCGAATCTCCTATCACTTCCAATTTCTTTACCCCAATTTCAAAATCAGCTTCCATTCCCACCTCATATTCCGCTTGATTATTGGTAACTTCGAAATTTAACTTGAAAGAGAGAGGAATATGCGGTCCTTCTGGTGACACTAGCAGTATACCAACTCCAAATCCTCTCTGATTGGCGGCTCCATCAAAGTACAGCTTCCACGTATCTTCTGATACTGTCATGACATGTTCATCGGGAAACTGAAATTCCGTATCTTCCGGCCCTTCGATTGGGTGATCTGCTAGGAACTCCGCCACAGCCCTTCCTTTCACTGATTTTCGGGTTACATACTTGAGTTTGAATTCGGCCAATAAGAGCAACCATCGTGCCAGTTTTCCGGTGAGTGCCGGTTTCTCGAATAGATATTTGAGAGGGTCCATCCGAGAGATCAACATCACCGAATAAGCTAGCATGTAGTGTCTCAACTTTTTGGAGGCCCAAACAAGAGCCCAGCATGTCTTTTCCAACGGGGTGTACCGCTCTTCAGCTCCTACCATCTTCTTGCTCAAGTAATAAACAACCTTTTCTACTCTGGCTTCTCCTTCTTGTGCTAACATACATCCCATTGCCGATTGCGTCACAGACAAGTATAGAATCAAAGGCTTTCCAGGTATTGGCGGCATCAATACTGGAGGATTTTGAAGATATTTCTGAATTGATTCAAACGCTTCTTGACACCTGTCGTCCCATTGGAAAGGCACTCCTTTCTTGAGAAGACGAAACATCGACTCGCAAGTTGAAGTTAACTTGGCAATGAATCTGCTGATGAACTGGATTTTTCCTAAGAAACTCCGGACTTCTTTCTCCGTCTTTGGTGGCTCCATCTCTAATATCGCCTTGATTTTTTATGGATCAACTTCAATCCCCCTGGTGGTAATCATGAATCCCAACATCTTCCCAGCGGTGACTCCGAATGTGCATTTTTGTGGATTGAGGCGCATCCTGTACTTCCGTATCCTTTCAAAGAACTTTCGCAGTGCTGGGAGATGCTCTTCCCTTTCTTTTGCCTTCACAATCATATCATCAACATACACTTCGACCTCTTTGTGCATCATATCATGTAACAAGGTTGTTGCAGCTCGTTGGTAAGTTGACCCTGCGTTCTTCAACCCGAATGGCATGACTCGATAACAAAACGTCCCCCATTCAGTAGTGAAAGTTGTTTTCTCTCGATCTTCTGGTGCCATTAGAATCTGGTTATACCCCGAGAAGCCATCCATGAATGATAATAATGCATGCCCTGCCGTGTTATCCACCAGTACATCAATGTGCGGCAAAGGAAAGTCGTCTTTCGGGCTGGCTTTGTTCAAATCTCTGAAATCCACGCATACCCTGACCTTTCCATCCTTCTTGGGCACCGGCACAATGTTAGCAACCCATTGTGGATACTCAGTTACCATTAAGAATCCGGCATTGAACTGCTTGGTAACTTCCTCTTTGACTTTTTCAACCCAATCCGGTCGGATTTTCCTTAATTTTTGCTTTACTGGTTTTGCATCGGGATACAAGGGGACTCTATGTTGCACAATTTCAGGATCGATTCCGGGCATATCTGCATGGGACCAAGCGAAAACATCTTTGAATTCTTTGAGTAAATCAATGAGCAACTTTTGTTCCTCCGAAGATAGCCCGGAACCGATTTGAACCATGCGAGGATTTTCCTCATTTCTCAAGTTTATTGAAATAACTTCTTCTTTTATTGGCTGAGCATGCCTTTCATTTTCCCTTTCGATTAGAGACCTAAGTTCTTTGGGTATTTTTCCCTCGAATTCGGTCTCATTATCGTCAGGATCAACACAATTTATTTCAGGAACAGCAAAGTAAGCGAAATCATAGTCCATTTCATTCATGAAACCTTCAGGGGTGCGGTACATTGCAGTGGACTCGAACTTAAAAGAAAAATGATGACGTGGAGTGGCATGAGGCGCGATCTCCGACTCAAAGCTAAGTACAGACTCGGACTCGAAATCAGACTTAGACTCGGCAAAAGTGCCAGTGAATTTTACAACAGGTGTGAAAGTGCAATTCTTATACCCTCCTATGGCATCCACAATCAGCACGCTGGGGTCTTCAAGGGCCTCCTGCCCGAGCATCATCACTGCTGGCTCTTCTTTATCCTTACCTGTTAGACTGACCTCGTCGAACATTGACATCAGGATCCCACCGTCCAGAGCCTCCATCCAATCCGCTTTGAGTTCTTTCACCAGTTTTTCCACCTTTTCATGTTCATCTTCACTGTCCCAAGCATCGTTAGCGAAGATTTCAAATCCGGGATACACCTCTCCATTTATTTCATTTACAAACGGCTCCAGCTGGCCGCGATAAGGTGCATTAGACCCTTCTTTGACAAAGCAAATCTGACGGTTTGCACTGCTGCCTTCCCCGTCACTTTTTCCTCTTTGCATTTCCTTTGGTGTAGGCTCATATCCCAACCCAAAACGGCCTCACTGAGAGGGGATTTCTGGGAACTGAATTACCCCTTGATGAGTCCGGCCTAAACCCGTGCCTGGCAGATAAGACATCCTTCTCATCATCTCAAGAACAGTGGTACTGATTGTGAAGTCATCATCAATGCGGAGCGTGCATACACCGCTACAAGTATCAAAAGCAAAATCCCCAATTTGGATGTCATTCTCATCGTGCATAATTTCCAACAAGGGAGCATTGTCTTCGGCATGAGGACGAATGCCTGAATCCCCATAGAGGGCAACTGTTCCGCTTTCTAATCCAAGCAAGACTTTTTGGTGCAGAGTGGATGGAACTGCCATTATGTCAGATCGATGCATCCAAGGGCGACCCAACAGCAAATTGAACGAAGCCGGAATCTCAAGGACATGGAATTCCACCAATGATTTAAACCCTTCGGCTGCGATCTCCATTTCCACAGCCCCAAGTACATTGCGACGGGTGTTATCGTAAGCCCGAACAGTGAGATTAGATGGCGTAAAGTCCTTTGGTTTGAGTCCCAAACACTGAGCTGTGCGGAGAGGACAGACGTTGAGCGCATACCCGTTATCTATCAATACAACTGGAATCCATTTCCTCATGCACTTCATGGTAACATGCAAAGGTTTGTTGTGGTCGGTGCCCTTGAGCGGTAAATCGGCTTCGGTGAAGGTTACGATGTGCTTGCTGGGTTTGGTAGCAATGGTGGGTTTGGTAGCAATGGCGGCCATCATGGCTTCAGGGGTAGTGTCTGGAGCGATCTCCATACAAGATAGTGTTTGGGCAAGCTTTTGGCGATGTTCGCTGGAGCTCATGAGTAGCCCCCAGATGGTTAAGGCGGCTGGGGTTTTCTCGAGCAGTTTTTGGATGGGGTTTTCTTCGGCTGTTGGTGGAGGTTTTGGACGAAACACACGGCTATTGGTAGCAGAAGAGGTGTGGGTTTGGTTGGTTGGTGGGTTAAAAAGATTTTGGAAATCGGTTGGGTTGGCAATTGGGTCATTGGGATTGTTTGGAGTCGGGTTATTTTGTGGAGCGGGGTCGTTTTGTGTAGCTAGGTTATTTTGAGGCTGGTTCATGGTGTTAGGAGGCGGGTTAGAGGTATTTCCAGTGAACATTTGAGGAGGCTGATAAAACCGACCACTTCGCAGAAGATGGAGAACTGAATCAAGGTCATCTCCCCACAAATCAGAATAATCTGTGTAAAAATCAACCAAATCCCCTTCCGCCTTTCTTTTTCCCTTCGCGATACTGGCTTCTTTCAATCCCTTAGTAATTCCTTCCACCGTTGCTTCACTCCACACGTCTCCCTTTTCCATTGCTGCTTGATTAATGGCCCAGACTTCATCATCTCCGACCCATAATGGTGATAATGCTATACCTTCACTTGGATTGGCCCAAACATTGGCTAAAACATTCTCTTCCATTTGCTAATCCCAAATGTCGGCCACGCCGTTGTTCAACACCATGATGTTACAATTTTCCGGAATTTGTACTTGAGGAGCTGGGAGATTCCCATCAATTATGTAGTCATATGGTGTGAACTCTATCCCTTCCGTCATTCGATTTACCGCATGCTCACTCATCATGGAAAAATCCGGGCGACCCTCCCACAGTGGTGTCATTGGGAAATATGTTTCATCAAAGAACATGGGGAGCGTGGACCCATCCAAAGGATCATTGGGGTCCAAGAGTTGCCATTCAGTCGGTGCGGGATCCCATTCATCTCCCTGCGCAATATTGGGTGCTTCAATCTCTTCTTGCCAGTTCTGTCCTTGTCCTTCTTCCACTGGTTGTTGGTTTTGCACCATGGGTAGCGGTTCTCCAAATAAATTAAGAAGTGCAAACCCATCAAGTGGATCTGCAAACACCGGATCCCAAAATTGGTCGATCATGGCGGCGAATGGAGGTTCTTCATTAAGTTGCTCATTGATCGGCCATGCTTCTTCATTCGCCATGCCATTTGCTACCATCATCTCAGGCTCTCGCGCTTCCATTGTCATCACAACATCCCCCCATTTCTGCCACATATTGGGATCCAAATGTGCCTCTAGAAAGCATATCCCGGGTTCAGCTGGTATAGGTACAATGGGCTTGGGATCCGTTTCGGGTATGATATACTGGCTTGGGTCAAATGTTAAGGAATTTAGGTCTTTTTTAGTGGAGCTGAGGGTAATCTGGCCTATATCGATGTTTCTTTTGTGGGTTGGCAAGGGATTGGTGACAACATTAGGTTTCTCGGTGGGATCTCGGATTTGTTTATTGTCAATAAGATCTTGAATCTCATGACGCAGCCGCTGGCATCTTTCTGTTGGGTGGTCGAGTGTTTGGTGGAAAATGCAGAAGGTGTTTGGGTTATAGGATGTGGAGGATTTTGTGGAGGTGGGATTGGTTGTAGTGGCTTAATCTTTCCTTGTTGGACGAGTCGCTCGAATACAACAGGAAGTGGTAAGGGAAGAGGGGTGAAAACTCGGCGTCCTCTTTGGTTTTGAAATGGTTGGGTTGGTTGAGCTGGTTGGGACATGATAGCATTTATGGGCTCGGTTTTATGGGATTGGTGATTCATGGAGCTGGATGAGGCACTGGCTGTGTAACTGGGATTCGCATATAGGGATGAGGTATTTCCAATGTAATTCCGCTTGGGCCTAGGGATGGGATCTCCTTTCTTCAACACCCCACTTTGCATGGCTTCCTCAATTGACAAACCCATCTCAAAATAGGTCTCAAAATTATGCGCCTGAGCCATCACCATATACTGAGCTAAATCAGGTTGAAGGTTCTTGGTTATGATGCGCATTTGGTCCTTGTCACTAGGACGATCAGTCATTTGCGCAGCCTTCGCTCTCCATCTCTTCACAAATTCCGCGAAGGATTCTCTCTCTTTCATCTTAATACTCTCAAGCTCTCGAGTGGTGACTTTGAGCTGTACATTGTATTCAAATTGCTTAACAAAAGCAGCCACCATTTCCCAAGTCTGTCTTTTCGAGATGTCAAGAGATAAGAGCCATTGGAGGGCGGGCCCCGCGAGAGTCTCATGGAACATCTGTGCCATGGCAGGCTTGTCAACATCTTGTAATGAGAGAGAGCTAACATAAGCCTGAACGTGTCCTCTCGGATCTCCGGTTCCGTCAAATTTCTCAAAGTCCACATGTTTGAACTTCTTGGGGAGCTTGGCACCTGGGAAGATGCAAAGTTTGTCCATATCAAAACCGGTGATGGCTCGCTTCTCACTTTTGGACACAGATTCTTCGAGCTTAAGGATCTTAGCTAGCATTTAAGCCAATTGGGGATTTTCAGGCGGAAGAGGCTGCTTCGGATGCTCATCATCGGGAATCTCTTGATCCCGAGCTTCACCATCGGGTATCTGCTGTTGAGGCGGAGGGAGTCGACTTTGAATGTTCACCATAATCGCCATGAGTTGGGCGATTTGGGTATCATTCCGAACCCTCTCATCTTGCATCTCTATCCTTAGCCGTTCAACCTCATTTGGGGGATCGCGCTCTTGTTCGGCCGCCATGCTCGTTTCTGACTTTGGCGATGAAGGTCGAGACAATCTCTGTCCGGGAGGTCGAGTCCAAACAGGTAAGGTCTTCTTCTTCTTTGTAGGCCCAATGGTTTAAAACTGAACATAAGCAAAAGCGGGACTCAGTTTGCAGCCTTTGAATACCAAATACAAACAAAAGGGTGCCTAGACATGCGTGTCCCTCCTCGCCCCTAAGTTAGTCCTACTTCTAAGCCTAGGAATTAAGCTACCGGTTTCGGATCTCACTTGGAATCATTTGCACAGCAGATTGTATCAACACCACGGGTAAGTCGTTTAACTCGGCAGTTACGGCTTTTCAACCTACAGCCTAAATGTTGAAGTCGTAACCGTTATCCTTTCTTTGACTATCCGAGACAAAGCAATGAGGTGTCGCTATCCAGTTACAAGTGGTTCCAAGGCTAGTCCAAAACACGGGCGGCCGTTCGAGCACGACCAACACCGGAGGTATCTCAAACTCCATGGATTTAAAGTCTCCTAGACTGGCATATACAACCTAGGGTTAGACTACCGGATTCAAATCTCACTTAAAGCCATTGCACAGAAGATTTTCCAACACCCCGGGTAAACCATTACTCGGTAGGTACGGCGTTACAACCTAAAACCTAAATGTTGACGCCGTAGTACTTTTCTTGGTCATCCGAGACAAAGCAATTTGGATGTTGCAATCCAGCTACAAATGGCCTTAAGGCTAGTTCGAATCACGGTGGCCGTTCGGGCACGACCAACACCGGAGGTATCCCAAACTCCGTGGATTTAAAGTCTCCTAGACTCGACCCAACGACTTTGGAAGGTTGCCCCAATCCTCAAGTTTTCTTTTAAGGAAAAAGTCTTTGACATTGGATGGACGGATTTGGGAAAACATAACTCAGACAGATTTTCGGCAAAAATCTAAATTTGGATATTTAAGAGCGATTACCCCTCCTCGGGCTAATGTCCCGTAAAACCCATTTAGATCGTTGTCAAGAATCTGATCATTTCAAATTTTCCCACGTCCGGTCGTCCTAAAGACCAACTTGTAAGAACAACACGCATATGGGATGCACGACTCATCATCGGGCCAAGGCAACCTTCTACTAATTGCCAGGAACCTAACTTATGCTATACTGACAACATGTAAGACAAGAATATGTACGGATGCAAGTGTATGCATGTATGCAGTATGGCATGCTTGGAAAGACGGTAACACATAGCACGTAACAGGATGGAGCACATAATCCTAACACATTGGTTGGTTATCTAACGTGGGGTCCTATGGTTAACTATATGCAAAGGCCGGTTTTTGGTTTAAGATGGGTACCCCGGACTCAAAGCCAAAGCTGTCTCCCACCGCCAAGGATCCTGCAAGGCGATGGTAATAACGACAATTGTGACTTATCATGGTCGGGGGGTGCTGAGCATTTCGGGATTCCCCGTCACCGGCAAGCCGGGCGGGATTGCCGAAACACGCCAGCGAAAGCTAGTAACCATGCACATGTGATGCAAAAAGTCCGTTTAAACAATACTTTCAAAATCCTTTAAACATTTTTCAAGCCTAGCTCTCAATGATTAATACACATTTTAATAAAATTACACATAAGTGTAAAAGTACTAAAATGCATATTAATGCATAGGTCCCCAGCGGAGTCGCCAGCTTGTGAACACCCCGCCGGAGCGCGTTATGTCCACGAAAACGGTTGTGACTTGAAAAATGGTTTTGATTGGTTGAATGGAGTCGCCACCCGGATTTGAGGACCTTACCCGAGAAACCATCGAAAATGACTCTTTTGCCCTTGGAATGGAAAATGTTTTACCAGTCTCCAAAATAAGATTTCTCGGGTCCGGGAGCTAGGTTACGCGAGAGGAAGGAATTTAAAGCACCCCTCACGCCCGACATGTTTACCGGTCTCTACTAAATGTTTGAAAGATTTTGAAAACATTGTTTAAACGGACTTCCAATACAGATTTATACGAAAGCACGGCGAACACATCAGCAAGATAAATGAGATATGGGTGGATGCTTGTGCAAGATGTCATGAATGGATGATTTATATACAAAAGATGCTAAAATTACACTAAAATATCCCCAAAATGCCTTAGAATATCTCAGAAATTGATCACAAATGGCCATCATATCACACCTGGACAGGATCCAGGCGCCTGGAAAGGATCAATCCAGGCGCCTGGATTGCCTTCCAGACAGAAATTCTAAAATCCCATTTCTTGCAGAAATCAACAAATGCAATGCTCTGATCAACTCACATGCATTCTGGAAAGTGTTTGACAATACAATAATAAGCTTGACACTACAAATTTAATCCAAATGTAATGAGATGATACGAAAATGCAATATTAAAGTAATGATAATGCTCATTTTAAACACCTAAAATAGTGGGATGCTCATGCAACATGGAAAATCCTGTTTTGAAACCTTAAAAATTGGATAATCAGAACCTAAGAATAAAACACAAGCTCATTTAACCCACTCTCCCTTGTGTAATCCTCTTTTAAAGTATGGTTGCAAGCTCAAAACACTTTAAATGATCATCTAAATGAGGATCAAAACATAAAATGTAAAGAACTTTTGATCAAGGCATACAAATGATGTACCAGAACTAATCAAAATGTGAAGGAAAACATAAAACATGATAAGGGAAAAGGGGATCCAGGCGCCTGCATGGAGCGAATCTAGGCGCCTGGACTCAATGCAGGCGCCTGGAAGGTGATGATCCAGGCGCCTGGATTGAGTACTGATGCACAAACTGATTTCTTTTCTTGATGATTTCTTAACCTTTCCCAAGCTCTCTACTGGTATGGAAGACCAATGAGAACTTGGTTTGGTTCCCCTCAGGGCCTATTTGAACATCTTGGTAGAAAATCTACCTTTCGGCTTGATCAAGAACTTGAAATGGTTTTTTGGATAGGTTTTGCAAGAATGCAGCTTCTGATTTGTGGTTTTTCTGAGCTAAAGAGGGTAGTTTGTAAATACTTTGGTGGAGTTTGATTGATGGAGAAGAGTAGATGATGGGTTGATGGAGTAAAGAGATGGTTTTTTGGAGTTGAAATGAGTTGGGTTTAAGAGATGATTGATGAAACTGAAATTTCTGGAGTAGTTTTGACAGAGTAACAGCAAGAGTGAGAGAGTGATTCTTTTTTGCCCCTGAAAATGGAGGAGAGATGTTGGTTTTATAGGCAAACAAGGGTCCATAAAGGGCCACTTGGACCTTTCAAAAGGGCAAGGGGTCAACTAGGGGGTGAGGTGTAGGTGCAATGATCTCCCTCACACTCCTCTCCAACTGACTCTGCAACAAAATCCCCCAAGATATCGTTCCCGCCCACTAACAAACTTAAACTACACTCAACCTGGACTGATATCCAGGCGCCTGGATTGTGCAATTCCAGGCGCCTGGACCCCTTCCAGGCGCCTGGATTTGGCCAATCTAGGTGCTTGAAAGGGTAATCCAGGTGCATGTATTTTAAGGTTTTGGGCCATTCCAGGGTTTCAAGGGATGTTTTGGTAATTTTATGGGAGGTTATTGGTGGGGTTTTTCAAGTTTTTGATCAAACCTTGTGTGCTCACAATGGGCATTTTCATCATCGGGGAAGTTCCGGAATTCCGAGGGTCCGGATTGTGGTGTCTACACGCGGTGATTTATCACCAGGAAAAGAAGACGGAGCTGAGGGGCCGTACAAGCAGACAAATATCAACACTACTGAGGAGAAAGCTAACGAGCCTTGGTTTCCGTATGCTTAGTCGCTCTGAACAATTTAGTCGACTACATTTTCAAAGCTTCAAGTCTTATTGAAAATTGTATTTTGACAGTTTAACTTTAATTCGATATGGTTGTAAAACTATAACAATTGCTTTCGGTACGGTTTTATGATGGATCTATGGAATTTTTTTTGTGAAATTACCTTTTTAATTTATTTTAACGTTTCCGAAAAATCAGGGCGTTACATATAAAACCTGTTAAATTACTCATGCTACGCACAGAAAGAAAATTACAATCAAATTAGATCTCTTAAGGTACCTTGCTTAATCCATAACATATCCAAATTAACTTCAATATGTAGCACATCTCAATTCTTTCTAAATAGTTGCTCATGATCATCTTCGTGTAGTACAAATTCTACCATCTACATAAATCACATCACCGCCCCATTTTGTCTCGTCAAGTTTGGTGCGAGCATAATGATTGTCTCGAAAGCCTAGACATCTTCTTTTTGTTAATATAATTAATGTTACCCGCAAATAGAATAAAAGAAAAAGAAATTAAATCGTGTAGAATGAGAGAATACATGTTTTTTAATTAAACTTCACAAATGTCAATTTGATGTTACTGTAAACAAACTGAATAGATCAAAGAAAGACTTGGAAAGAAATACAATACAATGAAATATTCCCAATAAGAAGAAGAGTGGAAAAAAAAAGTTTATCGTGGAATAAATATTAGAAAGTATTTTACAAATTCACTCGTGCTATGCATAAATTTACGAAACGTAATTTCCTTTTCCTTATTGTGTTGACATCATAATTGAAAGATCAGAATAGGAAATGGTCATAGTGTATAACTCCTTGGAAAAACATTCGTTTTAGGAAAATTATACCAAGTAGGATGACTATAAAAATATAAAGAATTAAAGGACATGTGTCGCACTCACGACTCTTCTAATTATCCTGCAATCTAAAAAGTAAGATAATATGAACCCGTGCTATATATGCACAGAGGCATGAAGAAAAATAACGTGTTTTCCCTTTTTTTTACTAGCTTAAAAAATTGTATATTCTACCACCAAGCGTATTGAATGATTGGATCACTTAAATTAAAAGAGTATAACAATTCTATTTCCTACTCCTTTAACTCTAATTTCTTATGGTGATTGAATCTGTTATAAAATCATAATACATGTACGTTACTTTTCGACAAAATAATTAAAGTCAACACCCTAGAAAAAAAAATCAATGGACGGGATTTATGAAGCGGGCAATCAACAATAATTGCAATGGCTATGCATATATGTTTCAAGGAGAGTATCCAACAAACAGATGTTGGCCTGTTACAACTGATTCAACATCCTTTGGTATGTTCATACAACGGATCCTATTAAAATTATGTACAACCAAAATAAAAATATGTAATTGGCCCCACTTTTTATATTTTAGTGAGACTTTTACAGGTAAAAATTTCATTAAGAGAAAAAGAAAAAAAAAAAAAAGGAGAGGTGTGAATATCAATTTAGGAGTGTTGAAATCTCTCCCCTAAAAATATATAGAATGTTATCCAACATGTAAAAAACAGCAATAAATGTGCAATACACAGCTAAACTATCGAGATTGGGATATAAAGTTGCTATCATCACACATATTTTGCTCACATAAAGAATATTAATGGGAAGTGATTTTGACACTCCCCAAATTGATCTTAACACTCTCTTTTTGGAGTACCAAAATTAATTTCCTTAATAAATTTCACATAGGATTAATATTTATAAAACTATGAAAGTACCCAAATACAGAAATGCTATACGGAAGGAAGCTTACACCGAATCATACACAGAATGTGATATCACACAATGAGGTAAAGTTGAAACATTAATGCTTGATTATTCCCAATGAAAAAATAAAACACAAAAATAAAAGTTGCAGTTGTAAAACGAAAAGAACAACCTTCAAAGTGAAAAGATTCATAAATGTATGATCTGCCCAATATGACACACCAAAGTTTGAGTTGTTTCTTTTTACGAATTAAAAACTATCAAACGCAATACTACACTCAAATTATCATATCTATACAATATGGTATTGCTAGGGCTGTTTTCGTGAGAAGCTGCCATTGTTCTTGTCAAATGGCACAAATTAATTATTTACCGAAACACCAATTTTTTTTTTTTTGAAAGAAAAAAAAAATTATTAGTCTTTGGAACACCAAGTTACCATGTGGTTTATGTATCTCCAATTCTTTGTTATAATTATTATTATTATTATTTGGCATTACATGAACCTATATACATTACATAAGCTTCACACAAAAGCAAATGAAAAATGATGCAAAATAATTGGCGTGGGTATAATTGGGAAATTGATAGCTTTTGTAAAGAATCGTAAAAAACATCCTCCAGACTATTTTGGGGGATAGCAAACCAAAGCAAAATGCAGAGCAATAAAAAAAGACGAATTTTTATTCGGAAGTTCACGTTCTAAGACAATTAATAGGGTAATATTAGGTTCTAAAAGAGTTAGAGACATGAAAACTTGCTAAATGGAATTCAATTACTGAGCAGTTTAATCAATTGACTTAATTTTCCAAACTTTTGAGAATAAAAAAGATAAATATGAACTAGGGATTGAAACTATATGCTGGTGTTTCCATGATATTGGACACATCAACATAAAAACAATAAATAAAATAAGCAAAGAAACTAAAAATTTCAAACAATTAATAAAAGAAGCATAAATGCTAAAAAAATTGGAGAAGGACTGGCTGCGAATAATAATGGATGGCAAAGAGTACTTAAATGATAATAAGAACAACACTAACCTTCTTTAATAGCAGCTAATCAAATGATGAAGTGTATGCCTACATGAGATAGAAAAGACCATGTATTTGTATATGTATTATTTTGTTATATAGATTTTACGGGAAGTTTGGTGTTTTTAAAATGAGGAATGTTGAATGGCATATTTTTTATAGATTTACGTTTTGTAATTGAAACCCCACAAATTAAGGATTCTTGATATAGTATATAGGAAAACCTGTTGAAAAATTGTTCCCCTTTTTTTTTTCTAGGGAGAGTTGCTATAAGGTCCACTATAGCAATTACCTAACACTTATAGTCCACATGACTTTTTCCTAACACATCCAGTCCACTCACACATCTAAAATACGACAATACCCCTTCACTCACACATCTAAAATACGCCAATACCCCTTCAGACTCAAACTTCTCCCCGTCCCTTCACATCCTCTCTCTCTCTCTCTCTCTCTCTCTCTCTCTCTCTCTCTAAAAACACATTTGTTGTAAAAATCTCTCATCCTGTGCAAAACAACAATTAATCGGGGCAAACGGCGGCGCCATTTCCACCACGTGGATCTATTATGGTGCTAGAGCAAAACCGTCGATACATCAGTAAACCGACGGCATATGGCTTCTTGCAAGGGGTTCCAACAGGCGGCGTTCTGCAAGGAGATGTCAGCGCCAGCGCTGACGAGGGTAACGGCCACGAGGGAGTCATTGAGGCGGGCGGCGAGGTGGAGAGGGGCTTCTCTATGGGGATTATCGCGACGGTCGAGGGTAGAAAAGATCTGGTCAGCGATTATTTCCTGAGTCAGTGAGTCGGACTCGGTGTGGATCTTGGATAGGTCGGCGAGTCGAGGCAGGGTGGAAATGATGCGAGAGAGGGTGGCGTGGTCGGAAGTACTGACGGCGTAGTGGACCGGGCTTTTCTTATAGTCTTCTGGTTTTATTGTCGTCGTTGACGACGACTTCGACAACAAACAAAACTGATGCACACTGTGCGGTGTGCAATGTCTAGGCAAGGTGAAAAATAGGACTTCAAAAAGAGAAAGGAAAAAAGTACCAGAGAACCTTTTACTTGGGTGATAAAAGTTAAAGTAAACTGAAATAAGAAAATAGGTGCGCAACCCCAGAGACATTGAAGTTGATGGAATCTTTTCTATTCTTCTCTTCAGTACTGTTATTTAATAATAATAATAATAATAATAATAATAATAATAATAATAATAAAATAATAATAATAATAATAATAATAATAATAATAATAATAATAATACTCCTTCTTCCCCTTATACTTTTTTGTACTTTTGTGTTTGTAGAGAGAGAGAGAATCGAAATGGGTTTTCTTTGGCTGTGGAGTCTGTGACAGTGGAGAAGATAATTGAGATAACCACATCTTTATGCTTTTTAGGTTCACAATAAATTTTTTTTCCTTTGTTTTTTACTCTCATTAATGCTAGCATTACACCAGCTGTTTTTTTACTCCTCCCAATGCTCATGCTTATGCTTTTTCTTTTGTTTTTATTTTTATTTTTTGGACATGCAAGTCCACAACTAAAAGCAATCCTCATTAAAGAAAGTGTGCTTTGGTGCACTATGAATAAATAAATACAACAATAGTGTTTGGGTGGATGAGGTTTTGATCACAAGTAGGCTTTTAAAAAAAAAAGAAATAGTTCAGATAACCACATTTTGTTAGTCCAGATAACCACCTCTTGTGAGTTAAGATAACCATATCTAATCTGAATTAGGTTTTAAGTAAAGAGATATAGTAAAGATAACCACATCTTTTGAGTCTAGATAACCACCTCTTGTGATTCCAGATATGGTTATCTGCTCCGATGAAATTTCCGGGCGAAGTCCAATTTTCCGGCGACTTTTCCGGCGCCAATAACTTTCCGGCACCGGTGAACTTTCCGGCAAGAGTATGTTATGTATTAAATTTAATGTGAGGGTATATTTGTCTATTAAAAAGGGAGAGTGGACCTTACACCTTAGAAATTGCAAAAAGATGGATTAGAGGAGTAAAGGAACTAAGAGGTGGACTAGACATGTTACAAAGAGCTATAATGGACCTTAGAGCAATTCTTTATTTTTTCTTTCCTTTTGATTACCAAATTAATAGGATTTTGTTCAAGATGTTTCTACTTTCAAAAAACTTTCTCCAAAAAACTCAAGGATAGGTCAACCTAAAACCTTCCTTTTAAACGTTTTTCTAAATAATATATTGGTACAAAATAAGAAGTTAATTCCTAGCCAATAAATAAGTGCCACTTGTCGCAACCACAGGTCTCCTCGGGAAAACCCATCCTGCAATACTATATTAGATTTGATGCAGATTCTGAGATTAAATCCTGTAATAATTCGAAATTTGTAATAAAATTTAGGATTATTTAATTTCGTTTTAATTTGTTTAATTGCGCATTAGACCCCAAGGGTTGATTATATTTTATTATGAGCATTATATGTAAATACATTTCATGTGCATGTATACACATCCATACACATACACAAGCAATACAAGTATATATACACACTTTACACATACATACTCTCTCCACTCCTCCACCCACTATAACCAACCCCACACTCCTCCCTCTCCCCTGCAAAATCAGACCTTCCTCCACCCTCTCTCTGCCTCCAACAATACCAATCACCCTTCTTGTCATCCCCTCACATCCCCACATGGGTTTAGCCACTTCCTTACACCACCCCAACCCAAACACTCCACTTTCACCCTTCATAAACCCCTCTATTTCGTCCCTCACTCTCTCACACTCCCCCACATCACCATTACACAGAAAAACAGCAAGGAAAGAGAAAGAAAGCTCTAAGTTGGGTTATGGAGTTCTAGAGAGAGAAAGTAAGGTGAAACTTGGATTTCCACCTCCAAACGCAACCACATTCAATCTTCTTCCACAAGTTCATCCATTGCACTCCTAGGCATCCACATTTCACCATCCAAGCAAGCCAAGCCGGCCCAAGAAGCTCCATCCGCCGGTTTTTCGCCAAAACTCGTTTTACTGAAATCCTTCGCAAAACAAGGTAGAAACTCGTGCCCAACCTATTCCAAGCTTTTGAATGTGTTAGAATAGTCTTGGAGTAGTTTAGAGTAGTTTTTAGGGCTTGAAACGAGCCCGACCGGAGAAACCGTAACCCATTTTCGAATTCGCGGCCTGATTCACCAAATTGATATTATTTCTGGGTCCGACTACTGATTTGATATTATTCTTGTTGAAGATGACCTTTCTGATATTATTTTTGATATCCGAATGACATTATTATTCTGGAAAACCACTGACTTCATATTATTTTTGTACTATTATATATCAGTTTGGTATTAAATGAGAAGTTTATATCAGTTTGATTTTATTGCTTAATAAAGTAGTAAAATAGGATTTGCTTGGGTAGAAATTTAGATTAAATGGTATAAAATTGGTTCTTTCATATCAAAAGAATATTTAGCATATTTCTATGAATAAGATAAATTTGAAATGTTTATATTTTATTTTTATTTTTATTTATTATTTTTTTTGGACTTCTTTTATTATTATTTTCTTCTCTAAGAAAAAGATTCATAAACCATGCAATGAAAGTATTGAATTTTTTTTTAAAAAAGTATAAATCTATCTAGTTGATTATTTACTCATTGTAAATTTGTATAGTTATATTTGGTGAAAAATTATATTATTAGATTATAATTTTTAGTGTAAACTTACAAGTTATAAATAATTTGTAAGACTTTTTTTTTTTAAATTTAGAATTTCTAGTATAAATTTCTTTTATGCCTCAATATGTTGTTAGTTCACAAAAATCAGAATATATTGTATATTGTTGTAATAGAAAAACTTTTTAACTACTGAAATTTATTTTTACTAGACTGACCGTTTTGCCCTTTATTACATTTATCACCCTTATAATAGTTTTGGACAAAATAAGATTCAAGGAATTACTTTTTGAGTCAAGTTATGTAATAACTAACTAAAATAAAGTACTTTTACGTATTTACCCTTGTCGGTGGCAAAATTACATTTTTGCCCTTGTATTATGTTTATTTACAAAAAGGCCCCCAGAGTTTGTAAATTTCACTGAGGACCCTAGACCGTGAAATTACTTTTTTTATCCTTGTACTTACTTAAAATTTTGATGGCGATCTCTTATTTCTATAAATTACGTTTATGACCCTATACTTTATTTAATTACGTTAAGGCCCCTTGTTTTCAATTCTTTTGGTTTGTGATGACTTGTAAATTTGCAAATCGTGTTAATTGATTTTGTGACCCTTAGAACATCGTTATCGCTTTGCTTCTACTGTTAAGTGCATTTTCCATAAACGTGTTGAATGTTAGAATGGACAACTAGGTTCCCGGGTTGGGTGATCATACGTGAATATCACATAGACGATGAGGTTAATGGAAAAGTGAATTGGAATTGATTGATGGGGAGTTACCCCGAGATTGTTGTTGAATGGCAGTTTCGCCAAGTGATTGTTTCGGAGGATTGTTTGGCAGTCTGCCTTGATTTCAAAACCCTAGGATGTGACACTCTATGATTTGCTTCATTTGAATTCTGAGGCGTTATAAGGGTGGAAGTATTATAGACCAGTTTCGGCTATATACCTACAGGACCTGGCAGTTGCCACCATACGTAGCCCAGTGGTACAGTTTTGTCCCTGGGAAATTCATCCTTGCGAGGCAGCTGACGACTGGATTAAGTACGTAACTTATACCTTCCATCCGCGCCCCCGAGTGAAGGGCAAGCAAAGGGGGAGTAAATCACAGCTTGGTCATAGTCCTTAGTGGTTAACCGGGAGGAAAGTTCTCTAGGTTGAGAACTTAGATGAATATGTAAGTTAATGGCTAGTAATGAAATCAGCTATGTGTTTAATTTCTGCTTTACGATTTATTTCCTGCTTATTCATTTAATTACTGTTTTTCAATCATAGATGTTGTACTTGTATGTTTAGCAAGGGTTGGGAGGGTTAGAGTAGCTATTGAGTGTTTTATCGCTCACGGTGTTACACTTCGTGTGACCTTGGTATAATACTATGATGTTGCTTCGCGACGGACGTATTATGCCAGACTGTGATCAAGCAGGTACTGTTGGTGTCGAAGGAGACGGTTATTTCGGAGCCAAGGGTTTTTCGGCAGACCAGGCTCAGGAGGAGCCGTGGAATCCTGTGTTGAACCTTAATCTGTAGAACCCACCCCTTTATTTATAATTTGGATCTGTAATATTAATTTCTCAAACCGTACTAAGTATTTTGTAATGGGTTGCACTTCACGTTTTCCAATGTGTACTCTGATGGAAACTCTTTTTATTAAATTAATCCTAATTAGTTGTCTTAACTAATGCTTCCGAAAATCGGGGCGTTACAACTTGGTATCAGAGCGTTAGGTTCAAACCCTCAGACCTTGGGTAGAATGGGTAGATCACAAACCGAGAGTATAACCAGGGTAGTTAATTTATTACCGTTATTTATAAGTAATGTTATGCGCGTATACTAAGCCTAGTTAACTTTATTTTGTAGATGTCTGCCAACCATGCTGCTGCTAGAGCTGAGGAGATTAGGAGGATCCATGAGCATATGGAGTTGATGGGACCCGGTTTCAACATGGCAACTGACCCGTATTTTCCCGGCATGTACCCGATTATTTGGGCAGAGTTGCAAGCCCAGCAGGCAAACCCGCCGGACTACGACTCAGAGGATCCGGATGAGCCAGAGTACAATCTGGAAAACCCGGTTGTGCCATAGAACAACGAGGAAGATCCAATGGAGGATTATGACACCGAGGATCCTGAGGACGACGAGGTTGACCATGGCATTGACAGTAGTGACGATGACGATGCAGCGATGGACGTGCCACCCGGGGTGGATTCGGACGGGTACTTGAGCGACGAGGAGGCCGATCACTTTCCGATGGACCCAGTGGATGCCCCGATAGACTGGGATGTGGAGAACGCGTGGAACGCGGTGTACCCGGAGCCTTTTGTTCCACTTCCGCCGCCGCCGCCAGTAGTTGAGGAGGACCCAAAGAGCGAGGTAGAGGACGAATCTACACCGCCGTCGCCACCACCAGCAGTTGTGCACTACGACGGACTAGCATGGCCTTCTTGGCATGGACACCACCCGTTCTATCCAGCGAACGCGCGTGTGTACCTTCAGGTGCCCAATCTTTACCCTTGTGCTTAGAAGCAGCGGGGTGGGCCGTTATACTTGGGACCAGTGATGCTGCTCACAGGGAGTGTACAGGGTTACTATTCGGCAGCAGTACCGCCTGGTTTCGCTCACTTTGTGACGGACAGTTTCGAATTCAGCCAGATGTCACATCGCCGACCAGCAGCCGAGCACCGCATCATCCCGATGGGCAGCGACTTCAACAATGCTCAGTTTTACCAGGAGGTGGCTATACACGTGGACGCACCGAGGTGGGACGACGACTTCCACCCATTAGGCAAGTACTGGCGCACCACTTGGAGATGCATGGGAGTCGAGGAGGTGACCTTGGAGCCGGAGAATATGCTGCTGAGGGACTTTCCACACTTGTTCTACCAGTAGCCGTTAGTAGGATGGTTAGGGTAGAGGTTGTTTTGTGAGCACATGCAAGATGACAGTAGCTCAGTACTTTTATGATGTAGTTGTTGTACTTGATCTGTAGTAGGTAGTAGCTGACCTCTCAGGTCTTTTTGTAGCCTTAGTGGCTAGTTAGCTTGTATTAGTGATACTTTCTGACATGTTGATGTACCTCTGACCCAGTACTTGTTATATTTATGAGATCATATTCCTGTTTATCTTATTGCGGATTTCTTAGTATTTCTTTTTAGATTTGTACTTTGGCTATTGCATAAAAATTGAACCCCCTCTTAACATTAAAATTCAAACCTTGTAGATGGTTGAATTAAGGAACGACACTCAAACGAACACCAATAACGGAGGGGCCCAGAATGCAAGGAATATTAACAACGGCCAAACCAGTGGCCACGCCAATGACCAAACTAACGCTACCGGCAATGGAGTGCCAGACCTTACCCAGTTGTTTCAGGCAATCGCAGCTGCCGCCGCCAATCTGGTCCCGCAAACTAATCAGCGAGTTCCCCTACGCCATCAGATGAACATGAGCCAGATGCTCGACACCTTCTGCAAACGCCGACCTCCAATCTTCTATGCAGAGCCAGATTTGGCCGCCGCTGAGGCATGGTTGAAACAGATCACTAAGCTACTAGAGGTTTTAAATGTGCACGATGCGCCTGACCGCATAGCACTAGCCTCCTTCCAGTTGCAAGGAGAAGCGGGTCATTGGTGGGATCTGCTCAAGACCACCCAGAACGTATAGACGATGACATGGAAGAATTTCGAGGATGCCTTCAACAAGAAATACTTTCCGGCCCCAGTTAAGCAGGCCATGCTTCAGGAGTTCCTGGAACTCAAACAGGAAAACCGCACCGTGATGCAGTACGCGGTACGCTTCGAGGAACTGGCCCGACATGCGGGAGACCTTGTGAAGACGGACGAGGCTAAGGCCAAGAGGTTCGAATGGGGACTAGACCCCACAACGATAAGGGGGATAGTGATGTCCCATGACTTCCATACCTACGCACAAGTGCTGAAGTGCACGTTGCTGATTGAGAGAGAGTCTCAAGATGGAAAAGGAAAGGGGAAAGTCGGAGGTTCCACAGTTGGAGGACCAGTCCGCACCAACAAAAACCAGAGCAACAACTGAGGATACACGGCGAAACCCTACTACCAGAACAACCAGCGCCCCCAGCTACAAAACCAGCCATGGCGTCCAGGCCAGGGGCTGGGGCAGAACCAAGCGCGAGGTCGCAACAATGAGACGGTCCGCTGCTTCAACTGTCAAGAGTTGGGCCACTTCAAAAGCCATTGCCCCAAGCCGCTGAGGCAGAAAAATAATTATGGGGGTTATCAACTACCCAGACAGATAGGCTATTGGAATCAGAACCTAAACCAGAATCAGAATCAAGGAGGGCAGAATCAACAGAGGACAAATTGGAATCAGCAGCAGAACCGTTCGTATCAGAACCAGGGGAATCAGGGTGCGAATCAGAATCAGGGAGGCAGGATCTTTGCTCTGCAGGGTGACGAGGAGCAAGACCCGACAGTGATCAGAGGTACACTCATACTATTCAGTACCTGTGTACAAACACTATTTGATTCCGGAGCATCGCACTCATTTATATCAACTGCATGCATGAAGTCCCTTGGACTAGAAACAGAACCCCTAGGATCAGCAATGCGTGTCACTTCGCCGTTAGGGGGAAAAATCTCTGTAGGACTAGTCTGTAGGGCATGCGAATTTGAAGTCTCTGGACTTAGATTGACTTGTGATCTGCGAGTCATCGATATGGCCGAGTTCGACGTAATTTTGGGAATGTATTGGCTGTCTGCGCACAAAGCTGTCATAGACTGCCATCGAAAGATGGTGACGGTTTACTCAAAGGATGGGACGTGCTTCAAATTTAAGGGGGATAGACAAGACACCCCTGCTATGACGACATGACGGTCCAAATGGCATAATCAGCTGTCTGGTTGGTTAACGAGCTTGACGCTAGAAGAGACGGACCGAATGGAGTTGGGATTACCACACATCGTGTGCGAGTATGAGGACGTATTTCCTGAGGAGCTGCCCGGACTGCCACCACAACGGGAGTTGGACTTCACGATCAAATTGCAACCCGGAACTGCACCGATCTATATGGCACCCTATCGGATGGCACCGGCCGAGCTTAAGGAATTAAAGATTCAGTTGCAGGAACTACTGGACAAGGGATTCATTCGACCAAACACTCCACCATGGGGAGCGCCCGCTTTGTTTGTTAAAAAGAAAGAAGGCACCCTCAAGTTATGTATAGACTACCGCCAGCTCAACCGTACAACTATCAAGAACCGTTACCCGCTGCCGAGGATCGACGACTTATTCGACCAGTTGAGGGGGGGACATGTTTTTCCAAGATCGATCTCCGGTCTGGATACCATCAGTTGCGTATCAGGGATAGCAATATTCCGATAACCGCATTTCGGACTCGATACGGCCATTACGAGTTTGTGGTTATGCCGTTCGGTCTAACCAACGCTCCAGCCGTGTTCATGTGCCTTATGAATAAGACTTTCACGCCATACCTCGATAGATTCGTTGTAGTATTCATCGACGATATCTTGGTGTACTCTCCCAGCGAGCAAGAGCACGAGCAACATTTGAGAATTGTACTGCAGACACTCCGCGACAACCAGCTTTATGCTAAAGCCAGCAAATGCGAGTTCTGGCTGAAGGAGGTGAAATTCCCAGGACACGTGGTGTCAGATAAAGGAATCTCAGTGGACAACAGCAAAGTGGAAGCCGTGATGGATTGGAAGCGGCCGACTATAGTCTTTGAGATTAGAAGCTTCTTGGGACTAGCAGGTTACTACAAAAGATTCATTCCAGATTTCTCCACGCTAGGAAAACCGATGACACGGTTGACCCAGAAAGGAGTCAAATTTGAGTGGAATGAGGCTTGTGAAAAATCATTTCAGGAACTCAAAAGAAGGCTAACGAGTGCACCAATACTGGTTATCCCAGAGAGGAATGTGGGGTACACAGTCTACTGCGACGCATCTAAGGACAGATTGGGTTGCGTGCTGATGCAGGACGGAAAGGTAATTGCTTTTGGATCGCGACAACTGAAACAGCACGAGAGGAACTACCCCACTCATGATTTAGAGTTAGCTGTCGTGGTTTATGCTCTGAAAACCTGGCACCATTATCTGTTTGGGGAGCAGTTTGAGGTGTTCACTGACCACAAGAGTTTGAAGTATCTGTTCACTCAGAAGGAACTGAACATGAGGCAGAGAAGATGGATGGAGTACATGGAAGACTTTCACTTCACCCTGTCATATCATCCGGGCAAGGCCAATGTTGTGGCTGACGCCTTAAGCAGGAAGAACCGCGGATTAGTGGCTAATCTGGCCATGCGGGAATGGAAGTGATGGAGGCAATCAGAGAATTCGGACTTCAGGCGACCACCGGCACAGAGGAAGCATGCTTATTCGTATTGGTAGCCACGCCAACGCTACACAGGGAGATTCTGTTGGTTCAGACGTTCGATCAGGAATGCAACTTCGCCAGGGACCGTTTGTCAACAGGGAAAGCAACTCCAGGATGGACAATCCATGGGGATGGGAGCCTTAGATTCAAAGACTGAGTCTTTCTGCCGAATCTGAACACGCTTCTGGAGGCAGTTTTAAAAGAGTTCCACCATTCGACCTTCGCAGTTCATCCAGGTGGCAACAAGATGTATCAGGATCTCCGCCAACAGTACTGGTGGGAAGGAATGAAGAAGGATGTGGCCAAGTTCATGTCTACATGCTTGGCTTGTCAGCAAGTGAAAGCCGAGCACCAGAGACCAGGAGGCACCGTTCAGCCTCTACAAATTCCGGGATGGAAATGGGAGCACATCACTATGGACTTCGTCACCGGATTGCCTAGGTCGCCGCAAGGACACAGCGCCATCTGGGTGATTGTTGATCGATTGACCAAGTCAGCTCACTTCTTACCGGTCCATATGAATGATACAATGGAATCCTACAGTCTACTCTACATCAACGAAATCATCAAACTTCACAGAGTTCCAGTAACGATTGTGTCTAACAGAGACCCTCGCTTCACTTCGATCTTCTGGCAGAGCCTGCAGAAAGCTTTACGAACAAATGTGCACTTGAGTACGGCTTTTCATCCTCAGACAGATGAACAATCGGAAAGGACCATTCAGACCTTAGAGGATATGCTCAGAGCGTGCGCTCTAGATTTCAAGGGAAACTGGGAGCGGCACTTGCCACTTGTGGAATTCACCTACAACAACAGTTATCAAGCAAGCATCGAAATGGCGCAATATGAGGCTTTGTACGGGAGACCGTGCTGATCACCTGTCTACTGGACTGACGTGGGAGAATCTAGCTTACTCGGTCCAGATTTAGTCAGGGAAACGACAGAGAAGGTTAAGATCATTCATCAGAGACTTCAAACTGCTCAGAGCCGACAGAAGAGCTACGCCGACAGGAGGACAAGACCACTGACCTTCAATGTGGGAGATCATGTGTTCTTGAAGATCAAGCCGCGGCGGGGAATTATCAGATTTGGGAAGAAAGGGAAACTATCCCCGCGCTACATTGGACCGTTTGAGATTTTGGAGAGGATTGGCGAGGTGGCTTATCGTCTAGCTCTACCACCGCGGATCGCCAAGGTCCACAATGTGTTCCACGTCTCCATGCTACGCAAGTACTTGCGCACCCTACCCACATACTCAACTGGGAGGAAGTCACACTGGATGAGGACACGACTTTTGAGGAGCACCCTGTGGAGATACAGGATCACGGGGAGAAGCGCATCAGAGGGAAGACCATCAAGCTAGTCAGAGTTTTGTGGAGACATCGGGGAATTGAAGAGTCAACATGGGAACGCGAAGACGCGATTAGAGCCAATTATCCGCATCTCTTTCCGCCCGAAGATATGCCCTAATTTCGAGGACGAAATTTTGTTAAGAGGGATAGGTTGTAATAATTCAAAATTTGTAATAAAATTTAGGATTATTTAATTTCGTTTTAATTTGTTTAATTGCGCATTAGACCCCAAGGGTTGGTTATATTTTATTTATGAGCATTATATTTATGTAAATACATTTCATGTGCATGTATACACATCCATACACATACACAAGCAATACAAGTATATATACACACTTTACACATACATACTCTCTCCACTCCTCCACCCACTATAACCAACCCCACACTCCTCCCTCTCCCCTGCAAAATCAGACCTTCCTCCACCCTCTCTCTGCCTCCAACAACCCCAATCACCCTTCTTGTCACCCCCTCACATCCCCACATGGGTTTAGCCACTTCCTTACACCACCCCAACCCAAACACTCCACCTTCACCTTTCATAAACCCCTCTATTTCGTCCCTCACTCTCTCACACCCCCACACATCACCATTACACAGAAAAACAGCAAGGAAAGAGAGTTTATGGAGTTCTAGAGAGAGAAAGTAAGGTGAAACTTGGGTTTCCACCTCCAAACGCAACCACATTCAATCTTCTTCCACAAGTTCATCCATTGCACTCCTAGGCATCCACATTTCACCATCCAAGCAAGCCAAGCCGGCCCAAGAAGCCTCATCCGCCGGTTTTTCGCCAAAACTCGTTTTACCGAAATCCTTCGCAAAACAAGGTAGAAACTCGTGCCCAACCTATTCCAAGCTTTTGAATGTGTTAGAATAGTCTTGGAGTAGTTTAGAGTAGTTTTTAGGGCTTGAAACGAGCCCGACCGGAGAAACCGTAACCCAATTTCGAATTCGCGGCCTGATTCACCAAATTGATATTATTTCTGGGTCCGACTACTGATTTGATATTATTCTTGTTGAAGATGACCTTTCTGATATTATTTTTGATATCCGAATGATATTATTATTCTGGAAAACCACTGACTTCATATTATTTTAGTTATGTTATATATCAGTTTGGTATTAAACGAGAAGTTTGTATCAGTTTGATTTTATTGCTTAATAAAGTAGAACAATAGGATTTGTTTGGGTAGAAATTTAGATTAAATGGTATAAAATTGGTTCTTTCATATCAAAAGAATATTTAGCATATTTCTATGAATAAGATAAATTTGAAATGTTTATATTTTATTTTTATTTTTATTTTTTATTTTTTTTGGACTTCTTTTATTATTATTATTTTCTCTAAGAAAAGATTTATAAACCATGCAATGAAAGTATTGAATTTTTTTTTTAAAAAGTATAAATCTATCTAGTTGATTATTTACTCATTGTAAATTTGTATAGTTATATTTGGTGGAAAATTATATTATTAGATTATAATTTTTAGTGTAAACTTACAAGTTATAAATAATTAGTAAGACTTTTTTTTTTTAAATTTAGAATTTCTAGTATAAATTTCTTTTATGCCTCAATATGTTGTTAGTTCACAAAAATCAGAATATATTGTATATTGTTGTAATAGAAAAACTTTTTAACTACTGAAATTTATTTTTACTAGAATGACCATTTTGCCCTTTATTACATTTATCACCCTTATAATAGTTTTGGACATAATAAGATTCAAGGAATTACTTTTTGAGTCAAGTTATGTCATAACTAGCTAAAATAAAGTATTTTTTACGTATTTACCCTTGTCGGTGGCAAAATTACCTTTTTGCCCTTGTATTATGTTTATTTACAAAAAGGCCCCCAGAGTTTGTAAATTTCACTAAGGACCCTAGACCGTGAAATTACTTTTGTTATCCTTATACTTACTTAAAATTTCGATGGCGATCTCTTATTTCTATAAATTACGTTTATGACCCTATAATTTATTTAATTACGTTAAGGCCCCTTGTTTTCAATTCTTTTGGTTTGTGATGACTTGTAAATTTGCAAATCGTGTTAATTGATTTTTTGACCCTTAGAACATCGTTATCGCTTTGCTTCTACTGTTAAGTGCACTTTCCATAAACGTGTTGAATGTTAGAATGGACAACTAGGTTCCCGGGTTGGGTGATCATACGTGAATATCACATAGACGATGAGGTTAATGGAAAAGTGAATTGGAATTGATTGATGGGGAGTTACCCCGAGATTGTTGTTGAATGGCAGTTTCGCCAAGTGATTGTTTCGGAGGATTGTTTGGCAGTCTGCCTTGATTTCGAAACCCTAGGATGTGACACTCTATGATTTGCTTCATTTGAATTCTGAGGTGTTATAAGGGTGGAAGTATTATAGACAAGTTTCGGCTATATACCTACAGGACCTGGCAGTTGCCACCATACGTAGCCCAGTGGTACAGTTTTGTCCCTGGGAAATTCATCCTTGCGAGGCAGTTGACGGCTGGATTAAGTACGTAACTTATACCTTCCATCCGCGCCCCCGAGTGAAGGGCAAGCAGAATCGTCTGGTTTAGTTTCAACACAAATACTTTACCAGAAAATAAATTAGCCGAGTTAATTTCTACAGAAAAGACTACTCAATTTTCCGTTCTCCCATTGACGTGTCGAAGATTACTTTACCAAATGCACAAGTGTTTACAAACACCCAGAATAATATATCGACGACAGGACATAATGACAATATAGGATCATATCGTATTGTATCACACAAAAATCTGTTTAAGTGGAATTACCCTCCTGAGTATACATAGATGCTTATTCTTGGCAATACACTTTTCTGGACACATGCATGCGCTTTATGTGCATTGGAACTTTTGGGGCACATTAACTTGGATCAGTCCATGAATTGAATTCAAAGTAAGTCAAATAACAAACACAAGTTATGATTACTATAAATGGTGGAAGGTCCCAGATTAACTGAAAAACACTCCAAGATGATATCACAGTATCTCCCATCAGCAAAAGAAACTAATATCCTATCACATAGAATCAATGGCAATGAACTGCAGATTGGACATGTTACCACCCAACTTCAGTGATTAGTCAATTACACACAGTTGCCCATTGCCACAGAGAATGTAAATACTCTCTCTGCTGTTTTTTCTGAGAAAACAAAACACCCAGCAGCCTTTTTTCGCTTACCTTCCTTCACTAGAAATGCAAGGTTATAAGATGCACATCCGTTTGTTGTAGAAGCTCCGAGCTCCAGAAGAACAAAGAAGAGAATCAAAGAACAGATAACTTGAAGTGATATATATTGGGTTATATTCAACTTCTTCATCGCAACAGTTCTAGGTCATTGAGAAAAAGATATTAGATTCTTTTCAACTTCTTCCTCACAACAAGTCTAGATAATTGAGCACCCGCAGCAGCAGCATAAGCTCGGAGTTTTTGGAGGATTCTTCTCTCACTCGTACGCAGCATTAATGAATGGTACAACTTCCTCTCTTTAAGGCGGCATGACCTCCTCAACAAGTCAATATCATCTTCGAAAGAATTTGAACCATAAAAGCTCTCACGAATATTAGCAATCGCCAGAAGGGCTTTACGGACACTTTTTGTCAGTAGTAAATCCTTGCTTGCTTCTGGAACTTCTTCTATTTCGATATTGCTGTGTCCTGGTAAAATAAGGCTTAGAGACTCATTTAAACTCCCAGCAGTTGATACTGTGAGATCCAGTTGACAATATGGTTCCTCCGGTAACAACATAATATAAAGCAAAATCAGGAGCTCAACTTGGGGTTCCCCGTTCGATGAGATTTCAAAATACTCAGAGTTCTGGCTGACACAACCACCGTAGTCTAATCGTCTCCACAATGACAACCTCATTCTACTATGACGGCCCGAAAACAAAGATGAACTCCATTGAAGTACAAGTTCTAAATCTATATTGAGAATATCAAAAGGATTATCCGCCTCCGTAAATCCATACCGGTGTAGCAGTGCAGCATTGCCCACATATCCATATGTATTGAATACCTGAGGGTCAGATAACTTAAAGTATGAGAACCATATTTTGACAAAAATTGCACTTTATGAGATGAGTCTAAGACCATAAGAAAGAGGAGTCAACAGCCACTGTATTCACGTTAATGTCATTGTATCTTTATACCTATTTGAAGACGTGATGGGTCTTCATTAGTGCAGTAATGGGTTAGCAAAGATGGGGCATGGGCATATGTCACCAAATTCGGACTCTACCACAGAGTACTTAGTACTTACATAGTACATATGGGACCCAAGGCACCAAAAACCACAGTAACATAACCCACTAGAAGAAGGGCAGCATTATAGAAATGCAGGTCAAGAATGTCAACTGGATAAAAGGAAAAAGAGAAAACACAAGAAAACTCCAGTACTTAGATTATTTTTTGTCCTCCAGAGGAAACTTCAACAGAAGATTATTTTTTGTCCTCCAGAGGAAACTTCAACAGAAATAAATTTAAGAAGTTTAGGACCTCTATAACTCTACAGAATCACTAGATTCACCATCTTCAAGTAAAAATTGTATCATAATCGCAAGGGCATTCGTGTTTTTTTTTTGGTGACACTGTCTTGGGACAACAACCCTGATCCAAAATATGGGAAAAAGACTGATAACAGGTTGAACGTCGTCACCCTTTGTTTCACTCATTAACCATGTGTTGGGTGCTTCTTTTTCTCTAGTTACAAGGAAGTTCTGCAGATTTTTATTGGTCAACTTGGTCAAATAACAATGACAAGATTGTTTTGTCAGAAAGAGTAAAAATAAGGGAGGCTACTGCCTCTTTCCAAAACCTTTACTAAATGCGAACCTTAAGTAGGTAGGTGAAATTAATGCAGCATGTAATAGTCAAAATCCAAACACTTTTGCTCAGCAAATAACTGAAAACATACCAACTTTCAAAAGTAACCACCACAATTTGTGAAAATAACAATCATGGATCAGAGAAACTAATTTCAAGGTACAAAAAAAAAAAAAAAAAGGCAACAAAGATAAGTCAAGTTGCTACCTCAGTCCCACTTTTGACGTCTTTCACTATGATCATTTCCAGAACTGCAGGATCATCCCCAAAAGCAGTGGTATCACTACAAGAACCATCTGTCGATAGAGCATTCTGAGTTGATTGTTCACCATAACCAGTATTTTCAGCCTCCTCACATATGAGATTGTCTTTAGCACTACCAACATATTCATTCACATCATTTGTGGGGCTGTCTTCCTCATCATTTTCAGACATAAGAGTAGAAGGTACAGAAGTGAAGTGCACATCCTCAGCTCCTGTTTTGTGATTGAAGCTGGAAATCAATGAACATTTGATTAATAAAGAAACCACATGACGAAAGAATTACGCAGAATTCTAATTAACAAATAGAAGGCATGCTAATAACAAAAAGGGAAGGTATCACTCAGCACATCCGACAAAAAAATAAATAGCCACACCCTTTTCTGCGTGCATTTAGGAAGAGAAGAAAGAATTAGCTAGGAAGAGGACAGTGGGTAAAGGACCAAGTTCAACAAAAGAGAGCATTAACAATCGTGCAGGACTTCAAGGGCATGTTTGTCTGCCTTAAGATATCCTTGATTGCTTGTAATGGCTTTTGATGTATCTTTCCCTCAAAGGACCACTCTCCATTCCGCTTAAAATTATTTTATTGCGTTCAATCAAGCACAATACAGTGCAAAACGAACAACACCAAATAAGACATTAACAAACACATAAAGACAGGTCTTAAAGGGCAAATAAACATATGAAACTATATAGCGTAAACCCAATGGCAAAGCTGTGTATGGGTTGGGTGGGGCCACGCCACCACGGCACCACCCCCCTTTGGAATTTTCTTTCTTTTAGTTTTCACATGTGATTTTTATTTTTATTTTATTTTTTTGACAAGGCAAATCATATTCTACTAATCTAAAAAAAAAAAAAGGGGACGAGGTTAGTGGGGTTTGAACCCTCGCCTGGTGCAAGGAGTATAGGGCGCCCACCACTTGACTGTCACTCAACTCACTCCATTTTGTTTTATTTTTGATCAAACTGTCACTCCATTTGCCACATGTGAAGTGGAATAACATTCTCAATCAAAAAAAAAAAAAAAAACAGAAAAGAAAAGAAAAGTGGGATAACACTCTCATAGTCACTTTAAAATTTTTCTTTAAAAAAAAAAAAGACAACTTTTTGTGATTAGTGAGGATTTTTTTAAGCATACTTAATTCTGAACTCTATTGTTCATATACTTAATCAATATTCAAAAGTTCATTTTTGTCAAAAAAAATTCTCCTCTTAGTTCGGCCCTCCCGAGTAGAGATCCTCGCTCCGCCACTACATAAAACTACTTCTAGGTACATGCTATGTGGCTTCTTAGAGCCAACACCATGTCATCACCTCCAACACCATGTCATCATCTCCATAATAACACTACAACAGACATGGTGGATTATTTGTAGGACCTTAAAATTGTCTCTATCGCATGGCATTTCCACAATACTCCCTCAGTCCCATATTGCTTGCCCCCTTTGGGAAAGCGTGCATTTTGCACCCAAAAAATGATTTTTTTACACCAATTTTTTCTACTCAATGAGATCTTTAAATTGGTGTAAAAATTTTTGAAAAAAATGAATGCTAATACATAAGATTTTGCGTGCAAAATGCACAGAAACCCAAAAAGGGCAAACAATTTGGGACGGTGGGAGTATTGTTTATGCAAGTGTATGTAACATTATGCCTTTATTTCCCTATGAACTTAGCAATTAGCATCATAGGTGTTATCTTGAATTTCTATGCATTTGAAGTCAGGGACAGATAAGGTTCGTGCAGTAATTCTCTATGGCTTTATATACCATTTCTCCATTTGCTCTCTATGCAGTTTTTTTGCACCTTCAGCAGTTATTTTCCCAGTACGAGGTAAACGGATTAACTTACAGATCAGCCAATGGAACCATCCCAAATCCGTAATAATCATCAATTTCAAAAGAGCGAGAAGCAATAAGACTTTTTGCTGCAAGGTACTGTTCAACGCCAAAGAAATCTGGATTAAGCCCAAAAGAATCTGAAGCCAAAAGTGGCATAATACACTCCTTCCAGTCATCATAGACAAGGGCCATGTCTTCTTTAATTATCTGCCTACAAGTACGTCAGAACGACCAAAGGTATGAAATTATTAAAATCAGAACTGACTAACGTTAAATTGCACTTAAAAGTTTCAGCTCTAATAGATTATCAAGTACAGATACTAGACAAGCTAAAAAGAAAGGTAGGGAACAATAAAGCATAAACGATTCTCCTACCCTTTTTGTTTGTTGATCTTTCTAATTTATGATGTCCCACAATACATGCCCATTCTTTGTTTGAGTGGATTTAGTGCATGCTACCTTAAAATGTTCGAACTCTCAAAATGGACAAACGAAAAGGGACGTAACTCATAAGCAGTAACTCATAGTTTCTGATATTCGCCACGAGTAATAAAACTAACCCATACTTCCATAAGCTTTGCAACACTAAATGTTTGATATTCGTTAACATTACTACCAGTGATAAATTGTAACTAAATCCAATCATGTATTCACGTGTCACTAAATTTTAAATTTTTACAAAGGACAAGCACAATACACAACCAGGGAAACAAGAGCTACAATGATTTGGAACGGTGACAAGGAATGGTGATCGCTTATCACTATGCAATCATAGAAGAAATTCTTTCACGGCATGATCACAAAAATGTTACTAGCACCAAAAACCTCATTAGTTTTCAACATTAACCAAATGATATTGATCTCTGTGACATCCATGCACAACAAAGCGAGTGTTGTATATAAGAACTGATCACAATAATGTTTGCTTTGGCAAAAGCCTCATAGCATCGTTTCCGTTGGTAAGAGCCATTGTATTTTTCTAAGCAAGTTGAATGTGTATTTTCATCGTTCTCATGATAGTTGAATTCACTGAAGAAACATGTCATCTATGAAGTACGAACACAAGATTTCTTAAAAAATGCGAACACGAACACGACACGGGAGACGGCAAAAATAAATCTATATAATAAATACCATTGAAAACATAGTAAGGCCTTGTTCTCCAATAGATTTTAGGAAGATTTTATGAAAATCTCATAAAATGAGCATTTTATGGAGAGGTGATAAAATGGAGTTGTTTTCCCAACGGATAAAATGTAGTAGTTTTCCTATAGATTTTAGGAGGATTTTATGAAAATCTCATAAAATGACTTTTACATTTTATGTGTTGAGATTGGAGTGTCATAAAATGTGAGATTTTATGTACCAAAAATCTATTGGAGAACAAGGCCTACACTTTTACCCAAAATATTTGAAGCAATGCACATTTAACACCCCCCCCCCCCCCCCCAACAAAATAAATAAATGCATATTTAAACCCTGTCGGGTCCCTATACGTGTCTTCGCAATGTCCCTCCCGTGTCCCTCAAGAAAAATTAATTAAATATAATAGACATGCCACGTGGTGTGCCCCATACGTTTTTTGCAGTGTAGCCCGGCCTCTTGGAGTGTTGGTTCTTCATAGCATGTCATCGACTACCTACTACTAGGTAAAGCGATTTTTCTGCTCTTTAGCCACCTTTTATTTTGATCCGAGCTACTAGTGAGCAGTGACATAAAAACACGGTAGTACCAATGTTATTGACAAAAACAAATGCTAAATTTCATACAGAAACTCTACTGGCTTTTCAATGCAGATATTCATCTTGCACTGCTTGTACTTTGCTTTAGCGTCAGGTAGTGGGAACAAAATCTTCAATTATCCACCACATTCTAGCAATCACGCTCCTTAGATCTCTTTAGTAGCAGTTATCGCCTTGTCTTAACTTATATCCTTTTCTGTTGAGTGCTCTAAAAATTGGCCAACCAAAGTGCGCGAGGCTTGTACACTTTTGATCGGTAAAATGATAGCTTGTTCATATTTGATCTGAACAATTTTTTATTGGTGGATAATGGTTTGATAGACTAATATTCTATCCAGTGATTCATGTTTAAGGAATAGGTTATCGTATGTATATGTTTTTGTTATGGTCCAAAGGTTCTTATATAGAAGACTCTACAATTATTGTTTGAAATAATTCACGAAATGGAAAAGATTTCTCTTTTTTTTTTTAATAAAAGTGTGGATGCCATTACTTTTCCCTTATATTTGAATTTCTATGGTTCCTTGGGTATAGATTCCTAAGGTTTTATCCCTTTATGTAGCCCTCCCGCATCACACAGCTTACCCTACTTTTGGAGGAATCGTTTCCGTGTATTGAAACTTGCACACCTAAGGCGAATGGAAAGGCTTATAGTTAGGCCAAGCCACCATTTCAGCTGTACAAATGGGAAAAACACAGTACAGCTTTCTTACCCAAAAAAAAAAAAGTTAAACAAATAGTATCCTCATTCCAGTTTTGGTGAATTTGTACACTTCTCAACCTGGTTTATTCCTTCTACTGTTTCAACTTTTAATAGAGGAAAACAAAAGAAAGAAACTAAAACCTGATTTTTATCTATGGTTATGGGTAAACATACGGATTAGGGTCCTAAACTGTTTTTGAAAATTCCAATTAACAGATAGGACAACCAAAAGGCAAAAACTAATTCCTCCTAATTTGTTTGCCAGTTCCAATAAACAGATAGGACTAACCTACACTAATTTCCTTTTCGCAATATCAAAAACAGCTTAGAATATACTCCCTCCATCCCTTTTTTATTGTTGATTATTCCATTTTGAGATATCCCTTAATAAGTGTGTGTTTTGAAAAGTTAATGGGTAAAAGTTTGTACAATTATTCTTTTGCCCTTTTGAAAAGTTAGTGGGTAAAAGTGGATGATAATTTTGGAAAGTGGAGGTAAAAGTTAATGTGAAAATTGTAAACTGGAAGTAAAATGAAATGTGTACCGATATATTTTTTAAATAAGTTGGATTTACTAAGCAACACACTTTAAAAGGGACGGAGGGAGTAGAATCATAGATACTTTTGGAATACAATAGGCATAAAGTCGACCTATGAAGTTCAGTGCCATGGATGTCAATCTGCCATACATTTTTTCAATGACAAGAAAGAACGTCAAGTATAATCCAAAATGCCTCACTTCAGCAATAGATTGAGTTTAGAACACTAAGAGGATACAAGAAACATTGTCAATTATACAATTTTGGATGCTATGTTGTACCTTGTTAACGTAGCGTTCAACCATTCCTATATAGTTATATGTCTACATATATAAATTACGTAGTAGTATTGCTAGCGTTCCATCTTTCTTTTAAAAAGTTGAGGCTCAAAATAGCGTAGAATAGAAACGTAACAGTGTTAGAGTTGACCTTGTGAAGTTCAGTGCCTAATAGAAGTGATTCAACTTCCTCCAAAGTCCAGAGGAGTGGTATAGGCTCAAACTCAGGCAAGAGCTGAAGATACCCAAACCAAGACGAATTTTGTCCCAAGCTCTTCTCGTACATGAGAGCTACAGAAAGCCCCAAGTAACCATCGAGACCAGCGGATTCTATCAAGTCTCGAGCACCTGAGGTCTTGATTGTGAGGCACGACACCTTGGGTATCGTCGCCACAAGGTCGCCTTCGTGCAAATCGCAGAGTGTTATCACCGATATTCCTTCTTCTGTTGGGTGGTGATCGATAAGGCGGAGTGCATCGCTGTGCTCAATGCCTTGCGATTTCATCCACCGTTTGAACGCCCTCACTCGTCTGTACCACAGAATACGCGCTTAAAAACATATACTTATATATATATATATATATATATATATATATATATATATATATATATATATATATATATAATATATTCATAGAGAGAGAGGGAGCGAGAAATGTACCTAGTGGCGGCGGCGGCGGCCATTTGCGGTGCAAGAGATCCGCTGCGCAGAGACAACGAATATACAGAATCCTCCCTTTGAATTCAGCATATGGGAACGTATTTAGCAGTGGGCCAGAGATGATTGGGCTGGATATTCTACTGGTTTGTGATCGAAATTGGGCTGTGAGCCCTTGCATCAGAACTATTATCATAAGAAGCATAGCCCAACTTAATTTTCCATTTGCTGTGATTTTATCAAATGTTAGATTTCACCTTAGATGAAAGTGAAATAATAAAGGGTTCTGTGGACCAATAGAAAAATTGGGAGTTCTCTATATCTTTTCTTTTATGGTATCCACTAGTGAATGCCGGTGCCTAATATCGCCTCAAACGATCAATCACCATATTCTAATCGACAAATCCAATTTAGCTCCATTAGATTTCCCTTTAAGCTATAGAAAAAACAAATAAAAATAAATTATATGAAAATGACTAGATTTAAAAAATATATATTACCCGCAAAGAGTAAAAAAAGAGATTAAAGGTCGTCATGACAATTATTTATTAGATACATGAAAAAGTTGTAAAAAATAAAAAATTCATACCCCAAATATTTATAGCATAAAGGTTGCATTTAATTTTCCCTTATATGCCATTTATGTTCTTCGGGATGAGATTTTTATTTCGAAATTTGAGAGAGAGAGAGAGAGAGAGAGAGAGAGAGAGCTCTGAAATTGGAAACAAAATGAGAATTGAAAACAAATCTGATTAAAGATTGAGTGTATTTTTGCTACCAAATCTTAGTCGTAGGATTTATAAATTTTAAAACCTTCTATCTCAACTATAGAATTTATGGAGACAATTGAAGATCATTGTATTTATGAATAAGTTTGAGAATTTAGTTGTTTTATTAAAAAAATTTTGAGAGCATATATAGATATGATAAAATAATCTGTTTGCTGTGAAATTAATGGATGACAAAAGCTCCAAATGATAGTAGCCATAAATTCGTCGGTAAAATTAAGTTTACGAATAGAAAACAGAGTTGTAACAGTAGCGTATTTATTATACATTTTAATATTTTACACCTATAAAGATAGGAGGTAAATGGAAATAAAGAAAAGAGGAAAATATAAGAAAAAAGGTGAATCAGATTGATCCTGGAGATCAATTGCATTCATGGTAGTTCTGGAAGAACTACATTTTACATATACTGTGCTCATTATTGTCTTTACTTTTTGCAATATTATTTTGATATTGCCTTTAGTTTTACAACACATTATCAACATGAGTCTCTACCCGATTGAGAAGGTAATAGGTTACATTTCACATTGACACTTAATCTCTGTTTATGTTGTTTCATGTGTTTACATAGGCATTTATATTACAAGTGAACTATTAGTTAAAAAAAAAATTCTACCAACAGTAGTTTCGCAATGAATACCCGAAGTACGCTTGCTATTAATAAGTACCTAAAGCATCTTGAGTTCTGACAACAATAAATACCTGAAGTATTTCGTATTCGAAATAAAAAGTATCAGAAGTATTTAATTTAGGGAATGACTCCGGTGTCCCCGGGATACCGTATCCCCCAATCGGACGATCCAGAACATGCCACATAGGCTTAACTGCAGGTCATTTTTGCAGGTCAAAAATAATGGGTATAACTATTATACCATTTATGCCCCAAATGGTATAACACTTATACCATATTAGGGGGGACACCGTAAAAAATGGTATAAGCATGACGCATTATGGTATAACTATTATACCACTTACGGTGTCCCCTTTTTTTTGGTATAACGCTTATACCAAAATAAGTGTAAAATGGTATAATACTTATACCAAACTGAAAATCGGTTTTTTTTTTTTTATTTTTAATTCTTAACCATGGTTAACATTTAAGCAACAATTAGATGTTATACAATGTTTCGATTAGTAGAGTGTAACAGAGCTCGTTAAATGGATAATTTTAGTAATCAAGGACGTTGATTTGGTTGGTATTATTGACGTAGTTAATGTCGTAAAAATTCGGCTTTCGTATGGCTTTAGAAGTACAGTTACCGATCAAAAAACTCTTTATTTAAATGAAAATCTGCATTGTTGCAGTGCGATCAAGTACGTAACCATAACCGATTCACGTGAATTTTTAGTGGAATGAATAAATCTATCTTTTGTACGAGATGGACGGTTTTGATTTGCTGAAAATTTCCTGAGCAGCGCATTCTCACCTTTTAAAGCCTGTGGAAGCACCAAATGTGTTCCGATGAAGTTGTTTTCGACATCCGATTGTCACCTATTTTTGCGACAATTATATAATCGATAGGATGTTCAATCTGAACGGTTGGATCGATCATTGGAAATATTTTCTCGATAACTCCCTTTAAACTCTAAACGTTCAATCTCACTGTATATGGACTAAGGTGTTGTGCATTAGTCTAATGCACTGTAGTCATACAATCACAACATAATAACAACGATCGAGACCGTCTGCATTGTTTCGCTTGATGTTTTACGGAAGCCCTTTATCGGGATGTACAAATCAATGTAAGTAAGTTCAATTTTTTCCTGATCAGCCTATAATCGAAATGATATAGACTTCATTATTGCAAGTTGAGATCTAATCCAACATATTTGAAATATTGAAAGTTCCGATCGTCGAAAAAAATGTCACACGGGCCTCGGGGTCCACTTTTAACACTTTATTCTATTCGGCCCGCGCGAAACGTTACACAAGATAATTTCCTAAATTTGAACAAATAGGAAGGTAATCCCTCCAAAAGGAGAACAACCCCTCCCAAATTTCCCGGGAAATTTCCCCCAAATTTTTTGGAAAAATTCGGGAAAATTTTTCTGATTCCCTCTCTTCGGACCAGAGAGAGAGAGAGAGAGAGAGAGAGAGAGAGAGAGAGAGAGAGGCGAGCTTACCACCACAACCAGGTCTTGGCGACCACCACAAGCTTCCCTCTCCACCTCCGGTAAACACCACCGCCACTGAACGCGCTGAAACAGACGATTATTACCTACGCCAACTTTCCCCTGAAATTGTTGGAAAGTTCAGATCGGGGGCTCTGAAACAGACGTCCAGCAGCAGCTTCTCTCTATTCGAAGCAGACCCACCGAAGGTCAAGGTCTCTCTCTCTCTCACAGACACACACACACACACTCTCTCTCTCTCCCTCTCTATCTCCCTCTCTGTCTAATAGAGATCCCCAATTTAGAAACTCTAATATGAGCAACCTAATTCGAAGAAGAATGTAATTGGAACCACGTAATTCGAATTAACAGAATACAAGAATAACAGAAAAAAAACAGAAATGAAAGCTGCTAATGTAGTGAAACTCAGTATAGTCAATCCAAGTAGCCTCATTACTTAGTCCAGTGAAACGAATCCTTCCTCAACAACTGATTTAGTGGTGTTGAAACCTTCCCATAACCTTCCACAAACCTCCTATAATAGCCAGTTAGGACAAGGAACCCTCTTAGTTGTTTGACATTTTCAGGAATAGGCCTATTAGTCATGGCCTCAATTCTTGTAGCCTCTGCAGACACCCCTCTGTTAGAAACCAGGTGGCCAACGATACCAAATCCTCTGATATCATAACAGTGGTTAACCATAGACAGCTTCATAAGGGGTCAAATGAGTCACTGAGTGATAAGTTGTGTTGAACCACCAAATGTTACATTAAACTGCTATGTTTGCTTGCTATATTTGCAGTCATTCATTACTCACGTGTCTTGTTTTGTCATTTGGTCTAGGCCTTCCCATGTTTTGAATTGGCTAGAGAAATGAAAGCTGAGGTATGCTACAACACAACATCAGTATCTAAACCTTTGCAGTTCGACTACACGTTCCTGGTACAGAAGTAACTTCTACCCTGGCAGGTGAGAAAATAAAGTTGATGAGTTGCATACCGAACCACATTTGAGTTGGCATCATGTTCAGCCATTCCTTCTTATTCATTGCGCTGGTTGGAAACTTGAAATAGTTTATTTTTCTTTTTCATCTTCTTTCTTAAATTAATTTGCCTTTTTACCTTTCCTTTGGGCTTAGATGAACTCGTGACATAAGATACTTTGATGAGGACAACGAGGAGGTAGATTGAATGAAACCATACGATGATGCCCTTTTTCATTCCTTAAATATGAATCTAGGAGTTTTTGCAACCTTCTTTGTAGGTTTTGTAGTTTTCACCCAACATTCTTAGGAGTTTTTGAGAACTCTCTGTTTTGTGTGTTGGTACTTGAAGAAAGGTAGTGAAACGACGAAGACAGGTCTTTGAAAGAAGAGGTATTTGGACTTGAAGTCATTCCATGACGGATTTTACAATCTGAAACAAATATTGTCGGATTTTAAAATACGATATGTTAAAAACTGTTTTTAGATTTAAGAATCCGATAGTGAAAAGGTGAAGACAGGCCTTTGAAAGTTATTGATGCTTCATCATTGTCTCATTATTATGTTCTGGAGCTCCATTTGCCTAAAGTTTAAGGTTTTTTTAAGTTTGAGCATCAACGCGCTCAAACAGACGGTTAAACCTATCCACCAGCATCTCCAACCCTACGCGAACAAGCGCCACCACTTGGTTGGTCATATTTCTCACCTGAGCAATAGTAATCATTGCGACGCTTACCAGTGGAAGCGGTGAGAAACAAGATGAATGTGTCTCTTCGTCATATGGACGGGAAAAAGATAAACATTCAAATCTGACCGTTGGCCTCTAAAAACACGGCCTTATATTCCCAACTTCATCCGTAAACATGGTGTATGATGTTGGAAGATATGCTCTGTTTTTTTATGCTCTGTCTTGTTGCTGTTGGTGTATGAGATATGCAAAACACAAGTCATTTATCAGATAAACAAGTTCCATTAAAGTAACCCGAACCATGACAACCATATTTCCCTAGATAATACCTACCATTACACCTTCTTATACCATACCTAACCAAAATACCAAAAACTACACAATAAACCCACATACTACCCTGCCATTAAAATGAAAGAAGAGCATCAAAACATACGTACTTTTAAAACATTAATTTTCCAACCCCCACTGCCACAATCATCACCCAAGTGCCAATCAACAACATCCTCATCTTCATCTCAGCAGCCTTCCATTCCTCCACTTCTCTCCTCATCCTGTTTACCCTCCTTAGAAGCCCAGGTATGATCTGGGTAGACCTATGACACATCGGAGGGTCCACCCATTTGAACCCCGCCTTGCACTCGTGGCTGCAGCTAACAAACCGTCGACCTGGATTGGTATCAGTCCATGAGGTTTGAACAGCTCGTACTCTGCCGCAGAGAATGCAAACGCCTTCATCCATGTTTTCATTCATGACGGAGAAGGGGGAAGAAGAGTAGTGTACTGGGTTGAAGAGTGTGAGGGAGAATGGGAGACGAGGGAGAAGTTGGGTCTTATAATGGAGGGAGGAGGGAAGTCAAGAAAGAAAAATTTGAAAGTTTGAAAGTTTGAAATATAGACATTCTTTAATAAAATTAATTGTTAAAAAAGGATTAGGAAGGAGGATTAATATCCTTAATAATTTAAGGAACTTTAATACTCCTATTTACTAGTAACTCACGGACCACGGTCACTGACTCACTCGTCGACTTCACCTCCTCCCTCACCTTCTCCTTCTCCCTTTTCGCTGAAGTCTGAAATCTCCTTCACTTCCACCACCGAATCTTCCACAAACCCCCACAGCCATGACCATCTTCACCTCCCTCCGCGTAGACCATCCACACCATTGACGCCCTTCCATCAGCTTCCACATCCTCATCGCCATGTCCATCCACAACCGCCACCATTGGAGTTGAATCGGCGTGCGTACTACTCAACGCGATCCTTGTCTCATCTTTCAACCTTGCAGAAACCTGTGCCCTAGTTTTCGCAAGTAAGTCACTGATGCCCTAGTTTTCTTTGGTAAGTCACCTGTGCCCTAGTTTTTTTCCTTTCTTTGGAGATAGTGATATATTAGAATTAATTATGGTAGATTCATTGGGACACATGGTTCATGTATGTTATCGAAGATAGTTTTGTTGGGTGTTTAAGGTACTTGTGCTCCTTGGGAGCTCTAAGGCCGTACAACTCCACAATGTTGTTAGTTTTAGTTATCTTCTACGCACATGATTATTTATGTTTTGTTATAGAATTAGTGTCCAACATATTTCTGCTGTGTGAGTTTTCCAACAAAAATATATTCACTATATTGAGTAATGTAGTTATTTTTCTGCTACTGTGGATTTGGGCAACTGTTGGGAAGAAAAAAAATAAATTCGACGCAAAGTACAAGTCAAAGCTTCAAGTTATGGCGAACTTGGCAAAACAGGAGCAGGACAAGCGTAAAGGTTTGCATGTGAGGAAACCAAGGAAAGTGAGTACAAAGGTTGCGGGATTATATATACCTATTACAAGTAAATCAAGAGTCCACCAACTATTGGAATGTGAACCTAATTATTTCCTGCTCTTGGTTGAATTTGCAGGGAAAGGTACAAACTCGAGTTCAATTAAACGCCATAGTTGGAATAGTTAAAAATTTTAGCGACCAACAGTGTGATGCTGTTCGGCAAATTGGTTTGGGTGGAATATTACAGTTGAGGTTGACGGTATTAAATCATCATCTATGTGATTGGTTGGTGAATAAGTTTGATCCCGATTCATCTTCCATTATGTTTCACGGCCGGACATTCCTCCTTACGGAATCCGAAGTTCACCAATGCTTGGGCATTAATGCAGAAGGCAACCCTCTTGTGGAGACAGTGTCGCAAAGATATTATGATCTATGTGACTTCCTAAAATGTGAAAAGGGGGCAATAAAACTCAGCCGCTTGAGAGAAGATTTGAAGAGTATGAAAGAAGCAAATCAAGTTTTCAAGATTTCCTTTGCTTTATACATATTGGGAGCTTTTTTATGCCCAACCACAAGGGATGCTATTAACCAATCATTTGTTCATGCCGTTATTGATGTTGAGACGATGGAGAAAATGAATTGGGCAAAGCTCACCCTTGACTTTTTATGCAAGGGTATACGGGAGAAGCGCCGGGATGGTCGTGTACAAGGAAATGGGTGCCTATTTCTCCTTATGGTACGCTATTAGTGAACGTGCATTGATACACTTTTTTCATACTTATTGAATTTGTTTAAGTTGAATGATTGTCGTGCATCTGTAACTTTAACTTTAATATGTTGTCATGTAGGTATTCTACTTTGAACGAGTCTCACCAATTCAAATGCTTGAGCCTTATGTTCGAACTGTTCCTTGTTTGGCTGCTTGGGGTAATTCAGAAACTAATGAGATCTTGCGTCGGTTTCGTAATATCGGCGGTTATGACACAGAGGGGGTGGTGGTTCACTTCTTAACGGAGGAAGGGAGGGTGGAAGAAAAATAGGATGGCCACGAACGTGGTGAGTTTGAAAGAGGAGCTGGTGACCTAGCTGGGTTGAATGCCAATAGTACTTTGGCAACTTTGGTAGGACTCACTCTTTGGAATGTTGTATTAATGAAGAACTACTTGGGCTCTGAGATGCTCTCTCAGCCGCAGCCAAAATCCGATGAAAAAGTGGACCCGAATAAACACGCAAGTTCTTATCCAACACCCAACCCAGTTCGATTGACTCGAATGAAGGACCCGAATGAAGGTTAGGGTAACCTATCACCTGGGACACCCATTACGGGAGTAAGGCATTGTAGTCGGACTTCAACTCCCACCACAGTTAAAACCCCAAAACTTGTGCTTGACAATTCCAAGGACCCGGAGGAAGGGAACTGTAACCTATCGCCTCGCACCCCCGTCATGGGAGTAAAGCATTGTAGGCGGACTTCAACTCCCAGCCCATTGGGGACTGTGACAGGTGCAAAGAGGAGTATAGAAGTGGACATAGATGACTCTCAGCAGTCACCTTCTCCAATATCTGCCTTCAAAGCACGGTTTGTTGAGTAGAGACATGGAATCCGAATTGTCCAATTCCAAGCTTAGGCGATCTTTGCACCTTCATAATGATGTTGAACTCCCTTGCGAACCACCACCTTTGCGACAGCCCGGTCATCTCACAAGAGGCCACTACCTATCAGCAACCTATACGAAGGACGGAGTTAAAAAGAAGGCGGCCCTCAAAATTCAACCTCAAACCGAGTCGACGAACAATATGGACGAAGATGCCCAGGTTGCTCAACCCAATGTTGTGCAGGAAGTCATTCCATGATTTACCAAAAAAAAGGAAGTCATTCCAGGAACGGAGGTTAGTACTGATTCACAATTCCCTTGATATCACCTGAGAGTTGAATTGTGGCCTCCATTTGTTTACATTTCTTACTTTTGTAGTCCTTTGTCCCCCGAAGAGAGAAAACTCCTCGTAAGAGGAGTATAGAAGCGGACATAGATGACTCTCAGTGGTCACCTTCGCCAATATCCAACTTCAAGCCGCTCGGTTTGTTGAGTAGAGGTAGGAAATCCAAATTGTCCAATTCCCACCTCAAGCGATTTTTGCACCTTCATAAAGATGTTGAACTCCCTTACGGACCACCGCGTTTGCGACAGACCGGTGAGCTCACAAGAGGCCACTACCTATCAGCACCCTATACGAAGGACGGAGTTAAAAAGGCGAAGGCACTCAAAATTCGACCTCGAACCGAGTCGACGAATAATATGGACGGAGATGCCCACGTTGCTCAACCCAATGTTGTGCAGGAAGTCATTCCAGGAACGAAGGTTAGTACTGATTTACATTTCCCTTGAATTGATAAACCAGAAAGTTGAATTGTAACCTCCATTTGTTGTATATTTCTTTCTTTTGTAGTCCTTTGTCCTTCGAAGTGAGAACATTCATAACTTTTCAACTCCAGAACCTTTAGATGACGACGACAAGCTATTAACGGCGTTCATTTTCGATTCTCAATTGGAATGTACTGGGTAATTTTTTTCGTAATTATGTATTTGCCAAGCTCTTCCCTTGTTAAGTACCAGTTTAGGCGTTTGACATTGAACTACATGTAGGGAACCTTACCTTACAATGGACTTGTTTTCTCGTGAAAGATTCCATGCCACACGGTCTGAATTGTCTTCCTTGAAACCCCGTGCTTGGATACAGGACACGGTTAGTGTAATTCTCTTGCCACATGGTTCACCTATTACATTAATTTACCTTTATGTTACTCTGGAGTTAAGTTCCATTACTATGTCGTATAAGATAGTACTATGAACGGTTAATTTTTTGATTCTGTCGTTGTAGATTATAAATTTGGTAACGGTCCAATTGACTAATTCCGAAAGGTCAGTTCATAAAGACCGGCGTCACGTTTTCTGGTATTTACCGGTTACTATTTCGGTGAGTACAGTTAATCTCCCCTCTCTTTCCATCCCTTATTTCCATTTTTCCCCCTTTGTTTAAATTTTGTTTTCTTTTGGTAAGACCATTATATTGGGAAAGACCAAACTCGATGCCTGGGATGTGAAGAAGATGTGTGAAGACTACTTTGGAGAAACAAATTATACTGCTGACATTCGCTCATGCTCATGGGTAAGAATTCAATGTTGAACACTTTCCAGTTAATGTTTTGAAATCAATTATACTGTAAAGATTGGAAATGTTCGTCATGCATGATTTGGCTAATTTGGCTAACATGTGGTCGTAGATATACATACCAGCAAATGATGGTAATTCCCATTGGTTTTGCATCAAGGTGGACATGGACACCCGCATAACTTATATTTTTGATTCAAGGCCGGGATCGCGGTCCAATTTCCGCCGCCAAAATTTGGCAAAGAAAGTGGTATTTCACAACTCGTGCAGTCAACATCAATTGGAATTCACGATTTGTATTAAAACTATTTACTACTTGTATTCACGTTCAGATGATCGGATTACATTGCTTGCTTCGGTTGCAATATGGAAACCTTTATCAGGTTGATGTAAGCAAGTTCAACATTGCTAATGTTGGAAGCCAACCCCTGCAACATGGCGACGACAGGTATTTCTGCAACTTGATTCTTGTTTTATTTGTGGAAACGTCATTCCTTGCTTTACTAACATAATATCATGTGTCCAATTTTTTTTTTTCCGGTAAAACATCATGTGTCCAATTTAGTTATGATTGTGGGTTGTTCGTTATTAAATTCATGCAAGGGAATGAATATCCTTCGGGTGTACACGTGGTTAGTGCTCTTACAGTTATATTATCATTTGCAATATATTGCGGTGCCATAGTGTTCATTGTCTAACGTAGGTTTGGGTTTTCTAGATGGACAGTGCCGAAAGGCCAAGGTTGTTATTGGAATTGCTTGCTAACAGTAATACTCGGGGGGAGAAGGTGGTAATGGAGAATTTTCAGGCGTGGAAGTTGGCAAGAGGTTTGTTATGGAGAAAACATTATCGTATGTGTATATGTTGGGGATACTCTTGATTTAAAATGGACTCCAACATTAAAAATAATCCTATTCCGGTTCTTATTTATGTGCAGGTCTTTGACGGAGTTATGTTAACATACGTGAGGCAATCGGTGTATTTATTAAGGTTAACACCCTTTTTTGCATGAAAGTGCCTTGCTCATGCTTTTTCTGTACAAGGAACTAGGAAGACATACAACAACTGGGGGATTGATGCATATCTGGGATCCCATGGGTACCTTGGGGAGGTTTATTTTTTGGGAGCATGCATATGCTGTTGTCTAAATGTAAATATTTAATTCCCCCTTTTGACCCATGGTTGTTAACCGTCGGTTGGATGACTTATTTTTGTGTAAATAAATAATACATACATATTTTTTGTTACGTTACGAACTTACGATCACTCACAGATTGAAGGGGGTACATAATGAAGAGGTTGCTTGGTATGGTGTCTGGGGTGACACGAATATAGTTAGTGTTCTCGTTTTGTAAATTACGAATTATGAAAAAAAAATTCATGTTCTTGAATCCGGTAGCGGCGTTTCACCAGTATTTATTGTTCTGGTAAAAAACCAGAACTGTATCCTCTTATTGGACTTTATAATCTGACGTTCGTAAATTTAATCTGATTCGAAGATTCGAACATCCGATAGAAATGTTGACCAGTACTGCACTGGTATAATGGGTTAATTGTGGAGTAAAAAGCCATAAAGGGATGGGTGATTCTATTAACCATCGATTGGCTAAATTCAGCCCACTGAATCTATGGGAATGAAATGTTGCGTTGGGAGGCAAAAGCACCACATAAGGCGCACATTTTAAGTCGTCCATCATTGGAATGATTGAATTATGTTGATATCTTATGGACTTGTCGTCCATGCATTCGGTTAGACCAAAAAGGTGTATTAGAGGATTATCTAATGTTGATACCTGCCCTAGGTGTCCTAATGCTAGTGAGGAGATCCTTCATCTTTTCTTTAACTGCCCTAGTACTAGTGCTAATGTTTGGTCTAGATTCCCATTTTCAACTTCTCATTTTCATTTTTACATTTTTGGGTTTTGGATGTTTGGGAGACTTGGGCCAAAATGACAAACTTATTAGATGAACTTAAAGTTTCAAAAGTTTTTCAATTTCAAAAGTATAAAATTATTAGACAAACTTAAAGTTTTGTGAATGAAGACGAAAAAACCCCAAAAAACGGGAGAAATATTGAAGTACCCGTAGGATATCAGTGCAAGGACAAGGTAGTAGCTCCTCTAACTCCTGAGTACTCTTTGCAGCAGTACAAAACTGGTAAAACATTACGGGAAACATTACTAGCGGATTTTACAATCTGATAAATAATACATATTTCGTACTTTAGAATCCGAAACTAAACATTTGTTTTAGATTATAAAATCCGATGAAACATTTATGCCAATATTTTTTACATATAAAAGTAGGATAACAAAATCTAATTAGTCGTCAAAGTTTGAAGATCATTAAGTAGGGGGTGTTTGGGTCCCATTTTCAACTTCTCATTTTCATTTTTACATTTTTGGGTTTTGGATGTTTGGGAACAAAGAGAGCCAAAATGACTACATAGAAAATGGTTCAATTTTAGACTTTAGAGAGAGGAAGTGAAAAGAGGTAAAACAGAAGTCTTCAAAAAATAATTTCTTTGTGGAGAAATTTATAACACTAATTTTTTCTAGAAAGTACTTACTAAAGAGTTAAATTACTAAAGAGTTAAATTGAATAGTTTGTTCTAAATAAGTGATTTGTTGTGTTAAAAGATTAATGCGAACACCTGAATCCATCAACCAACCTATCCTTACAAAAGATCGCCCGAAAGTAGAAATTCCAATCAGCCACGTTAATACTAAAACATAATGGTAAAGCTTAATCCAAAATAGAGTTCTCAATCACGCAAACAATGTTTGGCGTGGTGATATTGAAATAGGGACTATTTGAAGTTCGCCATACAATAACCTCCTTCAGTATGACGCAGCTACCGGCTTTGAGTAATCCTGGAAACACTTTCTCGTCGCATTCCTTGAAAAGGCAGTTGGCCCTTATACAACCGGTGGGGTCCTGTTAGGAATAAACAAGTAAAACACATGCCCAAATTTTGATTGGGGTTGATGAAAACAAAAGTAGCATTGATTTAACCTTCAACCGTAGCAGGGCGATCGTAGTTGGTTATGCATGCATGATTTGACCAAGGCGACAACCTAAAAAATTATCAGTGGTAATGTTATAAGGGATTCCATGTTATAAATGACAAGACAAGATACAAAAAAAAATTACTAGATTGACGTGTATAATTTTGTAAAAAGGTCAACGTATATCGCAACTCACAAGTGGGATAGGTGCGAAATTTCCACATTCTACTTTTGTAATTGTTGCCAAATCGATGTATTGTGGATCTTTCAGGTACCCTTCACGCACAGCAGTTAACCAAGCTTCGTTATCGACAAAATCTGTGTCCTCATTTTCCAGCGTTAGGGCTCTATGCATAGCTTGTTGGGTGTTCATGGTGTCCACACCCTTCCCATCAACACCATTGTGCATAACAAAAGTTAGTAATACGAGCACCCACCACAACTGATTACATAGATCTTTACACATAACGGACATATATTTCTGTTGTACGACAAACTGGATAACAAGTGTCATGGCAGCCCCGACTATAAACCATGTAATTTTCTTCCTAGTTAGACGATGTAAACAAAATAAAGCAGCATGAGACAGAGGCCGAACTCCAAAAAGACTTACCACTTAAGAAACTAAAAACTTACATCTTTCAAACTGCCATCATCATCATCAGTTTCATCCTCCTCGCTGCTACTGCCCCAATCAAAGTCCAACCCTCCTCCACTCGATGGTTCCGGATGAGTATCCGAATCATACACGATCCCGCATTTATCCTCCTTCCGATGCACAAGAAACTCCATCAATTTTCTAAATCTCCGCTGCTCATCTAAAATGTCTGTTTGGCGCTGCCAAATCTGGTTCACCGCCTCTTTCATTTTAGCTTTAAACCCCTTTCCTTTACGCGGTGCTTCCTCTACGTGTCTTCGATGCCTTGATGATGAAGATCGGCTTTTAGATTCCGTTGCATGATTAATTGGACCGGGAATACCCGGCGTCAAAGCCATGTCATCTGTTGTCTTAACTCCAGCTTTCTTACACAATGCCGTGATCATACTAGGAAAGGGCATTTTCAACCTAATTGTACCATGATTCTTATAATACACTAGTTGAAAGAATATCCACTCGGCATAATCAACGGTTTCGGCAGCCGGATTCATGAAAACTTGTAGCAACTCCATTTCCTCTAGGCCTAGAACTTTCTCCTTACCCCGGGGATACAGATTATAATGGATAATGGTGTGCGCAGTCCGGTATGCCTCTTTCAAATTCCCTATGGCTGTGGAATCATCAGGATGATCATATAATTCCTTCTTCAACTCATACTCGCTAAAGTCCCGTTCAGGTAATGGGAATGTGTGAGGGGTTGTTGGCCTTTTATAACCCAAGTACGAGGCTATCGATTCTGGGGTAACACGCACCTTTTTTCCATCCACCTTCGAGTCAATCACTTTAGATTGAAGGTCAACCTTCATATGCGTATAAAATTCAACAACCCACTCCCCATGATAACCATCAACTTTAATGAAAAAGTGAGACAAACCTAGTTCGGTGATGGTTTGGATGTAAGCTTTTTTGGCCAAAGTCCTCTTGCAAACTTGGCGCTCACAAACGAAGGTCCGATTTGTGAACGATGCTTCCCACTTAGTCTGAGCTGCCTCGTCAGCATTCTCTTTGATTTTCTTCCTCAAAACTGAGCAATCATTACCCATCACTCGCTGCTTTTTACGAACGCCAACACCAGACGTAAGCTTCTTCCCCTTACCCATATGTTTCTTTTTTGGAGCATCAGCAGCCGCAGACGAAACCTTGCAGCCCGCCATGGTTCGAGCCATACTTAAGTTTGCTTGTGAGGATCGTGTTGTCCAATGATAGCTGAAAGAAAGACATATGATCAATCAAACCACGGAAACCTGACAAAGGAAAAATTTAGTAACTATAATACTAATATTTTACCATTGTGCCTATAGCAGAAGCAATTGGTTCGGGCATTCCATAAGCAATAGGAACAAACGAAAAGATTCAATAGGCAGTAAGTACCAGATTGGTGGTGAGGGCAGTATTATCAGAAATTGGAACTTCAACCTAACCAATGAAACTGATTGGAACTATAAATCGAAGAAACAGTAGGAACATGAGAGGTTCTAATGTTGCCGGTGAAGTCAGGTAGCAACAGGTTGCCAATATGCAGTGAGTGAGGGCATTTGAAATAAACCCTCTTTTTTTTCAGTGATTCCATGTCCACCACGAAAAAAAACATAGATTTATATTTATGAAGACAGAAAAAGAAAAAACAAAATAAGAATCACAAGGCCCATAATTTACGACAGGAAAATATTAAAAACAAAAAAACCCTAGTTTTTGTCAGATTAAACTAGGGCCAGTGTATGTGGAACGAGGGAAGGGATAGAGCGAAACCTGTGAGGGAGAAGAGATCGATGGCTGGTGGAGTTCGATGCTGGCGGCGGCACGGCGTGGCCGTCGGTCGAGGAGGACAATGGACGGGAAGAGAGGTCGTCGTTGCGCGTCGGTGTGGGGGCGGACTGGGAAGTGGGAGGAGATCGTAACCAAATTAATGAAAAAAATTTGGGTACCGAGTGGGTACCACGTGGCCGAGCCCACGTGGTACCCGAACATTGCATCCGGGCCGTCCAAAAGTGTATTGGACGGCCGAGATTGAAACCCTCTCTGTCCTCCTCTCTCTCCTGTTTCTTTGTCTTTCATCTGAGCTGTCCAAAACCGAAATGGACGATCCAGAATGCGCGAGCGGGTACCACGCTGTACCCACTCGGCACTGAAAAATTTAAATTAATATACTACTAGTAATTTTCAGATTTGGAAAATGGATTTATAACCCGTTATCTATTTGAACCCATTCATTTTTCAATGTAACCCGGAATTTTTATTTTGTATTATTGGTTCGGATCAACGAAAAAAATCGGAGAATGTAAACAAATTTATGATGACAACTCTGCAATTTTTGAATATATTCTAAACGGTTACAAAATCGGCTACGTTGACTTATTGGTACGGATCGTGAAACTGAAATTACATTTACGGTAAAATAAATTTGATAAAAATTTATATCAATAAAAAAAAATCCTTACACCCAATACGTGGCTTTAATTTCAAATCAATTACCGAGCAAGCCATAGAAAATTAACCGGTCTTTAATAAGTCAATTATGTAATTGAGTAAATGTTTTCCAAAGATACTGAAATAGTATACTTAAATATTTTGTTCAAGTAAATTTTTGGCTAATTGACTAAAATTACTATAATTTGTGTTATTATTTGTAATTGAGTAAATTTTTAGCTTCCTATTTTTTGTGCGTAACCATTATTTGTTAATGGAAAACCTTTTTGACTAGCTTGTTGTTTTGTATCTTTAACCAACTTAGTTATGTTGTTAATGGAAAAAATTAAAAAAACTTAGTTACGTTAATGGAAAACACTTTTGCTTATCTATAAGTTTTGGTCGAAAGTAATTGGATAATTTACTCAAAGGAATACACAAGGTACATATTTTTTGTTCTCAATAGGTAAGAAAATCAATTCCTCAAGGTACATAAATAACGCAAAACCCAACAGGCACAATCTGCAATTGAGGGGTAAAACGGTCTGAAATTGCCAATTGACCAAACAACTTCAATTTTGAGGCCTCTCATATATAAGCCCTCGGTCACTTACAATCACAGAGGCGTACAAATCCATTGCAGTACCTCCTCTACTCTTATCGTGACTACCCTTTTTACCCGTAGGATACTGGTACGAAATTTACCTCGTATACTATAATCCGTTAATGTTCAATTATTTCAGATTATAAAGTTTGATTAAAATTCTATAAAGTCAGACTATAAAGTCTGATAGCAGTTTCCCGGTGTCGTACCAAACTACCAATACATATCGAATGAAGTAGTTCCACAAATCGTGAGTACCCTTACTACCAGTACCATACCAGCATAAATTAACTATCAGATTTTACAATATTAGGTCTGAGGGAGGTCTGAAGTCTAAACCAATCATATCAGATCTGGTGCATGTAATCCATTATTCCATATAGTAAAGAACCGAAGCAGACAGACAACATTTAATAACAACATACAAATATAATGGAATTACATTGTACTAATCTGCACCCACATTTCATGATTGACAAACAAGCATAAGTCAAAAGGTAATGTGTCAAAGGGGGTCAAAGGGATCAAACTAACCAACCATATGTCATACATCCAAACAGTCAAAAATAAGTGATCCTAAGTGCAAATAATAAACGAACAACTGTCAACAACATAGCATGCAGTGTGACCACTCGAACTAGTTTTCATCCCTGGGCATCGTTCTCCATATCCCCCCTCAAAATCTTTTCCAACTGAACAAGTGTACGATGATGATCATTGGACGATGTCGTCGCGCAAGCCAAAGCCCTCTGCACAAGATCTAGAGCTGCTTCATGCCGCTGTGCTAGTCCCCCTCCCTGCTGGCCCACTCCCCTATGGGGGGCAACCCTAACGTGCGATACTGTCCTGAACCAGTCCAAGTAGTTAGGAGCTGACTCCCATGGGACTCCTTGTTTGAGCACAACTCTTTTGTCATCAGGCACCACATGGTACTTCCAATTTTCCCAAAGCGCGTCTGTCCAAGTGTACACGACAATATATTCAGCAGAAACGGAGCCTCTCTTCGAACCCCTTTTGGGTCCAATAGGAGGCCCCGATACTAACTGTACAAATCCAAATTGTCTCAACACCCTATCCGGGAGGTACGGCTCCACTATACCCATACAACGAATGGGACCGGTGTACAAAGCAATCTCCGGGACAACAGCTCTCCGCTCTTTGTAAGGGTCAAAGATTACCTTTATAGGAAAATATGTATTAATTAGCATGTCAAATTTGATGTATATAAAGAATGTAGAAGAAAAGTTACCTGGTCAACAAGTAAGTCATCCAACATCTCGCGGTATAGGATAGTGGTCTCCGTGTTTACCTCCTTACGGGGCAACCAACGCCGGGCCCGTGGCATCTCCTCCATGTAATGCGGGTCACTTCTTCCCTGTTGGACGAATGGAAAATGCTCTAGTATCCATGCCTGCACATTATATACGTATAACTAAGCACAACAGGCAGTGTAATGCAAGAATTTAATATTGAAGTGACACCACACAACTGAAATTACCTCCATCAAAGTTATATATCCACTCATTTGCCTCACTCCACTCCTACTTGCATGGCCAAGTTGTCTGTACAAGTAAGCCAACGCTGCAGCCCCAAACGCGTAACTACCAACTTTGTCTAAATCCGCCAATAACCCAAGATAGCAAACACTCACCCTCACCCCAGTTTTGTCCACAAATATAGTGCTCCCTAAAACGTAAAGCAGGTACGCACGCGCACAACAATCCACCCACCAGTCCGGACAGGTCTCTGTCAGCACGTCATTAAAACCATTCCTCAACCAATCAAATGGAATACCACCTCCTTGAAGAGCTTCTTTTGCTTTGCCCCTCGAAACTCCAAGTGTACTTTGTATAAGAGATAAGTTTTCATCCCTGCTCAAATTCTCCTCCACGTGTACAGCCATCCCTGTAACTGGCAGTGCAGTCAATTGTCCGACATCATCGAGGGTAATTCCCATTTCCCCAAACTTGAAGTGGAAGCTATTCGTCTCCGGATGCCACCTCTCCACAAATGCAGACACCAAAACCCTGTTACAATACATGTACGTAAGCCCCTCGCACAGCGGAAGCAAACCCGAACTTCAGATTCTATCTTTTACCCTCTCACAAACAACCCACTTCTTTACAATTTTGGAGTGGCAATGTAATTTCAACAACCCTCGCTCTTCTCCCTTCCAAATGGATGCTGCGACATGGTTGTCAAAACTCTTTAACAAGCTCCGCTCGTTTGGACCAATAGGAGGGTCAGGTTCGACACTAGGCACGGTTGGGCTACTGCATCGGCTGTGATTACGGCCCGGAGTTCGGGAATGTGTCTGGGTCTCTAAAGGCTCCTCGCCCTGGTTGTCAACTAATTCTTCGACCTCAGCAAGTGTAGTATGTCTTCGAACTAATATTTCTGGTGGGGTCACATCTTGAACTTGTGGACCAATAGGAGCATCGCCCTCACTGCGCCGCTCAGCTTGGCCATAGCCCTGGGTCGGGTTTCTGCGTCTGCGGTAAGTACCACCTTGATTATGGGCCTGAGTCGAGGTCTCTAAAGGTGGGTCGACATGTAGGTCAACCGGTATTTGTAATGAAGTATCTAATGAAGAATTACGTGCCACCCCAGGTTCTTGTTGACCTTCCGTCCTCACGACCTTGCTTTTTTTCCCCATTGTAGTTGGTTGCTCAAGTTCCATGTTCCTCTTCCTTTGAGATTTTCTATGCAGTATACGGTCACCTGCCTCTACAGCGGAGTGGTCAACCGGTATGTCCACCTCGGTCATCCCAGTAAGTCTTGGATTCTGTTTTTGTGTAAGGGTCGAACTACGTGTCACAACCGGTTCCGCACCTTCTGAATTCCCACCCTTTCTTGTTTTCCCTTCCTTCTTTGTTGGTGCAACAGGCATGTTCCTTTTCCTCTCTGATGCTGTAGGACTTTTGTTCGCGACTTTGGGTGCCATTTCCTGCAAAAAAAAATCAATGTGTTTAACAAATAATTACATTTTTTTCCCAATTGCAGTTGGTGGTTCAAGTTACATGTTCCTCTTCCTATGAGATTTTCTACGCAGTATACTGTCACCTGCCTCTAAAGCGGAGTGGTCAACCCACCTCGGTCATCCCAGTAAGTATTGGATTCTGTTTTTGTGTAAGGGTCGAACTACGTGTGACAACCGGTTCCTCAACTTCTGTATTCCCACCCTTTCTTGTTTTCCCGTCCTTCTTTATTGGTGCAACAATCATGTTCCTTTTCCTCTCTGATGCTGTAGGCCTTTTTTTCGCGGCTTTGGGTACCATTTCCTGCACACAAAAAAAAAGTGTTTAACAAATAATAACAAATAAAACTGATAGAATTTAGATAACTAAACTTGTATTTTACAATATGACACAAGTTCCTTACTTTGGATTCCATAACCTGGGTATCCCTAGGCTGTGTTGTATCTTTTAGTTGTGGACTCACGGCCGGTTCCTCATCTTCTGAACTACGAAGCTTACTTTTGCGGCCCCTTTTTTTGGTTGGTTCAACATTCATATCCATTTTCCTCTTCCTGTTCCTTTCTTCCATTGTTGGCCGGATTCTATCAACTCTCTTTAAATCCGCTACCTCCATTGCCTTTTCAATTGTCATTTCCTGCAACATAAACAAATGGTGGCATATCCACCGCGAATGCCGACAAACAAATGAAACAAAAACTTGGTATGTGGATAACTATCGCTGCTTACATAGTTCTTTTCTAAGACATCCACCATTTAGGGTTTTCAACAAGCCTTCAAACAGCAAACGATAAAGGGATTCCAATGTTGGAAAAATATGATTTGTCTAATCATATTTATGAGTGAATTGAAAATTTTCTCCAAAATAAACCATATGAAAAATAATGAATATATAGGGATCTATATTCTTTTTAGAATAGAAAATAGTTTAAACCAAATTATTTGTTCCTATTGGTTAAGAAACCATTAGGTGTGACTGTCGATGGTAAGGAACTTCCAAGTGGACACAAGCATGGAAAGGCATGACTTTCCATATGGCTGTGTTTCTTGTAATGGTGCCTCACTTCAAATGGCACAATTAATAGTCACATCCTTTTACATATATGGTTTTGTCCGAACAGTTTCCTCCCTATCGATCGGTCACGTTCATCTCTATAAATAGAACCCTTATTCGCTCAGATCGGAGTGCTACTTCCGTCAAGGTGAAAATTGGGTAGTCCTGGGAAGCAAACGTACAAGTATTCCATCAGCACCGTTGTCGAGGGCGAATTTGCTTTAAGGACAGATTATCAAATACTCGCCTCGATTCGTCTATTGCCAATTTCCGGTGTACTGAAATTGGTTCGGTATGATCTCTCTTTTTAACTTATTGTTTTTTATTATCGTGTATATTTCCAGATTTTCCGTACAACGTGTCCTACATCCAATTATCCAACCAAGCACAAAAAATTTCATCTATATTTAGGGTTTACTCATCGATAACAATGACACGAATCATACTCTAGAATCCGAAATCAATCAAATGCTTCCGAAATCAAAACTCGAAAATGGCGGTTGACAGGAGAGGATTCGAAAACATACCGGGGAGAGGTGGTGGCGTTCGTCAGTCGTTGTGCTTGCGGCGGTCCACGATCGTCGTGACTCTGGCGATGGCGGTGGAACCCAGTGGAAGCCAGTGGAAAACGGGTCTTCTTGGTCTGAGACAGACGAAAAGGGAGACAAGGGGCGAGAGAAAATGGTGGTGGAGCTTGGAGCAACCCGAC
>CM029274.1:21737417-21767075 GCA_016920895.1 Vaccinium myrtillus
TTCTATTTTAATTAGACATTTAGAAATAGACAATTTATTTGAGAGTGAGGCTCGGCTGCGTTTACATCTCCAGCTCCGTTTCTACCTAAATTTCATTGTTGTTGACTTTAATTTGCCAAAAAACATGTATTGGGCTACAGTGGCGGCTCGGAAATATTTTCTTAGGGTCGTAATAGAGTAGCTTAATCGTATCAATTTTAATGAGATCACACATGGATCTTGATAGCTTGAGGCTATAATTCACAGAATTTCGAGGATAACAGAGCACCCAAAATGGATGCTCAATAAACTTGTAGTAAGCTCAATGGAGAATTGCAACTTGAGAAAGAAGAAATGAAAGAAAAACTGGAAACAAACTTCACGCCTCTCCCTCTCTCGTTCATCCTACTTATACTGCCTCCTTTACGTCGCACATGCCACCTCTCCTTTGCCACCAAAAGTAAACAGAAAGTGATAGTAAGGAAAAGACTAAAAGGACCCTCGTAACTTATAAATTATGTTATTTACCAAAAAAAAAAACTTATAAATTATGTATTGTATCATTCCCACCCCCTTAAGAACCAACTTGTCCGCAAGGTTGGAATGATGGAAACTGCTGCTGCAACTTGTAGAGGGGGCTCCCAAGTGGACAGCCCCAAGTTCTTAGGGGACAGTGCCTTGCTATAGTAAGCAATGGGTCTACTTTCTTGCATTAACACTGCTCCCACACCCTTCCCTGAGGCATCACATTCAATAATGAAAGTTTTGGAATAATCTGATAATGATAAGACAGGAGTAGTAGTCATTGCAGCCTTCAATTGGATAAAGACTGCTTCAGCTTCAGATGACCACACAAAGGCATCTCTCTTGAGTAAATCAGTTAATGGTTTGGTAATCTTACCATAGTCCTCGACACATCTCCTGTAGTATCCTGTCAAGCCTAAGAAATCTCTTAAAGACTTGAAGGATTTTGGTCTGGGCCAAGTTTGCATGCTAGCTACTTTACTGTATGTGATTTTGGTCAGGGCCAAGTTTGCACTGTGTTTTACTTATTTTTTTTGTTTAAGTGATTTTGCAATGAAGTAATGACAGTAAAGTTAAACTGATTTTGTACAATTTGCAGGTGGAAGCATACCTATTTGCTGGGAGTCGGTTTTGGAAATCTCTCACTCTCACTATTATGTGGTCATATATGGAGTTTCCTGAAAGTTAAGATCAACAGCAGGTATTTTTGGGAATTTGACATAGCGAGCCCATTGATGACACCTGCACAAATGAGCTTATGTGCCCGTGCGTCTTGAGCGCAACACTTTAAGTTTCCCACTATCTTAAGTTCTTAACAAAGACCCTCCATTACTCAACTACAGCAACCGTCTCTTTTCCTGCGAAATCTGGGGACTCTCTGTACCGTCGGATTTCGCCTCTCGGTTCCCCAACAGTCTCGATTGTTCCGGTACTCGATCAGTGGGTTGTAGAAGGAAGAAGTATCAAGAAAGAACAGCTTCAGAACATCATCAAGGAGTTGAGGCGTTACAGCCAATTCAAGCACGCTCTTGAGGTCTCGCTCTCCCTTTGTTTTGTATTCAGTTAGCTAATTCCGTCGTTAGATAGTTTGTTCTTGTTTGTTAAGAAGTGGCAAATTTCCCCTGCACTTTAAATTCAGTGTAACATTGCATCGTACATTATTAATTGACCCCTTTTTTTTCAAAACGATAACAGATGATATTAATAATCAAAGAACCAGTACATCAAGAGGACGCTTCAATCCCTTGATAAGGGATGAAGGAGCCAAAAAAGGGGGACTCAGTCCCAAGTAAACCCTTACTAGCCAAAGTATGAGCAACATTATTGGCAGCTCTACGAACAAAGGAAAAAACACAAGAATGAAAACTTCAAGACAAAATTTGGTTGTTGATCATGTTGATGACTGCTTGTGAATCCCCTTCCACAATCAAGCCATTCAATCCCATTTTAGTCCCACAATCCTTTTTCTTTTTTTTTAGTTCAAAAAATGGAAGTGCAGGTATTACCCATCACTACTACCGGGTAGTATTCTCCGTCACACCACATCACCATATGTAGGGATCCACCGCCCCTATGTCAAGACTGAAGCTAAGGTCACACCACGTGCGAGTGTTGTTAGGGGTATGGTTCGGTACACACACTTAAAATTGTACTAGAACTTAACATTTTTTTTCACTCGCCTTTGAAACCAAAACTTGCACAAAGAGGCATTTGATTGTTTTGAATGCAGAATTTGGGAAGAAGTAGTACATTTGATCAATTGAAGTGTGGACAGAAATCAGAGCCATGACTTACAGTTCCTGGAAAAAAAAAAAAAAAACTTGATTGTCTTGAATGGGATACATGTCTGTTAATGTCTTTGTCGTAGTCTATCAACAAACGCCTCACATTTGAGGAAGAAAATCAAAGAGATGTGAGATGAAATAAATGGAAATCTGTAGAATGTAAAGAGATTACCATCTTCTACAGTTTCCTGGGTACACTTGTTGCATTTCGCTCATTTTTCGATCGGGAAATTTCAATCATGTACATCATGATTCATGAGAAAACTAGGTCAAAATGAACACCAATCCTTGAACATTTGTGAAGGCATCAAATTGAACTTGGGTCTATCATAGTTCCTGCATGGAAACCTGTAACCAGGGCTGTTACTTGTTTTTTCATTAGCCAAGAATGATAGTCTTGATTCCTTGAATTCAGTTTTCCTGTATGAGTGGCCACTTTTAACGAAAGCACATTTCCATATGATTGTTTGCTTGTATGCTTGATCAGAACCAGCTGTACTTAGATATGTTACACGGACTCGGATGCAGGTGCAAGTCCAAGCGTTGAACCTTCTTAAACTTAAAACTTAGGATACTAGGATATGTGTCTTCAAATTGGGTATGGACTTGTTTTGTTGTATATAATGCATAATTTTTTCTGATTATGTATCGTGAATTACATTTAGAAATGTATTTATATGAGAAGGGGTTAAAAAAACTATATTTTTCTTTGTTTCTTGTCCACGTGAAGGACTAGATATATCGCTTTTCTAACTAATTTGATATTCTTTTTCCGTGAATATCATAACAATTGATCCAAGTGTCCAAAATGGATACAGGTGTCGGACACACCGACACGGGTACCTCGGCTAAAATGAATGATCCATGTAACATAGATGCTTAGATGGCTGAATCAGACCATTAATAACAACGACTCAATGGATAAGGTAAAATGTGAATGAGACGTATTTGATCCAGCTAAGGCCAATTCATAAAATATATGTGAGCCAAACCTTGTACAGGCTGCCTGTGCAGGTTATTATTCTTAACTGGTGTAGTTTTTCGCTGATTGATGGGCAAGACACTGGTTTTGTCATTGCAGTCATGAACTTGACCCCCAAATCATTGTGGCTTTCCTCCTCAAACATTCTTGACAATTGGTTACTATGACAGATCAATTTTTTTTCCAAAATAATCATGTAGTTTCCCATGGATGAGGCAGCATATTTGGAATAAATTATCTTATGGGCTTGCCAGGGCCCATAAGATACGAAATATACAAGTGAAATCGACAAAAGACTTGCTTTACTTGTTAGGAATATAAGGACGTAGAGATGCTCCTCAAACAGGTGTTAAATCTGTTGAGTTCTATCTGTTGTAGGAATACTTGATAAAATTCCATTTCGAGCGTCAATATTGCTGCTTCCGAGGTATCTTTTTTTGACTATATGTTGTAATGCACTCTACTTATAGGCCATATGTGATGTACCTAGTTCACCCCGTAAGTTGTCTTGTTTAAAAAAAAATAATGGCAATGAATGTCCCTTATTATTTAGGTGCGATGAGACCTCCCGAGAGTAGTACTGAAGGCAAGGCCAATGTGAAATCCCATTCTGACTCTTCCCCAAGTAGGTTAGATGGAAGCAATAAATTTGGTGAGGACGATGTTGATTGGACAGTGGAAGGTGAAGGGTCGGTTTCTGCATCAGATGATTTATTTTGTTCCATCACTGATTCGGAAATTATGGAAATGAATTTTGTTTCGGAAGATGAGGCAGGAAGATTCTACAATTCATATGCGAAGGCAAATGGTTTTAGCATTCGCAAATCTAGAAGTAAACTCCTCAAAGACAATCCAAACCACGTAAGGATCAGGACTTGGGTTTGTTGTAGGGAAGGTAAAAGACACAGTAAACACTTTGAACGGGTGGATCGTAGAAGACGCCCCAGAGCGGAAACAAGAATGGGTTGTGGTGCCAAATTATGTGTCCGTTATGTGGCCGGAACACAAAAGTACATGGTCAAAGAATTTGTTAGATTACACAACCATCCGGTTGTGGCACAATGTTGTGCTCCATTCCTGAGGTCGCACAGAAGGTTGAATGATGCTGACACGGCTCAGGCAATGGCCCTGAGGAAGGTAGGCGTGAAGGCGGACCAAATAATGGACTACATGACATGTCAGTCTGGGGGTTCATATAACGTGGGGTTCACAAAAAAAGATTTGCGCAACAAATTGGCCAGAATTCATAAAGAAGAAATAAAAAATGGGGATGCTGAGGGTGCACTTGGATATCTACATGCTCAGGTTTGCACTGACCCGTTATTTTTTGTGAAGTACACTGTTGATAAGAATGACCGTTTGGAGACCCTCTTTTGGGCAGATGCGAGGTCTCGGATGGACTATGCCTCATTTGGGGATGTGTTAGTGTTCGACACGACATATCGGACCAATGCGTACAAGAAGCCATTTGTCATATTGGCTGGCGTGAGTAATAACTTTAAGACGACCATATTTGGGTGTGCCTTGTTGTGTACGGAGACTGAGGAGACATACAATTGGGTTCTTGCAACATTTTTGGAGGCTATGGATGGTAAACATCCCATCTCCGTGGTGACAGATGGTGATTTGGCAATGCGCAACGCCATTATAAATATATTTCCAAATGCGAGGCATCGCCTATGTTCATGGCATTTGGAGCGAAATGCCATGAAAAATGTTCACAAACCCGATTTCGTAACAGACTTTACAAATCTGATGCAAATGGAATGTGAGGTTGAAGAATTTGAAAGTCTATGGGCTGACATGGTAACACATTATGGGCTACAGACAAACAATTGGGTGTTGGAGATCTATAGGGACCGCGAAAGATGGGCCGAGGCATACCTTCTTGGAAATTTTTTTGCTGGCATGAGGACCACTCAGCGTTGTGAAGGCATGAACCGTCATTTGAATCGGTTCTTAACAGTAAGGCTAAGACTTTATGAATTTGTTGAACAGTACCACCGGGCTGTTGTTAGGTTGCGTGTTGCCGATGTGGAGGCAAAGACGGCGACAGAGCAAAGTACGCCCGTCTTAATCACGCAATTGAAAAGTTTAGAGAAGAATGCAACCGAGGTCTACACACAATACATGTTCAAATTGTTTCAGGATGAAATTCAACGCACATATCCATTGGTTGTGGAGCAGCGCGTTGACGAGTTACAACGTCGGTTGTACTTCATTGAGGTGTACTCACATCCAGAAAGGAAGTGGACGGTCGAGTATTTTCCAATTGATAGTAAAATGAAATGTTCTTGCTTGATGTTTGAGTCCTTTGGTCTACCCTGTTGCCACATGATAATGGTAATGAAACAAGAACAGCTATTGGCCATTCCCCCTAGTTTAGTCATGCGAAGATGGACGAGAAGTGCTTGCCCTGAGGCCCATCACCCTACGGTTGGACAAATACCTCAATCTTTATCTTCAACCCACGCCGCACGGTATGGTGTCTTGAGTTCTGGTTACAATTTGATGTCATTTTATGCGTCCCACTCCCGGGACTCTTTTGAAGATGCTAAGGACTTGGGGTACGAAATGACGTCTTGGATGAGGAAGCGTTGGGAGATGGGAAAGAATAAGGAGTGCACGACCTCACTTGGTGAAACCAGTTATGTGCAAGATTTGTTTGGTGTGGGGGATCCGCTTGTTGCTAAGACGAAAGGCAACCCTAGGAAGAACTCCACAGCCCCAAATTCAAGGAAGCCTAGGCAATGCAGGCACTGCAAGTGTGCAGGGCACGATAAGCGCACATGTCCAAAGTTGTCATCAAAGCCTTCAACTGAATGATTGCTTGGTAAGTTTGAAATTTATTTGGTTGAAGTTCATGTTCAATGCACATTTTCATTTGCTTACTATTTGGATGCCACGTGGTACAGGGAGGTCTTGCACATTGTTCTTCTACAATACCGGGAAGTAAAGTTAACTTCTTGTCTCTCCTTTCTTTATTGCGACAAAGACCTCTCTGTCCCACTTGTTTTTCATTATACGAGGACCGGCATTTCGTCCATCATAATCTTGTCCAATCTTGTATGCACTTTAGGAAGTAGATCATCTCTGAGACAATTGTTTTTCATGTTTTGCTCTGTGATTCATGTTTTCGAGTGTGATTGAATGAAATGTATAATCACTCTGTGCGCAGTCATTCATGTTCTGGTATGCAATGTCCCCCTTAGAACTTCACTTCAGCTTTCGTTTGCAATGGCAACGGCGAGAGGCAAAGGGAACAGTGCCTCGTGTGGTGCTCCTGGCTCCTGCGCGTAGGCTACGATGGTCAGAGTGAAGGTGATGAGCATGGCGACGCGGATGGTTAGAGTGATGAAATGACAATGGTGAGAGTGATGAGAATAAGGATATATTCCATTTGAATTGTGGTAGTTCGTGGTTTGAAGTATTGTGAAGATGTGTATTTTTTGTTCTGGTTGTTTTTGGAAAGGGAGTGGTTTTGGTTGAATCTGGAAATTTTAGTTCAATCTGGAAATGTAGCTGCACCAGTACCGCTCCAGTGCATCGACAATGCAGCAGATTCTCTAACTCCCGACATACCCTTTGTACCAGTATTTGACTGGTTAAATATTGAAATCAGATTCTACAATCATAGATACTAGGCAACAACACATACTCTATATCTTTCATGTACGTAATGTTGCGTACGTCGAATTTGCAAAATGGGAGATGCATTATGTAGTGCCTATAACGTAAATTTAATGTCCTCCTTTTGATTTCAATCACTTCATGTTTATAAGTAAGTTGGACTATAAGTTGCTATTGGGGCTATTTGTATATGATCATTACAATGTCCTCCTTAAATTTTGATTATTGGATTATGGATAGGTTAGGTATTCAGAAACTTGATGATGGGATTTGGGCTTGTGAACGTAGTGTAGAAAATTCATATATTTGAAGATGAAACTAGTTCCAACTATATATAGTAGCCGTATGTTAACAACCGGCGAATCTCATTTTTACATCACCTTGACTAATTTCCCATTTCGAGTTTATGAGAATCTCATAAAATCAAAGGGTTGATTTTGCAAAATGAAGAAACCAATTGCCAAGTTTTTGTACGAAATTGTATATAAAATGAGTTATTGAATATTAGTTTAATCAATTCATTGAATATTAGTTTTATCAATTCATTTACCAAAAAAAAAAAAATGCCAAAAAAAAAAGGTTTGCTTCCCTATGCGGGCCTGCCTTGCACTTCTTCCCTATGCCGCAGGTCCCGTATGCGGCAACCTGCGGCATTTAAAATTGACCTTTCTAGAAAATTGACCTTTCTAGAAAATTATGACCAAAAGATTTGAACACATCTTTATCATAAAATTTTCACACCAAAATTTTATATAAATATTTAGAATATACTTTTTGGAAAATCTCTCTTTTTCAAAGAACTACTTTCTGAACTTTAAAAAAAAAGAAAAATCTTTTCCAAGAACTTTAAACCAAACTTTTTATTAAAAAAAACTTGTAACACAACTCACTTATTTAGAACAAACTGTTCTACTAACTCTTTAGTAGAAAATTTCATGAAAGAAGAATTAGTGTTAGAAATTTCTCCACACATTTTGAACTTCTAGTTTTCCACCTCTTTTTCTCACTGCTTCTCTCTAAAGCCTAAAATGGAAAACCCATTTTCTAAGAAGTCATTGTGGCCCAAGTCTCCCAAACATCCAAAACCCAAAAATATGAAAATGAAAATGAAAATTAGAAAAGTCACTCCCAAACTTACTTAATGATCTTGAAACTTTGACGACTAATTAATTAGCTTTTGTTATCCTACTTTTATATGTAAAAAATATTGGCATAAAGTTTCGTCGGATTTTATAATCTATAAAAAATGTTACATTTTGGATTGTATAGTATGATGTATTTACAATTTATTAGATTGTAAAATCCGATAGGAATGTTTTACCAGTACGCTAGTGCTACAAAGAGCACTCAGTAGTTAGAGGAGCTACTACCTTGTTCTTGTTGTTGTTGTTGTTGTTATTAAAATGGCACGCACTGCCAAGGTTTGAACTCGGATCACGCCTACAAACGCATCTCCTTACCATGTTAGGGATAGTCATCGACCGTCCTAAGTTTTGGTACGAAATTGTAAATAAAATGAGAGTGGAAATGTAGCTGCACCAGTACCGCGCCAGTGCAACGATAATGCAGTAGCTTCTCTAACACTCGACATACCCTTTTACCGGTAGCAAACTGGTTAAATATTGATATCAGGTTCTACAATCATAGATACTTGGCTATTCTAGAGCTTTCATGAACCTAATGTTTCGTTCGACAAATATGCAAAATGGGAGATGCATTATGTAGTGGCCAAGTTCAATAGACAAATAAAATTAACGTGCCTTTACCTCTTCGAATTCCTACATACTTCTAATGTGGAAGTTATTGGCAGTTTGTTTCACTTCCAATGAAGAAGTTATATATGAACAGTTCCTCTATTTCCAATGAGGAATTTATGGGTAATGCGGAGTTAATCTAGACGTTCCCCATTTACAAAATGGCTAATCGTTTCATCATTACACTAATGTATAAATGTACCCAATTACTGGTTAACATTCAACACCAATTTCCTCTTCAAACTAGCGTAAAATGGCTCACCTTACCAATACCCAAAAACGCCTCTGAAAGCATGGATCTTAATGGTCACACCCTTTCCCAAACTGCAAGCCCCACTTCAACCATTGATGGTATAGTTCGAAGTGATCGCTCTTACATTGTGACTCCAATGGAAGAAAATACCTCAATCAATCCATGGGATCCCCCTACTTCTGTCCCAGAGCCATCATTGTGGGGTTTACCTTCTGAAATAGTAGTGGTCAAGATGGATGACCCTACTGCTGTTAAAGGTTGGAGCCACAACCCGTACCGCTCCAGGGCAACGACAATGCAGTAGATTCTCTAACACCCGACATACCCTTTGTACCGGTAGCAGACTGGTTAAATATTGAAATCAGATTCTACAATCATAGATTCTTGGCTACTCTAGATCTTTCATGTACCTAATGTTGTACGTCGAATATGCAAAATGGGAGATGCATTATGTAGTGCCTCTATCGTAAATTTCATGTCCTCCTTTTGACTTTATGTTTGTAAGTAAGTTGGACTATGAGTTCCAATTGGGGCTTTTTGTATATGATCATTATGATGGCCACCTTCAATTTCGATTATTGGATTATGGATAGATTGGGTTAGATTAGACAAGATTTATTCAAACCATGCACAAAACGGAGTTCAGTAGCACCCGGAATGGCCCCGCGAAGTTTGGATAGATTAGGTATTCGATCAGAAACTTGATGATGGGATTTGGGCTTGTGAACGTAGTGTAGAAATTTCATATATTTGAACAATTTTGAAGATGAAACTATATATAGTATGCGTATGTTAACATATGGAATTTTATACGGTATTCATCAAATGATATATCAAAATTAGTTCGTCAGGCTCGGGCCAACGTACGGTGCAGAATTTATAATCCAATAGGAATTGTACTGGTCCGATAGTAGTATTAATCGAAACAATTGGAGTACGATGGGATTGAGTTTGGTCAAATTATAAAATCTGAATATGTTGCCATGTTACAGATTGTATAATCTGATAGTTTTGTTTTGTTATGGTCACTATACTTCTTTATACTACTAAATACGCCAATTCTCTCGTATGCCTAACATTTTGTGGTTGATATGTATATGGTAGAAAACTAAAAAAAATCGAAATTATGATTTAGGCCTAAATCTTTCGTTATATATTGTTTTTTTGGCCAATCGGTAATGTCAATAAAGACAAGGAAGACATTTGTTTTCACCTTTTCGATAAATTATGTCGAAATGACTTCTTAGCCAAAACTCAATAAAAACACCTTACTTGTAGTTTATATGTAACCTCTTTGACTCTTTGACAAATAATTAAATAGTCAAAACTAAAAGTAGTGATTGATAGGGGAATTTTGTGGATATTAAAAGACATGGATATCATCATTTGCAGTTGGTGATTTAGTTTACAAATTATTATAGCTACTCGTATTCTAAAAATCGCAAAAATATCATCATTTGCAGTTGGATATCATCATTTGCAGTTGGTGATTTAGTGATTACCATCTTGAATCGATAGATGGTATAAAACATGATCGAATTCGAATTATTGATGGAAAATATTTCTTCAAATATTTTCCATCAGTTTAGGAAAGTATCAACATATAAGATAGAGGGAGAGAGATAACAACGATAAGCCATTCTCATTAATACCATAGTGCCCCTAAAAGGGCCATGAAATGCATAGATTCAAATAAATAATAATAATAAGCCTTGTAAGGCCTTTCTAATTTTTTTTAATGCCCATAAAACCCAAAATAAAGATTGTTTTAAACAATCCTCACAGTCCCATGATGAATCCTTTAGTTGGATCCATCACCAAAGGGACGTTTGGGCTTACGGGCACTGGGACCAGCCTTCTCCTTAAAGCTCCCTAGACGAGAAGAGTCCTCCAGCATCTCAACTCTCACTGTCAGAGCTTCCACCAGATTGCGGATAGAGAGCATCTCCGCCCGTATGTTAGACCTTATAAAGGCCAGAAGGTGCATGCAGCGGTCAGCAATGGCTTCGATCTGTTCATCAGTGAAGGGAGGAGTGGGGTTGTCTTTGTTCTCTGCCATTTTCTTTGATTGTAGAAAATCTTTGATTGTAGAAAATAAAGCAAAGGAGAGCAGTAATTTATAGGCAGACGTGAGGAAACTGAATCGTTTTGTCTCCCACGATTCACGATCAGGAATGTCAATGGGCAGTTGAAAACTGGCCTCGTTAACTGATTCACGTTTAATTTTGAATTAGTACTGCCAGTTGAAAGGTTAGATTTAGCTATTCCGTAGAAGTACATATTCATGCCTGCCATGATGGACGTGGGAGTTTGGGAGTTTTTTTTCCTTTCGTTTTTGCAAATTTTCAAAATTTGATCCAGTGAATAAGAGAACTTTCAGGAATGGGCACGTGAGAAAATTTGTGGGGAGTGGGCAGTTGGGTGTTAAAACTTAGAGGAAAGTAAGGTCTATGTTCCACGTGGATTTTAGTGGGTAAAAAAATAATTGAAAATTAAAATAATTGAAAATTCTAGAAAAATCAGGATTGGGATTTGGATAGTTTTGAAGGCCCCCACTACATTGCTGCATTTGGAGTTTATAGCTATCCATTATGTAAATACTCCTATATCATTGTTCTTCAGGTGTTCATAGTGCTTCAACACTTTCTATCTATGCATATGAGACTGTCATCATAACTCCTATTCAGAATTCGTCATTGTCAAATGCTTTTTGGGAAAGGAAACGTCATATTGTTTCACTTCCTTCCAATCAGGACTTTAATGAAAAACATATTTCAACCAAAGCTCGACCTAGCCAGATTAAATCTGATTATTTGGAGCTTTGCAAAAAGGAGATCCAATCTCTCCTTGACAAAAAATTAATCAGAAAAAGTTATTCTCCTTCAATAACGTTTTTTGAATAAACATTTTCGGATTATATAATTTGAAAAACATATCATATGCCAAACTATAATATCCGAAATAAATTTATATATTCGGATTCTAACATATTATTTATATATCATTTATCATGTTTTAGAATCCGATAGAAATGTTTCACGAAAACACTACTGGTACAACGGGTACTCAGGATTTTTAAAACCCATCAAGCACACCCCCCCTCATCTTTCAACCTATGTGAAATGCCAAACGGCGTCAAAACGAACATGTGTTTTGACCATAATACCCCTTCGTATATAAGGGTTGGGGAGTTAGGGTTTTTACGTTTGCAGCCCCAAAGTACGATCCCTTCTATTATCTCCTCTCTCTCTCCGATGACCGAAAGAAAACCCTAAGTTCGATCGATCTTATCTGTAAAAATTGGTCGATTTCAAGGACAATGTTGCATTTCTAAGACGAAGAACTTAAAAACCCAGCTGCAAATTCTAGAAATACGATTGGGTACGTGTCCGATTTCGAAGCAAATACGACTCTGATTTCGAAGCAAATACGGTACATTTACAAACCCTAATAAACCTTACATCTGTATATCATGCTTCGTTTGTAAAGGATTGAACGTTTTTTAGGGTTTTTATTTGTTACAGACGAAGAACACAAGTTTCCAAAGAAATGGGTTTACGAATCTGTATGTGTGTGTATATATATAGATAGTGGTGCCCTAAACGCTGGTGATTTTTTTAAACCTAAAGCTCGTCCCTAGATGGTGGTCCCTTGCTACTATTTTTAGTAACCCTAAAGGTGCTTTCTTGCTTATAATACTCATTGTACCCTTCATTCTTTAACCCTAAAAAATGCTTATGTTTAGACAGTGGTCCCCCTCTGTCACTATTGTTTCCTAATTCTTGTTCCCCCTCTCTGACTTACATATGGGTACATATGGTTATTTGTTTTTGTGTGTTATTTTTGTAATTGTCCTGCAGTGTTGTGGATATGGGTGACCAAAAGTAGGAACCAAAAGTAGGAACCAAAGTCCCCCTTTTAAATTCCACACACTGTCTATGCATTATTGAACATAGTTATAATTATTTGTTGGACCCTTGTTTGTTTTGGATATTTTTGCAGTTTGTCAATATGGGTGATAGAGTTATGATTCTATTGATTCATGCAAGGGGTAGGTTAGTTGTGGAGGGACCACAAGTGTCTTATGAGGGTGGGGTAGTGGCCACAACTAAAGTGCTTGACATTGACAGCTACCGTTACTGTGACTTCGTTGAAAACTTGGATGGGATAGAATGTTCCAGACAAAGTAAAGTGTATTTCAAGCTTCCACAAGTCACCCCAACTAATCACATTATCAGTGAGTTAAAATGTGAGACAAATCTTAGGGAAATGTTTACAATGTATGAGATTGGTAGTCAAATCATACTTTATGTGGATGACCCTTTTGATTTGGGGGATGATAGTGAGAGTGAGAAAGAGGGAGGGGCAGAAGAACCAGAAGGTGAAGGGGAAGAAGAACCAGATATGGGGGATGATAGTGAGAGTGAGAGAGAGGGAGGGGCAGAAGAACCAGAAGATGAAGGGGAAGAAGAACCAGATATGGGTGTCAAAGTTATGACTCTATTGATTCATGTAAAGGGTAGGTTAGTTGTGGAGGGACCACAAGTGTCTTATGAGGGTGGGGAAGTGGCCACATCTATAGTGCTAGACATTGACAGATACCATTACGATGACTTAGTTGAAACATTGGGTGGGTTACAATGTTCCCAACAAAGTAAAGTGTATTTCAAGCTTCCACAAGCCACCCCAACTAATCACATTATCAGTGAGCTACAATGTGAGACAAATGTTAGGGAAATGTTTGCAATGTATGAGATTGGTAGTGAAATCAATGTTTATGTGGATGTCCCTTTTGATTTTGGGGATGATAGTGAGAGTGAGAGAGAGGGAGGGGCAGAAGAACCAGAAGAGGAAGGGGAAGAAGAACCAGATGATGGAGGGGAAGAAGAACCCCACGATGGAGGGGCAGAAGAAACAGATGGTGAGGGGGAAGTGGATTCAGACGTAAGTGACCCTGATTACAGTGGAAGTGGGAGTGAGACGGATAAGACAAGTGGTTTGGATGATTCATCTGATGATGACATGGATGAGGATGGCTATCAACCTAGGAATGATGAGGATGGCAGTCAACCTAGGAATGATGAGGGTAGGAATGAACCTAGGCAGAAGGTAAACTTATATCATCAAATTGTTTCAATTCATTTCATCAATTTGTTTCAATTCATATTGTTAACTGATAACCACTTTGTCTATTCATTTGTAGGGGTTGATAAACTCATTTGACAGACTTCTACCCAATGTGGAGCACAGGTATTGTATGAGGCATCTCTATGAAAATTTTCAGAAGACTTGTAAGGGTAAGGAGTACAAGGACTTGAACCACGGGAGCTGCTTCAGCATATACCAACCAGATTATGATGAGAAGATGGCACAGATAAGGAGTTTGAGTGAAGAAGCCCATCAATGGATTGTGGACCAAAAACCTGAACATTGGGCAAGTGCAACAGGATGGTCAACAATTGCAGTAAGGGTTTGGACAGAGAACAACTGCACCTCCTGGCACACAAGGGTCCTCCAATTAAAGTCCAAGTGACACTGAATTGGGATATCAAGTGTAGGTTTGATGAAACTGAAACTTTTGTTATAAAATGTAATTAATGGATTCTGAACTACCAGTACTATGGGTTGAGAACAATGACTAGGAATCTTGCCTTTTTGATGTTTGTTGTTGGCTTATTAGGAACTAAGCATCTGGATTATGGCCTTTTTTATTCCATTATGAAATGTAATGTTACGCCGTTCTGAATTGTGAATTCTGGGTTACACAGTAGTGAATTCTGGGTTTGAATTATGAATTCTGGAATTGTGAATTTTGTGTTATGTAATTTTCAAATGTTGAAGTCTGAATTTTGCTGAAGTCTGATACACATCAGTAGCATTGAAATGAGAGTGTCATTACATTGCAGTTTGAAACTCAACATTACATTGCATTTTGAAACTCAACTAGGGCTGAACTATGGCAGATATTTCATGTTCCTTGTGTTAGGAACATTTACAAAGTCTTTACCTAACCACACAACAATGAATACAACTAAAAAACACCAAAACTTTTTCTGGTAGCCCAACACTTTTGCTTCAGCTTGTTTGTATTTTTTTCTCAGCTTCTCATTCTTTCTGACCAGTGCTTCATTCTCTCTTTTGAGCACTTGATTTTCTGCTTGTAGGAATTCTTTCTCCATGTCCTTTTCGGGATCAAGCCAAAGGAAGAACCCACATCCAGTGGGTTGCTACAGGGAAAATAAAATAAAAATGCATACCATTATAGGAAAGCATGGAAGTTGTTAGGGTTTTGAAATTGAAAAGGAAAAAAAAAATTATGCACGAATTTACCTTATAGTTAATGCAACCAAAAAATCTTCTTCCCCGATTTGGGTCTTGGTTTGAAGCTCTGAGGGGGGCTGGTACCCCACATCCACAAAATGGACCTTGATATTTAGTGGACGAAGATGATGACATTTGTGGTGGAGGATGGGGGACTGAGAAATAGATTAGAAGAAGAAGAAGAAGAAGAAGAAGAAGAAGAAGAAGAAGAAGAAGAATGCCTCGTGATGGGGGACAGATGACGAGGAGAGAGAGATGCAACTGATGGGAGGGATAGGAGAGAGGAGGAGGTTTTCGTTTTTCCTGATGAGAGGAGATAAGAGATCCTTATAAGAGCATCCTCATCAGGATCAACAAATTTTGGACCAAATTAAACCACAAAAACACCTTTTACAATTTAGCAAGTCATTTATCAAAAACTCACAAAATCAGACTCTCTATTTTAACTTTACTATATTAAACTACTCCCCTCAAATCTACCAAAAAAAAAAATTTTCTCCCTAAATCTAATCCGGAAATGATTTCCTGAGAGGTAAAGGTGGTGGACCCCCCTCCCTTTGACTTCCCCTCCACACCCACCCTTACACGTGCCCCCCCACCCCCACCCCCACTTGCCGCACACCCGAAACAATAAAAAAAGCCTAAGAAGTGAAAGAAGACTCCTCCGTCCCTATTTAAGTGATGATGTTACAATTCCAGCTGGATTCGAAAGTTGTTTATAATTTTCAATCAATATAACATAAAATATGCAATATGGATCTTGTTTTATAGAAATTAATGAGTTCTAAAATACAATTTTTTCAAAAGTACATAATATATTATAGATTGAAAGTTATAGACAATTTAAAAATAAAGTCAAAAAGTGAAAGTGGTCACTTAAAAAGGGACGGAGGGAGTAACTCGCTAGGGAAGTAACGTTACTGTAGCAAACACAATTTGTTGAGGGAGAGTAGAGAGGCTGAAATTTTATGTTTGGATGGAAATTTCAAAGATTGGTAAAAAGTTGGATGGAGAAGTATTTGAAGGGGTCTACGTGATATGGGTTGCAAGATAAGGGGGTGTGTGTGTGGAAAAGTGATAGTTGAAGGGGTGTAAGTGATTTTTAGGCAATAAATAACTTTTTTACAATAATTTACATGTGCCGATGAAGGGTATTCCTAAAACCGCACTATAAAATTGCTCACAATCATTAAAACATCAAACACAACAATGCAAACGGTCTCGATCACTAAAGTTATGCTACGATCGTGTGAATACAGTACATTATACTAAACCGCAACACTTTAGTTCATACTCCCTCCGTCTCTTTTTATGTGATTCCTTTGGAATCGTGTAATTTGTGGAAATCCATACACGGAACGAATAGAAGTGGTTGTAATTGAGAAAATTAAAGAGATTGAAATCAATTTGTAAAAGAGGTTTGCAGTGATCTCCAAAATGCTTTTTGGGAAAGGAAACGTCATATTGTTTCACTTCCTTACAATCAGGACTTTAATGAAAAACATATTTCAACCAAAGCTCGACCTAGCCAGATGAAATCTGATTATTTGGAGCTTTGCAAAAAGGAGATCCAATCTCTCCTTGACAAAAATTTAATCAGAAAAAGTTATTCTCCTTCAATAACGTTTTTTGAATAAATATTGTCGGATTATATAATTTGAAAACATATCATATGTCAAATTATAATATCCGAAATAAATTTACATATTCGGATTCTAACATATGATTTATATATCATTTATCATGTTTTAGAATCCGATAGTAATGTTTCACGAAAACACTACTGGTACAACGGGTACTCAGGATTTAGGGTCTGCATAATTTTTTTTGTGTGCAGACCCATTTTGGAAAAATTAAAACAAAAAATATAAAAGAAAAGGCAACCCTTGTTATACTGTGGTGCTCGCAAAATCCCCTTTGTTAGGGTTGATTTTACAAAATCAAGAAACCATTAGCTAAGTTTTGGTACGAAATTGTATATCAAATGAGCTACTGAGTATTTTATGGGATTTTCATTTAATCAAATGGGAAACCACAAGTCCATTAAATCAACACCACCAACAAATCAACGTCCTTGATTATTTAAATTTAACCATTTAATGAGGTCAGTTACTTATATAATTTTCGAACCAATATATAACACCAAGTTTTGCCCCCAAATAATAACCATGGGTACATTTAGAATTTAGATATGCACTTAGGAGTTGTACCACACATTTAAATTTACACCGTACATTTTAGGCACTTTTTAGGACCATACATTTAGACAGTTTGGAGTGTAGACCATACATTTTAGATGCACTTAGAAATTAAAGCATACATTTAAATTTACATACATTTTAGACACTTTGGAGCTTAGACTAACATTTTAGATTTTAGATGCATCACAATTTTAAATTATAGTTATCCACTTTTTACCCTACATTTTTAGACACATTGGTGTTTAGATTGTACATTTAAATTTTGATATGTCTTTGGAGTTAATTAGATCATATATTATCCAATTTTTACCCTACATTTTTAGGACACATTGGTGTTCGATTGTACATTTAAATTTTGATATGTCTTTGGAAATTAGATCATATATTAGAATTTGTGTATTTTTTGTGATCTCGATACATACAAAATCATTTCCACGGGTTTGACGGGGGTTTAATAGAGAAAATATTTTTGAGAATTTTTTTTTTATATAGGTTTGAAATAGTTTAATATAGTAAAGTTAGAATAGAGACTAGATTTTGTGAAATTTTGATAAAGTGGCTAGAGCATCCTTATCAAAAGAATCAAAATTTTCACCATTTTTAACTTCAAAAACACCTTTTATAAATTATCAAATCACTTCACCAAATTTAATCAAAAACTCACAAAAAATACTCTCTATTTTAACTTTAACTTTGACAAGGATACCCTATTTTAAAGGTTTTTTGACAAGTTAAATAAAAGGTTTTTTTTGGTTCTTGACAAGATTTTGGTTCTTCGACAAGATGTTTTTTTTTTTTTGTTAATCGACAAGATGCTCAAACGGCTGCTTTTTCAAGTGAAAACCACTTTCTAGGGTCACGAATCACGATGCATCACTCCCTTCCTAGAATAGGAAAATATAGGGGGTACAGTTTAATTTGCATCGAAAATGCACCCCATTTTGGGACCCGCTTTTGGATCCCACAAAGTGATCCAAACCGTTCATTGTTCTTAAAACATTTTTCCGAGGGGGCCCACAAAAAATCAGCTCAATCGGACGGTTAGAAGTGCTTGAACCAAAATCTCACCGTTTCAAATAGGGGTGTTCCCGCAGATGCATTCGCAAGCAACGAGGCGTAGTCTACACATCCTGGTCTACCACGCTCTCTCTCTCTCTCTCTCTCTATCTCCTCGTAGAAGCAAAAATGGACGCAAATCGAGTTAGGGCTTTGGTTAGGGAAGCGAGGGCTGATTTCGAGTGGAGAATGAGAGCACTGCAAAACAACCACAGACAAATGAGAGACACATTGGAGAGGATTGAAGATAAACTAAATCAGGCGCAGACAACCAGGAACAGAATCACAGCACTCGAAAACTCCCTCGCATCACTCCACCAGTCGCATGGCCGTTATCAGTCCAGGATAGCAATACTTGAAGCCAAAGTTGCTGACCAGCAGAGAGATATTGCCAGGTTCAAAGATTGGTATAATTTTCCCGCTGATGAGCATGTGCCGGGTTCGGAGGAGCCCGAATTTCAGACTTATGGTCGTGAGTCTGTTCGTGGGGGAAATTAAGTGTGATGGTGGTGTAGGGAAGTGGAAGAAGTGGTTTTTTTTTGGGAGGCAGTAGGATGTAGTTTATGGAAGTTTCCTGGGGAAGAAGTGGTTTTTTTTTGGGAGGCAGTAGGATGTAGTTTATGGTAGTTTCCTGGGTTTTTTGTTGGTTTTTGTTGCCTTTCATAATGGAAACACAGAAGTTGGGGGTTTTCTTTTTGTTTCAAAAACACATGGTTGTGAAATGTAGAATGTACATAATGGGGGAAAGAAAATGTACTGCCTCTATTGGTTGGTTATGAATGAACATGTTTAATTTTGTACTAGAATTCATGTTGTATTTTGATTACATTTTCTTTAGAGTGTACATTTGACGAAGTGCATATTGTGATGAAATTAAAAATTTAGTCTAGACTGTACATTTAAGTGCACAATTAAAGTGTACACTGTAATTTGGTGTACATTTTTTGAGTGTACAATGTAATCTGATAACAGAATGTAAATTTCAGTATACATTTTTTTTCAGTGCAAGTTGAATGGAGAGAGAGGGAGCAGTCACTGCGTGTGTGTGTGTGTGTGTGTGTGTGTGTGTGTGTGTGTGAGAGAGAGAGAGAGAGAGAGAGAGAGAGTGAGGAAGGATACGAACAGGTAAAAATGAGAAGACGATCATACATATATACATACTCCTATATATGCCATAGGATATGCTAGGTTAAAGACTAATATTAGCCTTGTTGTTAAGTTAGTCCTGTTCTTAAGTTAGTCCATACGTTTACACTTTTTGAGTGTGGATATGCACCTAGAACTTAGACCATGCATTTGAACTTTAGAGCATACATTTACATTTACACACTTTGGAGTATAGATTGCACATTTCAGCTGAGATAAAAGATTTAGAATTTATACCATAGACTTAAAATTTAGATATGCATTTAGAATTCCGACCATACCTTTACAATATAGATATGCACTTAGAATTTATATCACACATTTAGAATTTAGATTAGATGATACATTTACGCAATTAGGACCGTACATTTTATAGTGTAGATATGCAATTATAAGTTATACTATACATCTAGATTTTTAGATTGTACATGTGTTGCAAAAAATAAATTTTAAATACTGATATTTAAAAAAATTTGTATTCTTTTAAATACTTTTTGGAAGTTCTAATTTCAATTAAGGCAATCCTAAAGACTCTCAATTTTACTTCAGGCGCTCTTAAAATTTTTTACTCTTCTCCTCTGCTTCCTCTGGTAACGAAAGAAGGAAAAATGGACGCCCACCGAAACCTTAACCCGTAACACAAACTCTATTGTGAATTGGGTGTTGTAGATCGAGGATTCAAGCTCGGAAAGTTGTTCTTCAATTCTTTTGTTATGATTCTGTCAGAATTAAGTTAGGAGTATGATTGGGTGGATTTTGTGTATTTTAAGAAGGCCATAGTACGGCAAAAAAAAATTCCATTATAGCTTCACAAATCCAGATGAGGTTCTTATAACCCAAATTATATCCTCATGTAGCTGTAAATTTGTTATTGTTATGCCGATAAATTTGTTATTTGTTGTAAATTTATCAGAATATACAATTGGAGTGCCTTAGTAAATGAATTTTTTTTTTGTTGAAATTTATTTTATGTTTTTAACTTTTTATATAAATTCCCTATTTTAAACGGCTGGTTTTTTAAGTGAAAAGGCACCTTATACGGTCACGATCGTTCGTTACCTTCTAGAAACAAACGTGACTCAGTATGTACGCATCTCCTGTGTGCTCTATATACCGCGCCCGTCTCTCTCTCTCTCTCTCTCTCTCTCTCTCTCTCTCTCTCTCTCTCTCTCTCTCTCTCTCTCTCTCTCTCTGTGTCGTCCTAGAAGTGAAGATGAATCCAGGTCAAGTTAGGGCTTTGGTTAGAGATGCGAGGGTTGAATTCGACTGGAGAATGAGAGCACTGCATAACAACCAAAGACAAATGAGAGAGACATTGGAGAGGATTGAAGAGAAATTACGTGAGGCGCAGAGAACCAGGGACAAAATCACATCGCTTGAAAACTACCTGGCATCACTCCACCAGTCGCATGTCCGTTACGTGTGCAGGATTGCAACACTTGAAGCCAAAGTTGCTGACCAGGAGAGAGACATTGCAAGGTTCAAAGACTGGTATGACTTATCCGCCGATGGGACCGCGCCGGGTTCTGATGAGCGAGAATTTGAGAGTGATGCAGCTGATGATCGTTTTTCTGTTGATGGGGAAAATTAGGTATGGTGGTTCGTAGGAAATGAAAATGTAGTTTTTGGGAAAGGTATATGGATTTTTGTTGGTTTTTGTGTTGTAACACAGAAGTAGGTTCAAAATTGGTAAGACTTTTCTTCCAATTACCACATTCCCGTTTAACATGAAAGGGAAGTTCAGTGTCTTTGACTATCCGGTCATGGGTCATTGGAAATGTTGTTTTTGGAAAGCACAGTCAGTTGCTAGTTTTTGGATGTTAGGTTTACGTTTTCTTTTGTGGATTGGGCAACAGAGAAGTTGATATGTTTCTGTTTTTTCGTGGGCAAAACACATGGTGAACTCTAGAATCTACATTTGGCAAAGCCAGTCAGTTGTAGTATTTGTTCTTTTGTGAATGTGAACAAAGAACTTCGTTTAATTCGTTGTGTTATGTATTTATTTCAGTAAATCCGTTCCAATTGTGTTATGTAAATTTTGCAGTTTTGATGAAGACCATAATGTGATCAAACTAAGAAAATCAATCTAGACTGTACATTTGAGTATACATTTTAAGTGTACAGTGTAATCATGTTTAATTTAGACCATACATTTAGTCACTTTGGAGCTTGGACTGTGCATTTAGGCACTTTGAGGATACATTTACAATTTTGATCATACGTTTAGGCACTTTGAACCGTAAATTTAGGCATTTTCGAAGTTTGACCATACTTTTATAATTTAGACAATAAATATAGAATTTAGATATCCACTTAGAGAATAAACCATATATTTAGAATGGTTGAACATTTGCCAATCAATCATTGAACATGTGATGTCTAAAGATCAAACCTAACGGATAATGTATTAGAACCAACCACCACCGATTGAAAGATCAGGTTGATAGGTGGTGGCCCCTTAGGTTTAGGACTTTTATACAATTGCTCCAAATTGTTTTCTTGTTGTCCAGTACCTTAGCAGTTTGAACAAGTACTAGACATTTGCCTAGGTAATCATTGAACATGTTTTGTTTGTTGTTTCTTACATGTTTTGTTTTCTTGTGGAAATAGTTCTGAGTTCATTAATTGTAGATCATTTGCCACCTCTAGCTGTTTTTGTCTTTTTTTTTGGTACATTAGATTAATGGGAGGGTATATACTACCATTTGGCACTCACTGGGATGTATCACAAAGCACAATACGAAGGTTTAATTAGAGGGTAAATCAGGGATGTACCACAGTTTACCACAGTTGGGCAGAGCTGCTCTTTGATACATAATTATAGTTGTTGTGTCATTGTGTGGGCGTGCTGCCCAGTTTGTGAATTATTGTGAATTCTTGTGTGGCGTGCTGCTCAGATATTCAGGGCATTCCATTCTGTTTGCCCTGCTGTTGTGGAACTGATTCATGCTATTGTTTGAATATGGTTTAAGTTTACCCCATATGGATTCCTGCTGAACCGTGACTTCCCATATTGTTCTGAACCGTCACTGCCCAGATTGTGTTTTTATAGACACCTGCTGGACTTGCTAGTGTTAACAGTAGCAGTTTGGTATTTGCCCATATTGTTCTCTCCTTTTCTTTTAACCCATTTTCTAAGAAGTCATTTTGGTCCAATTCTCCCAAACTGAAAAAACCCAAAAATGTGAAAATGAAAATGAAAAGTAGAAAAGTGGCTCCCAAACACCCCCTAGTTAATGATCTTGACACTTCGATTTGGGATTAGATTTTGTTATCTACTTTTATACTATGTAATAAATATCGGCATAGATTTTGTTTCGGATTATACAGTATGATGTATTTATCAAATCTCAGATTGTAAAATCCAATAGGCATGTTTTACCAATACGCTACTACTACACAGAGTACTCCGGGGTTAGAGGAGCTACTACCTTGTTGTTGTACTCATATGCTACTGGTACGTAGGTTTGAAGTAGAGGAGCTACAAACTTGTTGTGAATTGTAATTGTGATCGTTATAGTTGATTAATTTATGTTTATAATACTATGCTTTAGTAAGATAAATGGGCTTCTTGGACGGGTTTGGGAAATTAAAATTTTATTTGGGTTGGGCTTGGGCAAATTAAATGAAGCCCGATTATAAATGGGACGGTCTTGGGAATGCACTAATCTCGTTATTATCTAGTATAAGCCCGGCCCGAACCCGGCCCAACCCGGTGTATGTGCAACCCTAGTTTGAAGTGATATTTCACTACGAGTAACTTATTACATTGTGGCTTCCTTTGGGTAAAAAAACCATTTTGGTACATTTTGGTTTTTTTGTTTGTCCTTATTCAAAATTTTAAAATGCACTTTAAACTTTAAATTTTCAATTTTTCAAGGGTAAAAAAACTTTGATTGTTAAAAGCATTTCAAGGGTAGAAAGGCAATTTACCAACTTTCCTTTCATGAAGTTTTTAAATTGGCCCTATATTTAGGGACAACCATAAAAGGAAAGTAGTTCAAACTTTTTGGGACGGACGGAGTATGTAAAAAATATTGGCATAAAATTCGTCAGATTTTATAATCTACAAGCAATGTTTATCTTCGGATTTTACAGTATGATTTATTTAATTTTTCTCAGATTGTAAAATCCGACAAGGCATGTTGTACCAGTACGCCTCTGATACAAAGAGTACTCAGGAGTTAGACGACCTACTGCCTTGTCGTTGTACTGCTACGCAACTGGTACAACTAGGTTTGAAGTGACATTTCACAATGATTTAACTTATTACATTGTGGCCTCCTTTGGGTAAAAAAAACATATTGGTTTTTCGTTTGCACTTCTTTATCCACGGCGTCGTTACAAAACAAAATCAACTAAGGAGTTAAAGTTCTATACAAGAGGAGTTAATCCATGTGTCCATGATGATAAGTGAGTTTCTTCAAATGTTTGGTCCAGACTCCTCGTGGATACTTTACTTCAGGAATGTATGTATAAGATCTGCTCTGATCTGCCTACACTCGTCTCTTGTTATCCCGGTGGTTTGCTTTTCATTCATCATGTACTTCTTCATTATTGAAATCACGACAATGCCACAGTCAACACTGCAAGAGTTCAAAATTCAGGGAATTAACATTGACGATTGTGATTAGCATTAAGATTTGATGCAGTAAAAGTACTTGCCTTCCGCTTGATTGTTGGGGTGAGTTCTTTTCTATCTCCACTTCTTCAGTAATTTTAATGTTCGACCTTTGCCTTGTCGCCGTATTGATGTACTCTGCAACAACTTTCCTCTGTGGAGAACAAGGAAGGAAACAGTATAGTAATATTTCAGGAAAACTATATCAATAAAAACGGACATACCCTTATTACAACACATAGCAAGAAACTAGGTACTTCCCAAAAGTAACCTTTCCACTTTTTATACATTGAGCTTCATTTTTAATTATCTGCTATTAACTATAACCAAAGTATAAGCAGAACCCTACAAAATAGATATGTCTGATATAAACTATTGCATGCATTACAAAATATGGTTAGGAATTGGTATATTACCAGGTTCTCTGTTGCACCACAGAATCCATCTCTTCCATGTCTGGTGATGAGAGGATTGTAGAATTTCCACTTCCCTTGCTCTTTGTCAAGGACGAGCAGTGTCCAATGTGCTTGAAAAAGTATGGGAAACAGGAAGAATCTTGCTGGAAGAGCTGTGTCTATATGTTTCTGAAGTATTTGCTTCAGTTGCTTTGCGCTTTTTCCATCAACCAGCAACTATTTGCAGAAACAATAAAAAAAAATATTGTTAACGTGTCTATGAAAATACAATTGGGGTGTGTTTCTTTTGTAGTGCTCATGCTCATTTCTTACCCTAAAATATTGGGGGAATATGAATGACTTTGGTTGTGGAGTAGACAAATCAAATCTTGGTTGTGCTCCCACGTGGTCTTGCATGAGGACATATGCATATGAATCTATAACCTGTTTTTATCATCAAAACAGGATTACCACTATACTTATGTTTAAAACACATTGTGCTCTAAAAACAGTCTTCAAACATAACAATCTAGTAGGTGCACGAATTACCTTGCTTGATATTGAATCTTCAAATAGTAGGTTTTCTATGTCACTAACTTCAATGTAGAGTATTTGACCTGGTATATGCCAAACGGTGACACTGCATATTGTTTTTCAGAATCAGTTAAGAGTTTCTAAATATTATAATTTTTCAAAAAAGTCAGTTAAGAATTCCACTTACTCAGCTTTCCCTGCCTTCCAAAATTCTTGAATTTTCGCCCAAGCATTTGTATTAATGAGTTTTGTCATATCAGTTTGACCCAACCTCTTCAGATACCTTGATTTCCTTTCCTTTTTCTCATACCCTTGGTAGGTTTCTAAGTCAATTATTTCTGCTTGTGGACTCTTCCTCTTCGGTTGCAAGTACACAGAGTCCTCAAAATGGACCTTCTTTCTATCATCTCTTTCTTTAACTCTTCGAAATCTTGATGCTTCTTCAACTTTGCTCTTGAGCATTTCAATCTCATCCTTATGGGATTGTACAACCTCCTCATTTTTTTGTTGAATTTCCATTATCTCAATCTCTAGCTTCTTCTTTTTTTTTTTTCTCTAAGGTTTCAATCTTCTTTTTCAGTTTGTCAATGACTTTGATTGCATCATCATTTGATTGCTCCAATATTGGGTCCATTTGATTTGACAAGGTGTTTGGATCCAATGTTGTCCCCGAATTTGTCTCTTGTGTCTGAGGGCAAGAATCAGTTTGTATAGACGGGTAACTTGAACTATTGAAGTCATCTAGTCCCCGTAAGTTTGACAAATCTTCTTCCATTTCATCCTTTTCTCGTTCTGTACAGATTTGCCCTTCATTCTTTCCCTCCTTACCGCTATCATTTGCTGAACGTTCACCAAAAATCTGTTTCTCTTTATTTGTTTCTTGTAACTTGCTACTGTCTACCTGTTCAACCAATAACCAAAAGAGAGTGAACAACTAATTGACAATAGTCAAAGGTTAGGCAAAAGATACAAGTTAAGATTTAACCCTAACAATGATACACGTACGCACGGAAAGGATAACATAACATAGAGTCATTTCGAATCAACTAAACAAAGCAACGAAAGTATAGCTAGACTAGAAGGATCACCAACTACACAAAGCAGCAACACCACAACTGAGCAGCATATAAGTACACTAAATGCATCTCAGATTTGACCTAGATGCAACACCCCAACCGGCCTAGATGCAATCAGATGCCCTATCAGAGAGTACAAGGACAAGTTTATATAAGGTTGACATGGTTTGAATTAATTACTTACTTTATCACCTGGAAGTAGACTCAGTTGTTGGAAATCCTTGAGACTTTTCCGAAGGTCTGATATTTTCCATTTCAAGAGTCTTGGAATTGCATCTGGGGTCTTTACTTCCACAACTTTTGTGTGCTCACAAAGAAAATACTTGACAGACAAATTAGAAAGTCGAAATACAAGTCAGAGTAACTAGTAAGTAATAAATTAACAAATAATTGGGTCAAGTTTAATTACCAGTAACAGAATGGAACTTCCTTTCAATTGTCTTATATCTCTGTGATTTTTGTGAATAGAATTGAGCAAATACTTTGAAACAGCTGATGCCCAGTTATATTCCTTGACTTTTTGAAGATCTTCCATGTAATGTACGTACGACCAATTCACCGAATTTGCCTTGTTGGAGAAAAGTAACATGACACAAAGGTACAAGCACAACAGTCTAACAACGTCATCAATATCTTCTTGCCTCTTGCTTTTTTCCAGTTCTTTAATCTTCTTCTCTATTATTGTAGTGGATAACCTAGGCTGTTTAATGTCCAGTCTTTTGGCCAAGGCAGTTGATTCTTTCTTGTATTTCGTTTCTGCCATCTCTTTGTTTCCACAGCAAATACCAAAAACCAACTTTACGTGATCCTTTGTGAGCTTTATACTTTTCCCACCAATTCTAAATTCTTCAGTATCTTCTTCATACGATTGAACAACCTTCAAAACCACCTCATCAAACTTTCTGCACTGATCACTTTGTAACTTGTTGTTGATAATTGCTTCAAACAATAGCCAAAATGGTGTTCTCATGAGCAAGGCTATGTGTCGGTCATTCAACTCGGTATCCTTAACAATTCTAATGATCGACAACAAGCTGCACCTATTTGAATTTACTTCTCCTTGTGTTTTTTGTTGTGTTTCTTGTTGCATTTCTGGTTCAACTTTTCTTGCCCTCTTTCTAACTGGCTGTGATCGCGATGTTTCTTCCATGTCGCTCTGATGTTGTCTTTTCCTAAGCTCATACTGACTTTGGGCTCTTGTCATCATCTTGTTCTTAACTGCCGGGAGTTATACTTTCTCAAGTATCTCAGTCAGTCAATGGTCGTGGGGTTTGATCAATCACTGGTGGTGTTTCAGTTACTGGCTCTGCCTCAACCAGTGGTCGTGTTTCATCATAAGTTTCTGATAGAGGCAATGTTCTTTTACCTTTTTTTGCACTTACTGCAAAAAATTTCAAAGTTTATTACTTAGCCTAATAGACGTTTTGATCAAAGTAAAGAATATAAAAACCATAAATGTAAGAATCAGAATCCGCAAAGTAACAAAATAAGATTACATCCATAACTCATAATCAAACATAGCAAGAGAGATTTTCGTAGAGTCAGAGTTTTTTGTACATACATTTTACGTTCGTAGAGTCAAAGGGCATATTGGCAGCATATTATAGAGGTGACGACAAAGGGGGAAAAAAGAACTCAAAATGAACTGAAAATGTACATTCTGACACTGAAAATCTATGTTACAATACTCAAAATGTACATTGCAATAAAATGCCTAATTAAATTGGGAATGTACAGTGTACACTCTAAATGGAATCAAAATATACAGTCCACACGTAAAATGAACATCTACACTTCAAAATCAACACTCAAAATGAACTCAATATGTACATTCTAACATTTAAATATACATTGCAATAAAATGTCTACTTTAATTTAAAATATACACTCTACACTGAATACACTCTAAATGTACTCAAAATATACAATAAATACACTCTAAATGTACTCAAAATATACACTACATACACTCTAAATGTACTCAAAATATACATTATACACTCCTTTATTTTCCAAGAATCTACTAGAACAATAGGTACCAAGCTAGTTTATCTAAAAGATTGAGAGGGTAAAGCGTCACATTGTAGGGACATTGTATCCTAACTTTTCTGGTTGAAGCAAGAAATTTCTTGTTGTTGTTGATTAATACGTCTAAAAAGTTCATCAACAGATTAATACAAACTCCAAATTTGTCAACAGATTAAGCTGCCTTGTATATCGTGACCTAATCAGTGAAGGAAATTTGAAGAGGTGCAAAATAAGAACTAATTGCCACAAATAATAAGCAACAACTTGCACCACAGAAGCACTTTTACACTAAACCATGGCACTGAACCACAAAACAAATTATAAAACTTGAAAACAACCATAACTTTGATGAGTTTATTCTATTTCGAGACACCAATATTGAACTTTCAAATGAGTTTATTCTATTTCGAACAACCAGGTGCAAACTAGACAGTACTGAGCCTTAGACAATTTACACCTATTTCCTTCCCAGATGCAATGGTTAACTTAGACATGCCTAAAGAAGATGATCGAGGAAAAATGCGCTTTTAGGGCTTTATCGTAATAAGTTGATCGAAGAACCCTAGTTTTTCTGTTGTACAAACTAAACTTTAGGACTTCTACATGACGTAAAAACAATCTTTAGGGTTCTACAAGCAGAAACCCTAATTTTTTTCCGACACCAGCCGAAGAGTGAGAGACGGAGATAGATACATTGAGAGAGAGAGAGAGAGATGGACACCTTGACTGAGACAGAGATGGATATCAACAAGAAAAAAATGGGCTTGATTTCATCGATCGTCATTCTTCTTCTTCTTCGTCTTCTCTCTCTGTAGGGCTTCCCTCTCTCTCTCTGTATGAAATTTTTTTCCCCTTTTAGTTAGGCGTGGGGCCCGAGTACAAATTTTGAAAATTTGGGGAAATTTATGACTTTCTCGGGCAATCCGAACAAGGCCCGAATTTTCGGAAAAGGGTGAAAAATTATCTCTGTATCGCTGAAATTCGGATATCGGCAACCACATCATCGGATGGATCCCGAATCATTAAATACTTATATTGGACAACCCAAGGCATAGTTTTGAATCACCGTATCGGCCGAACGCCAAAAAAGTTAAAAAATTCATGACCGCTACACCCGATTCCCGCGACGTATCGCCGATACATCCCGATACCGATACACCGATACCGCGACCCATACCGTGACCGATACCGCTATTTAAAACTGCCACTACCTGATTTTTTTTGTTTCACGATCGAAACCGTCTACCTTTTACATATAATATGGAGACTAGCATTCCTACAACAAAAATGATTGTGACACAAAGTTTGTGTCACTATCATTATTCTTCGTCCAACACTACACCATCACTTCGACCCCCGTTACCACTAACTTC
>CM029274.1:21768075-21883075 GCA_016920895.1 Vaccinium myrtillus
TTAAAATAGAAATGTAATAGAACATAATTAATGTGAAAATTTGAGAACATTACTATACAACCTCCATGCTGACGCACTTCCTCCTTTTGAACTTCTAAACGATAACTTCTTCGCACCTCAAAACTAATAGCAAATCCTGCATCCAGTACATGTGTTTACTTCTGTGGCTCGTCCTCGTTGTAGATTTGGGGTTCAAGTTGCGTCGTCATAAATTGCTGCAGTGGGCTCAACTCTCGTCGTCGTAAATTTCTGCCGTGGGCTCAAATATCGTCAAATTTTTTGGCTTCGTCCGTTTTTCCCGACTGGAGAGAGATGAAACCCTAGTTTTCAGGAGGGAGGGAGAGGAGGGAGGGAGAAACGGGGAGGAAGAAGGCTTAACCAGGTGTAGACACCCCAATTTTGAATCCAAAATGCACTCGAGCATTTCCAATGATGAAGCGGACCAATCATGATTACCTGGAACTTGTGAGTTTGACTTGAACTTGACCAAATTAACCAAGCAGCAACCAAAATAACCCAAACCAAACCAAACACTGTTGAACCAAGCCAAGCCAGCAATCTGCCATCAAGCACCCTGAGCGCTCAATCCCCTAGCCTTGAGCGCTCAACCAGGAGAAAGCACCTTGAGCGCTCAAGCCCACGGCTTTGAGCGCTCAACTCTGATCCAGTCAACAACCTGCAGAATATCTAATCATGAGATTTTCTGCATGGGAGCGTCTGGGGATGATCTGCTACGATCTCTATACGTATATACACCCCACTAACTCCAGAAATACACCCAAAAATACCCCCAAATACAAAACCCACTCTTTCTCTCTCCTCTCTTCCCTCCCACTCACTCTATAAAATCCACCCACCACCCCCGGTTTAGGAGGTGACCCATTCTCACACTCCAGCTCCCAAATCTTTCAGAAATTCGATCATCTCTCTCTCTCTCTACAAAACCACTCCTTCAAATCATCAAAACCATTTTGCAATACCACTCGCCAAAAACCAGAAATTAAGCTCTTGATCACCAACCAACCTCCCACATTGTCTAATTCGTTCATAATATAGACTAAATCATCCACAATCATCCAACCCCGAGCCCAGAATCAAGTTCAAACTTCAAGTATTCCCGAAAGGTAGTCGAAATGTGAAAGTCTCACTGTTTTGGTTCTTCGAGAAGACCAAAGTGTGTTCAAGCAAGTTCTTTTTACTTGTCTTGAACTCACGAGGTCCGAGAGTTGTTCAAAACCATTTTCAAAATTACAGTTGCAACGGGGGTTGAGCGCTCAAGCCTCAGACTTTGAGCGCTCAAGCCCAGTTCTGGTTAAATTCTTTTTTGTGAATCTCGAGTTCCTTTCTGGCTTCGATCATCATACAATGGTTATCTGTGTTCATGATATCTTTAAAACAGTTCATTTCTATTTCAAAAACACATGCATAAGTATTAATTAACTATATTATGATGATCAAAGCCCAAAACCTTTGTGAACTTACCATTTTAAATGCAAAACGGTGGTTGGATTTTCTTTCTTTACTCATGTGTAAAATGTTTGAGGTCCCGAGAATCATCGATCATCTTTTTAAGTCGAAACTGGTAGGCTGACTTACGGCTTGAGCGCTCAAGGTCATTAACTTGAGCGCTCAAGCTGTTCTTGGGTGTTTTATGGGTTATTAGTTGATTCGATGATGGATCTTGATGTAACTTGTTAATCGTGTGTGTGTGTGAGTTATTATTGTTGTGCTCAGGATTTGGATTCCCCTCTTTCCTTCTATTTTCAAACATTTCTTTGGGGGTTCATCGAAAGTACATTCTTTTCATCCTTCTTTATGAGATTAATCAATTTATTTGTATCTGTTTCTCCTGGAAAGTCCTTAAAAAAGTGATCGATCACGAAAAGAAGTTACAAAAAGGGTGTAGTTTCACAGGAGCTTGGAATTGGATTGAGCGCTCAAGCCATGGTCCTTGAGCGCTCAAGCTGGTTTGAAGGGCTTGAGCGCTCAAGCCTCCGTCTTTGAGCGCTCAACCCCTATTCCGGAATCCAGTTTGCAAAACAGTTTGTTGGGCCACAATGTTTGTATTTTCTGGGTTTGTTGTATAATTTCTGTAATTTCTCATTTCTTTGCAAATATTTGTAATAATTCCATTTATCATCATCATCATCATTCATGTAAACCATCAAGCACAAGCATCCACCTTGGGTATATCTTTCATGTTTTTATCGTTTATGTGGTTCCCATCCCCAACCTCCCTATGTTGTGAATAAATCGAATTTTGAATATTCTTTAAAATCCCACGGAACATCGAGTAGAGACCGGTTCACGGACCGGGCGAGAGGGGTGCCGTAAAACCCTTCCCCTCTCGTAACCAAACCCCCGAATCCGAGAAATCTTTGGTTTCACGATGGCTAGTAAAATCTTTTTCAACGGGCAACGAGTCACATTTTTATCGGTTTCTCGGGTTCGGACCTAAAATCCGGGTGGCGACTCAAACAATCACAATCTTTTCGAACGCGAATCGCGCCGAATCTCGGTGGGCCGTCCACACCAGGGCTGGTTAAGCTTCTACGCTTTTGGACGGGCAACCGGCTCCCACCCGGTTTTTTGTTTTTTTAAATTTTAATATGGAACACGTGGAGGGCTGAGATGAGGGGGATACCGTATCCCCGGGGACACAGGAGCACCTTCCATTTATTTATGGTACTTGTAGTACTTACACTTTTATATGTATTAAATTACTGACATACATTTAATAGTATATTTTTTCTTCTCTACGATTAATTAACTCATGCCTGTGATCTTCTTAGTACTGTTGCTAAGGACAAAAGTCATTGGCAAAAAAACAACTTGTTTTAGTTTTCTCAATTTCAATAACAATTATTTTGTGTTACCATACATAGATACATACATGAATAGTTTTATATAATGATTTGCACCTATTAACTTATGAATGTTGGAAGCTGGAAACCTTCTTTTTTCATGTGCTCTATTGCATTTAGAAATTTAGTTGGTTCACAAATTCATGAATATTATATTATGCTGTATGAAAGGCATTATTGGATGATATTAATCCAAGTCAATTAAATTTAGCTCGCTCATTTAGTTGTCTCTTATTTTAATGTCTATCTAAATTAGAATATTTTGTTTTATAGACAATGTCGAACTATACAAAATTGAAATTCGCGGCACTCGATATATCAGGAAAGAATTATTTATCATGGATTATTGATATAGAAATCCACCTCGATGCCATGGAAATTAGAAAAAACTATTACAGTCGGTAATACTGCATCCCTGAAGGATTGTGCAAAGGCCATGATCTTCATTCGTCACCACCTCCACGAGGACCTGATGTTCGAATACCTTACTGTCAAAGACCCACTAACTTTGTGGAATGATCTAAAGGAAAGGTATAGGCACCAGAAAGCAGTAATACTACCAAAGGCTTGTTATCATTGGCAGAATCTAAGGCTGGAAGATTATAAATCTGTTAGTGAGTATAACTCGGCTCTGTTCAAGATAGTTTCACTTTTGAAATTATGTGGGGAAAAGATTACCGAAAAAGATATGCTGGAAAAGACTTTTATCACTTGTCATCCCGACAATATGATCCTGCAACAACAATATAGAGAGCGAGGGTATGAAAAATACTTAGATTTGATTTATTGCCTTCTGGTCGCTGAGCAAAACAATGAGCTAATATTGAGAAATTACGAGTCTCGTCCAATTGGTGCTCTACCATTCCCCGAAGCGAATAGAGTCTCTTTGCCTAGTCATGGACAAGGTCGTGGTTGTGGTCATGGACGCGGACGTGGTCGTGGACGTGGAGATCATGACCACCAAGTTTGTGGAGGATATGTTCAGAAACCAAGCAAGAAACCAGAGTACCCCCAGAAGTGGAATAAATGGAATAGATCATAAGTGTCTAAAGAAAAAGGCAAGGGGTGCTGAATAATCCCTCTAAAAATTAACTCTATGGATTCATACTACAGATGTGGTGGGAAGGGTCATTGGTCATGTACATGTTGTACGCCAAAGCATTTAATTGAGCTTTACCAATCATCGCTCAAGGGAAAAGAAAAAGAAATTGAAACAAACTTTGTCGATCGAATTGGTCAGAACCAATTTGTTAACCCTTTTGAACCCATTGACATTCCTTCTTTCGACATTACTGAGTATTTTGTGGGACCTAGTGGAACCAAAGATGATTTCTTTGGTGATGGAGGTGACTACTCTGAGTGGTCACAAGAATAATTACGTGCTTACCATATCATATGTTTTTACTTATATTGAAAATAATGACATACTATGGTTATGTCTCAATCACGTTATGATAAATAAGTCAGATGTGCTTATTCTATAATAATATTTGAACGCGTGCTTTTAATTATTTATTCGTCAACTTTTTGAAATTATACTTTGCATATAACAGGGGCATGGATACTAATCAGGCACTATCAAACACAAAGATAACTAGTGGAGATATTTGTCTGGTAAATAGCGGCACAACACATACTATTCTTCAAGATAACAGATATTCTAAGCAATTGACAAAGATACAAGCAAATGTCGATACAATATCTGGTTCTGCAGACCTAATTGAAGGCTCTGGAAGAGCAAATATTGTGTAAACAAATGGAACAAATGTTAAGTATTGATAATGCTACCAGATCCAGAAGAAATATGCTAAGTTTTGAAGATATACGTCGAAATGGTTATCATATTGAAACCACTAGTGAAGGTAAAGAAGAGTACTTGTATATCACTTCTAATGTATCTGGCCAGAAGCTGGTATTAGAAAAACTTTCTGCACTCTCTTCTGGGCTATATTACACGACAATTAAAACAATTCAATCATATTCAGTTGTGCACCAAAAGTGCTCTAACCCAAAACTTTTCATGTTATGGCATGATCGCCTTGGGCATCCAGGTTCAATAATGATGCGTCGTATTGTTGAAAATTCACATGGGTATCCGTTAAAGAACCAAAAGATTTTTTTTCCTAGTGATTACCCCTGTAATGCTTGTTCACAAGGGAGACCGATAACTAGACCATCTCTCTCTAAAGTCATTGTTGAATCCCCATCCTTTTTACAAAGAATTCAAGGGGATATTTGTGGTCTAATACACCCACCATTTGGACCATTTCGTTATTTTATAATTCTAGTTGATGCCTCAATCTGAGGGTCACATACATGTTTATTGTCTATAGAAATGTTGCATTTTCAAAATTTCTTGCCCAAATAATTAGATTACGAGCATAGTTTTCAGACTACCCAATCAAGACAATTCGTCTTGACAATGCTGGAGAATTCATATCTCAGGCTTTTAACGATTACCGCATGTCAATTGGAATTGATGTTGAACATCCTGTTGCACACACACTCATACCTAGAATAGTTTAGTTGATTGCTCGACCGTTGCTCATGAAAACCAAATTACCAGTTTTCGCTTGGGGACATGCTATCTTACATGCTGCATCTTTGATTCGTGTTAGACTTATTGCATATCATAAGTTCACCTACACAACTTGTACTTGGTCAACAACCAAATATCTCCCACTTACGAGTTTTTGGGGAGATATTTGGTTGTGTTGTGTATGTGCCCGTTGCGCCTCCCCAGCCAGTGGCAGAGCCACATGGAGACCAGGCCCACACTGGATTTTTGAGGAGTAATTTTTCTTTTAAAAAAAAAAATATATAAATTGGTACTACATTTTTTTATACTTACAAAAAACTAATTAGTGCTCTTGGGCAGTCATTACTTGGTGTAATTGTAATTCTCCTGCTCATATTTATGTGGGATTCAAGACTAAATATATGAGTTTTACTAGAATATGTTTTGAAGGCCCATAAAAAAAGTGATGGAGAAGAGAGTTAGGGTATCACCATCGCCCCAGAGCCACTAAATAACTTATTACTCACAAACAAGTTTCAATTCACTGATTTTTTGCCTCGAAACTACATATTTATGGAGCCCAGACCTCCACTGACTCAAACCCCAGACCTCCCCCTTGGAAGCCAAGAAGTACAACCAAATAGGCTAAAAGGAAAATCTGTCCATAAAATGTAAGTCAAGCAAGACTCATTTCAAATGAAAATTAAAACATATTAGAAATTCTCTAAGAAGAGAGTTTTTTTTATAAGAAAAGTACTGGCATTTATGAATTGTGCCCTCACTGACCCAATTTCCTGGCTATGTCATTGTCCCCATCGTACTAAAATGGGTCCTCAACGTAGACTTGGTATCGAAAAATAGAAAATTCTAGGTTCGGGAGCCAGGTTACAAGTGGGAAAGGTTTTTAAAGTACCCCGCTCGCCCAATTTTTTTTTTTTTTAAAATGGTCTTTACTAAATGCTTTATGGGATTTTTAGAAAATGTTCTATTTGCTTAATTTTATTCATATAATTGACAGTAAATAACTGAAATTGACGAACGTACATGAACATGAAAGTAATTCCCCAAAATTATCAGGGACTCATCTGAAGGGAATTATGCCATCCTCAAAACAAAATTTTTTTTTTTTTAAAAAGAAAAGAAAAGAAAAAATGTTGCCTAATACACTACCGTATAACAATCACTGTAATAACCCGAAATTTCGTAAATAAAAATTTCGATTTGTTAATTCGAGTTTTTAATTTTAATAGCGCGAATTGCAATAATTTATTATTTAGTTTAAATAACTCAAATAAAAATTCGTTTTCATTTTATTAATTTTCCGCGCCGTAAATCAACCCGTGCACACCGGGTATTACACCGTTTCGCGTCCGGGAAGCCCTACGAATCCCCCACCACACATTTTGTCTCCTTAAAGCTAGCACCACCTCATTTATTGCCTAAATTAGAACCTATTTCCATTTTTGGAAACCTAATTAACCATGTGGCTAATTTTGACTTTTTCTTCCAACTTTGACCTAAAGTACACCACCTTTTACTACTCCTATTTTGGATTTTAGTGTGAGAATGAGAGGGAGAGGAGGGGGTCGGTTGGGAGGTAGAAAAGGGGAGAGAAATTACTTCCCTCGCCGCGTAATTTTACGGGCTTGTTTTCGTACGCACGTTCGCTCGCATTTCGGCGTCGTTTTTCGTGTAAAACCCTAAGTGTTATTCTTTTCGTATTCTCCTAATTATTAGGAAGACTACCTAGGAATTTCCTAACACCCTTATTTATTTCCTTTAAGTTAGTAGCTCTTTATTTATTTTTGTAGCACACTAGTTTGTATATTTAGCGCACGAAACCAACTTTACGGAGTATTTTTCGTCCCATAAAAGGGGAACTTATCCCCTAATAAATGGGAGACACTTTTTTATCCTAATAGTACTAGCCACGCAAGGCTATATATAGTTGACTTATAGGTTTACTTTTACTAAAAGTTATGTATAAATGTGCATATATATGTATGTATATTTATAACACCCCTTGACCAGTTTCATGTGTATAACTAGTACACAAAACACCCCATAACTAGTTGGCGATGCACCAACCCAACGAACCTAGACGCTATAAGTCATTTCTAACGAGCCTAAAACCCATTGTTTTGGACAAAACCTAGTGGATAGTTGACTTATCATAAACTAGCCATTAAAAACCTACTTTTCACTATTCCATAAAGTTTTTTTGGACTCATCCATGGGAGGGGGGAGGACGGCCTTTTTTTTTTTTTTTTTTTTTTTTTGGGGGGGGAGTGTGCCTCATGGTTTGCCTATAAATTGCAAGCTTACTTCATTTGGAATCTCACACCAAAAACCTCTCTTGCCACCTTTGTAGTAAACTAGCTTTCTAAGGAGAAAAACCATGAGTTCTTCAAGTTATTCTTGAAACTCGACCTTCCACCACCATACTCCACCACCCTCGACCACCCCTAGATATTAGAAAAGTAAAAAAGTTAGCTAGAAAGCATTCGAGGGGAGGTCGACTAGCCGTTATGCCGCCGGAATCCAACTAGCTTATCGGCTTCCGATTAATCATCGGAATTAAGGTAGATACTTTATCTTAACCCTAAATTAGTATTTTCTAGTTCATTTTAAATATGTTGTTATTATGCTTAAATGTGCTTAAATATGATTAGACGAGATTATGTTGGATAATTAGCAATAAAATGAAAAGTTACTCTTTGACATGCACGTAGTCGTTGTAATGCACGATTTGAAAATGGACTTATCAAAATACGCAGTTATAATGCCCGATGTACTTTTGGAAAACAAAATTATGCAGTTATAATGCCTGAATGAAAATCGACTTTTCAAATTTACGCAGTTATAATGCCCGACTGATTTTTGGAAAGTAGCCGACTAAACTTTCTCTTAAAGCAACTTCAAAATGTTTTGACTATATTTGGACTATGAGATAACCCAAGGCTAACACCCTTGAGGGTCTATCAAAAAAGATGAGCTTCGCGCTGTCTAAGAAAGGAATGGCGACAGTAACTGGATTCGTCCGACCATCCGGCCTAAGACTCTCTTGGTTATCTTATTTGTCTAAAGAAAGTCACCAACGAGATTTTTTTTAACTTACAGTAACACAGTTATCGAGAAACGATTTGAAAATGAATGTTTTTACGAGATTCACGGTGCACGTTTCACGAGACGATACGACCCAACACATTTTTTGAGAAATGAACGATTGATTTCACGAAGAGAAATAGAGATGAAATAAGAAGGAAATGATGATGTGATGAAAACTGAGACGGTAGTGCTGTTTGAGTACCGCCCCAGTTTCGCGGGGAGAATTTGGTGGTCAAAACTCAACAGTACAACACGTAGTGAACGGGCCTTATAAACAGACTGGTTGAGTTCAGTGATATAAGATGGCCGGGACTATGTCGTGTGAGACGCGAAGTGGACGGATCTTATAAACAGACTGGTTGAATTCAATGATATAAGCAGCCGGGACTTCGAGCAGAAAGGTTGGTGACCGTTAGAAAGGGGAAGTAGAACGGGCCAATAACTTTCGAGTTATGGGAGATGGATGAAATTTGAAGAAGAATGTTGATATGAGAAACTGATACGAAATATTGACACTGCACTCTGATTCTGAAAATGATACGAGACACTGATTTTATTAACCTGCACTCTGATTTGATTTGACACTGATATTTGGACATGCATGATTTTACTGTAATCTTCTGCCACCTATTATATTGTTCTAGAATTGCTAGTTTAAGGTTGGAGTAGGGTTATCTATTGAGCGTCCACGCTCACGGTGTTGCATTTGTGCGACCCTGACATAATACCACGATGTTGCTTTGCGACTCTGACGTATTATGCTAGATTATCACAATGGATAGGAGGACTACTACGGAGAACACAGAGCCGGAGGAGCTTACCCGGTCTGCCTTTTTGTAATCTGTAGAGGACAGATTATTTGTATTAGACTTTATATTATTATTATTATTGTTTAAGTATTTTAGTTGGAATAATAATTAACGTTTTCCAAAATGTGGGGCATTACAATCACAAATTCCGCACGGTGTTTGTATTAAGTTGGCGATGCTGAACTTTAACATATGACTTTATTCTCTGGCAAATATCATTGCAATTGATATACCCATAATGTTCCGTGCCTCTAACTTATTTGTTAACTCAAAAGCTTAGACATCTGGGATAAAAAAAAAAAAAAAAGGTTTCCATTAGCATGATACTGTCGTGTGGCAATAAACAATGTCGTGCGGCATTACTTGAGGCCCTTTTTTTTTTATGTTCTTGAAAATATTTGTCGAATGGGTTCCAAAAGCAATATGAGTTATTGTTTTGGATCCCCAAATCGGTAAAACCATAATTTTCGAATCAAAATTTTTACCTTTGCAGGAGAATTTTTTTCCAGAGAGTGTTGGACGCACAAACTCCTCCTTTACACCTTCGGATCTTCCAGCGACCGGACAAAGGAGCTTCAAACCTTGGCAATAAGTTAAATGCAGCTGGACGCTTGAAAAATAACCAAGTTTTGGATTTGAAAACTTACGGGAATAGTGTTTTCGGAAGGATTTATTTATGTTTTCGTGCGGATTTTTGACTGAGCGTTTGGAGGAGTGGATTGGAGAGGGAGGATAAAGGAATTTTGGGTTTTTCAGAGATTTTTTTCATGTCCTTGCACCTTCAACCCTCTCGACTTTTATAGGAAAAATTCAACCGACATTCTTTGTGGAGGTCACATAAATGAGTTGATAGTCTATGGCGGCCTCTGGCAGCTATAGCCTCAGCCTACAATTGAGATTCTCTGTAAAATAAGGTGATTGTTTAACAGCCGAAAAGCTTGACACAAGTTCTGAAGTGTCGTGCGGCATCAGGTACTGAGGCACCTCAGTGCTGTACTAAGGCACGACAATTGTGGGACAAGCACTGTAGTACGACAGTTTGACTGTGAGTCTCACTCTGTTACGTCTCACTCTGTTACCTCAGTCTATCATTGCCACACCTCAGTCTTGCTTCTCAATTTTGATTCTTTTGACTTCTGGAAGTTCGTGCGTCCAAAATTTTCTCGTTCCGATTTTGTTTCTCATCAGTGGGGAATTTTTAAAGATGTCCTATGAATTTTAAATTGGGGTGTCTACAAAGAGCTTATAAAAACCGCAGACTATTTAAAGGAGGAGTTTGAAATGAAAGATGTTGGCAAAACAAAATTTTGTCTTGGCTTGCAGATCGAGCATTTGACAAATGGTATTTTAGTACATTAGTCGACATATACAAAAAAAGTCTTGAAGCAATTTTACATGGATAAGGCGCATTCTTTTGAGTACTCTTATGGTTGTTCGATCACTTGATGTGAATAAGGATCTATTTCGTCCTCTTGAAAAGGGAGAAGATATTCTCGGTCTCGAAGTAGCATATATGAGTGTAATTGGTGCACTTATGTATCTAGAAAATTATACATGACCAGATATTGCATTTTCGGTCAATTTGTTGACTCGATACAGCTCTGCTCTGACTCAACGACATTGGAAATGAGTTAAAAAAATATCACATTATCTCTGAGGAACGGCTGATTTTGGCTTATTCTATTCAAAAGGATCGACATCACAATTAATAGGATATGTAGATGTTGGATATTTATCGGACCCCCATAAAGCCCGATCACAAACAGGATATGTGTTCACTTGTGGTGGTACTACTATTTCATGACATTCTGTGAAGCAGACGTTGACTACTACTTCTTCTAATCACTCTGAAATTATTGCAATTCATGAAACAAGCCGTGAATGTGTTTGGTTGAGATCTATGATACAAAACATCCAGGAAAATGTGGGTAATCGTCAATCAAAGATAGTCTGACCATATTGTATGAAGATAACGCCGCATGTATCACACAGATCAAAGGCAGATTTGTTCACCAAAATTTGTATGTTAAGGGAGACAGAATCAAGCACATATCACCAAAATTCTTCTACACCCATGACCTCCAGAAAAGTGGTGATATTGATGTTTAACAAATACGCTCTAGTGATAATTTGGCAGATTTGTTCACTAAGGCATTACCAACTGCGACATTCAAGAAGCTGGTTACCAATATCGGGATGCGTCGACTCAAAAACTTATCTTGCATTGTTGAGGGGGGGATTCAATGACTTGAAAATGATTGCACTCTTTTTCCTTCGTCTAAGGGTTTGTCCCATTGGGTTTTCCGTAGCAAGGTTTTAACGAGGCAATCTAAAGACTGAACTCATATTGCAAGAGACACAAGGATGCTACACTCTTTTTCCTTCACCAAAGGTTTTTCCCATTGGGTTTTCCTTGGCAAGGTTTTAATGAGGCATACATTTAGGATTTTGTCATCCAAGGGGGAGTGTTGAGAAATTAATGGATGACAAAAGCCCCAAATGATCGGAGCCATAAATTCGTCTGTAAATTAAGTTTACGAATAGAAAGCAGAGTTGTAACAGTAACGTATTTATTATACGTTTGATATTTTACTTCTATAAAGAGGAGGTAAATGGCAATGAAGAAAAGAGGGGAATATAAAATTAAAAAAAAAAGTGAGATTGATCCTGGAGATCAATTGCATTCATGGTAGTTCTAGAAGAACTAGTTTTATATACGTTGTGTTCTTTATTGTCTTTACTTTTTGCAATATTATTTCTATATTGCCTAGTTTTACAACACTGTTATCTTTTTTTATACTTTCCAAGCCTATAACAGAGTGCTTACCCAAAAAAGGCACATAAACGATAGCAATCTCTATAGTCATATGATCTCTTTTTTTTTAAGGTTATAGCAGTGTGATTGGAAAAAATTTGAACAGGAAAATAAAATTACCGTTTCTCTATCAAATCTGAATCCTCGTCACTCTTCTCATTTCTAGGTAATATCTCTAAGCACCATTCTTTAAATACCATTTTTAGTATAGAAGAAGAAGAAGAGAACTTCTCTACCGGTTTGAAATACCTCTTTTCTTAAATATTTTTTGCGAACACTAAAACACTAGTGTAAGACCCGTGCTATGCACATGACGATTCCAAGTACACGTGGTCAATAGAATAATATCAAATAAATTTATATTTGAGTTAAATTTTCGATTCATATAGCATTCACCGCATCTACGACAAATCAAAAAAAGATCAATTCAAAAAAATATCCTTGAAAACTTACAAATAAGACCATGACCACGAAGACCCAAATATTTCTGTCATCCCTCGACACAATGCGGATCATGAAAACACATAACATCTAATTACATATTAAAAAAAAACTCAAGCGAATTGGCTAAACCACCGTCATTTTATTACTGTCTATATTTTCAGTTATACTAATACAACATGCTAATGAAATACACATGTTATTTCAAATATATAAGTAATGACTCGGATTTTTGGCTTTTTGCTTCCAAGTGTACCCCCAAAAAAATCCAACATTTGATCTCTCTAAAATTCTCCCTTAAAATCCCAAGTTGCTACCATTTTTCTTATCTCGTTTCTTTAGTAAAACAAAAAACTAATATATATTTTTAATTTTTCAACACGCTAAACACTCTCAATAATTGGCCTATTTTCTAGGCCAATATATGAAGTAGAAAAGTAGTGGAACCTGAAATATGTGGGCCCGCGACCGGCCAGCGAGTCTAACTCACTAAGGCCTGCTAAAATAAAAAAAAGTTTAGGGATTTTCATATTCCAAAAACTCATTGATAAAATCTAAATTTAGAAATAGCGGAAAAGCGTGAATAACATATCCCAGAGCTGAGTGTACAAATAAAATATTACTCCTACATATTCAAATAAACTTACCTACACAATCAAGATCCAAGTCCAGCACAATTCTATTACACATTCGACAATAGCCGAAACATCATTCACTGCCTCATCAGCTGTCATGCAAAAACCTTGAATCCTCGATCAGCTGAAATTGTTACGTTCAACAACGTCTTAAGCACTAGGCTAGTGTGAGTCAAGATATGCCAAACTTACAAGTTTCTATGAATTAACTAGTTTATCAATTTCATTTTCGAAAAGACACTTTTGATATCGTAGCATTGCAATCCAACATTTAAAGCTTATGCTGCAACCATTTTGTTTTCAAAATGGGCTTCGTTAGGCCCTTATCAAAATGGTGTGTCACTCCTTACCATTACATTATGATCACGTTTTTAACGTTCGACAGTCACCAGTAATTAGGGAGCGACCCTAAACAATATACGGCGTGACGTCACCCGCAGATCATCTGCTATGATCCCCTCCCTTATTCCTCCAACATCGCTATTCCCATTCCCCTAGCAGTCGGGGCACCGTTCGAACTACGTGTCATCAATATAATGCATTTTCTTTTCTTTAAGAATAGAATTTTGAAAGTTAAACTTATGGTTCGCAAATAAGTGCATTCATCACGTTCTCAAGCATATCAACAACTCTTTCATCAATAGTCATAAAAATAACCCATGCATGCTTTTCGATCATAAAATACGAGTAAATAATGGGTAGCAAGACTCACCGGCAAGCACGTCAAACAAACTTGTCAAAATGCGAGCTACGGCCTCCAATGTCTAGACCTAAAACACAATAAACCAACCCTATCAAGGATCATGACCTCTCACTATATATAAGGGTATGTTAAGCGCTAAGAGATTTACCTCACTTCCATAGCACTCAAACCGTTCGATCTCTAAAAACATGACAGTCCCGGAAAACCAATGGAAACCCATATCAATTCAACTAATAAATTATGAAACTTTACAGGAATATAGCCAAAGATGTGAGGAAGATAAGTTGTGAAGAACCCAAGTGTTAAAAAGGCTCAAAAGTAGGGCGAAAACTCAACGCACCAAATCTGGTACAGAACTGGACCAGCCATTGGAAAATGGTCGTAACTCCCTCAAAACTTCATCAAATTAGACGAGTCCAATTGGGTTTGAAAGACAGGACATTTTTCTAGGTTCTCAAATAAGAACTGCTCAAAAATATGATTTGTGGAGAAAATGGGTTCGTTTCAAAGTTGGCAGGTCACAAGGAGGAAAAACATGCATCCAAAACATGTCAAATTTGATCCATTTCTTTGAAAGAACTCATGTCCACAAAAAATCACACTCATACTAGTCACCAAGGAGAGTAATCAGTCCAAAAAATAGAACATTTGTAGGCTATTTGATACCCTTAAAAATTCGTACAAAACAGGGGTCTGCAGAAAACGAGTGAACACAGAACAACCAGACTCGAAAAATCACCATAAATCCAGCTCTTAATATTTTTTGAATTATTCTAGTGTCAAAATGAAGTAGCGGAATTCACAAGAAACTAGTTAGCATACTAGTTCAAACGAAGATAGGTCTCGAATACTCGAGAGTTCTTGAATCCACAAGAAGAGATTTAATTCAGAAGTTGTTATTGAATAAAAGGTGCCGAATAATAGAGGTTACATGCCCTTTTATAGGGAAAACTAGCAAACCCTAGCAAAAACTTACTAAAAAAATAAAATATCCTGAAAATTAGGGAAACTCCCAAAATTGAAAACTAGAAAGAAAAATAAGAAATTCCCAATTGGAAACAACGAAAACGGAATTACACGCTAAGAGTAATTCGTAATCTAATTATTAACTAAAATAGCACAATTACTAAATTGAAGGCCTAAACAAATGAATTTGGTCGAATTCCACCTTCAGTCACCAACTTAGGGTGGTGGGTATTGACCGCAGTGCGATTCTGCTTCAGCCCACCAAGTTTGGGCCTATTCCGGGCTCGTCGATAATTTGCCGAAATTGGCAATCTTCAATTAGAAGTTGTTTGGGCCTCCTAGGCTTTAACCGGTCCAGTTGATCATAGAATTGGGCCGCTATTTGTTCTGCGTCACAAAAGTTCCGTAGCAAAACTAAGTGCAAAAGCTAGGAAGGTATCAAAGTCAGATTTGTACTCCAAAGGTGAGAAAACAAGAAAATACGTAGGCTACACGAATCTGTCTGAGAGCAAATTTGACAACATGCAGAGTAGTTTTCAAAAATTCATAGTAAACCGAATTCTCAATGGATTTGGGTGATTCGAGCGGCAAAAGAAAGCTCTCTGAGTTTACTTTAAATCATAAGAAGGGATCAAACCCTAATCAACAGTTTATGAAGGAGAAATCGACCAAAATTGGTAACCCGGTCTGCTGTCTAGAAACTGTTGTACTCATAGGTAAACACGAATATGGGCAAATAACATCAACAAAAATGGGGGAGAGAAGGGGTATACTTGTGGAGATGAAGCTTAGAGGTGGAGATGATGATCAGAAGTGATGGTGAAGGTGGCCGGACGTGATAGCCGGTGGTCTCTCTCTCCATTTCTCCTCCTTTCTTCTTCTTTTTCTTCTCTTCTTCTATTTAAATGTACTAAACACTATTGTAGTACACAAAGTGTACTATACACAATTCATATATTATTATTATATTTAGATATTTAGGTACTACATAGGGAGCAAGCGTGGGGAGCAAGGCTTGGGTGCGGCTCCAGCCTCCAGGCGCGACGTGACATAATGCAGTACAATTTACTTCGAGCGGCATTCGAATTGTCCGGTTTTGATCTCAGAAAAATATCAAAATATTCGTATTGAGTTAGAAAATTGTGGGTAACGTCACCGTGTGCTCAGAATCATTTAGAAAAATCTCAAAAGTTGGGCACTCATTACGATGCTCTCGCCAGGTGCCAGTATCGGGTTGATTTGGATCCCACAACCGTGTTAGTCATGCTAATATCATCTGTAAAGCTCAAAATCATACTCTGTATCATTGTTAATAAATGTGCGCGCATTACACTGGCCATCCATCCGGGGCCCATCCGCGACATGTCGCTTGAAATTACTCTATGCACCTCAAGCACTTAATTATTTAAAAAAAAAACATAAATGGTCAATCGATCACTCTAATCAAATCGTGTATCACATAATTAATATTAAAACTGGGTCGAGACCTCACATCCTTCCCACCTTAAGAATTTCGTCCTCGAAATTTAGCATTATCCCATCTCGACCATGGTCGGGTTAATCACCCTTAAAAGTGTGCTACATTTGTTATGTTACTTCTCTCTTGTATGTTGTCCGGCCATGGAGTTATGCTTCTCTGGCTTCTATTAGGGAGTTGGTAACCCAATCTCGTTGCCGTGTGGAGTCTTGAAAGGTGCCATTTGATAAGTGCTCAATGATTGTTGTTGTGAGCGAACTTCGTTTATTGTAGGCCTTCTTCCCAACTTGGCCCTTAAAAGAAAACTTCTACGACCTCATCATTATCTTCTTTTTTTTTTTTTGATCGGGTATGACTTGCGTATGTATTCCATGTATCCGAATGACTTCCCCAACGTATATGACAACTACCATAGCTATCACTCGCATGGCTTGTCGAAAGAAACGCTCTATCTTGTCAATCGATCAATAATGGGTGCTTTAGCTGCTTTTGACTCAAGTTTGTAAGGAGAAACGATGGTAAAGTTATCAAATGGAATTAGGCACGAATGACTCCAATAAATATCTCAGGTGCAATTTCAGTAACAAAAGGGTCAGGTGAGATCAACTTCTCCCACAAGGTCATAACGAATAAGGATCAAATCATGTCAATTGAGAACAACAAAAATGTGGACTGGTAAGTGGCATCATGAGCAACCTTCCCCACTTTAGAGAATAACCAAGCACAGTTGTAACATTTCTTAGAAATGGCCGAGGGAGAAATCAAATTTTCTCTTTTCACGGATATAAGTGATTAACGTTTACAAGGACCAATCGGGAACCAATTCGCACAATGACAAGAATTAGTCATCACAACTGTGACTTCTTGGCAAAAGCCAATAACGAAACATCAAGTTGAGATATAGACGATTAGTGATCCAAAAGACAATGAATCATCCAATTCATAAATATCAAATACTATAGAAGTGTTCATTAGAAAAATCTGAGGAATGTTCATACAAGCCCCTTGTAGAATTAAGGCAATCGTTATGAATGAGCGTCCAAATGATTTAATTCCAAGCAAATGAAGAGACAAAGAACATATGTAATATGTATAGAAAGGCCGTCAATGATGAGGATGGATATGTTAAGTGTCGAGGTCAAGTTTGATACTTGGAAATCATAACTGCAATTGTTCAGATGAAGCAAAAGTTGAAGATCAATTCTGGCAATTCAACAAGAATTTCGCAACTCGAGCAGGCAACATAGACAATATGAGGGTCTGATGGTGATGATCAAATGAGACGGTGGTTATCAAACACAGGGTACGACTTAACTTATTCAAACAATGTGAGAATAGAGAAGGTGATAGGTTATAAGATATTCTTTCATTATTACACCCCAAATCTCAAAATTAGCCGACGGTTTTCTCTGGCCTTTTCCATGCTATCTTAAATCCATCTTCTTCGTGTTTGACATTGGTGTCCTTCATGATAATGAGTTAGAGTTGGATGTATAGCAGTCCTTGTAGTTGAGCCTTTAACTTTTTCTGTTCAGTGAAGCCCACGCGATACACTATGTAAGATCGGACGCGTTCCACTTGCAACTTCAATGTAAGGCTCTACCTCTTCTAATAATTACTTTGTAGTCTTCCATAGTGAACTCCTAGAAAGGAGTTACATAATGTTCTGAGGCCAAATATTTACTTCAGAAATGGTGCACACATTCAAGAAATTGAAAAATAATAGCCCAAAACAAAAGTTATCAATCTCGTACCGAACATCGTATCGTTTTGGTTACTGGTATGGTATGCACCGATACTGAAAAATTTACCAGTATCGTTTCGCATTTAACATTAACAATTATATGTGATAAAAAATACACACATTTACATATAAATCATTAACATAGTAGATTTTCTTGAGCCGTGTTCTAATTATTTGGCACAAAGTTCTAAACTCCTTCAACCTTCGCACCTCGACTTGATTGCCATTGGATCTGTTCATACTTCATTTAAAATACTTTGCATTAGTAATTTGCATTTAAAATATATATATATATATATATATATATATATATATATATATATATATACACCGGCGATCCTGTCAAGGATCCCGGATTTCCCGGATTGAAGGGTTTTTTGGTGTTTTGATGTTTTTAAAAATTGTTTTTGGGAAATCCGAGCCGTCCAATGTCTTCAAAAGGTGTTTTCCAAGGTCCACGCGGGAAATCTTCAAAAAAAGGGCTTGATCCAAGTAGTTTTTCGCAAAAACTGTAAATATAAAGTTTTTGCAAAACTGCTTGGATCAAGCCCTTCCCGGTATTTTTTTTTGAAAATTTTTCGCGTGGACCTTGGAAAACACCTTCTGAACACATTGGACGGATCGGATCGTCAAAAAAATATCGGGAAGTGGAGTCCCGGATCCGGGACTCCCGGACTAGAACCGACTCATATATATATATATATATATATATATATATATATATATATATATATATATATATATATATATATATATATATAGTGCTCATTTTATTATTCTCTTTCTTCTTGTCATTATTATGTGGAAAGCTTTATTCACTTGTTTTATTCGAAGAATTTGTTCCGAGTACCGAAATGGCGAGGTAGGGTGCTCCGGCTTCCTTACATGTAACAATGAATTACCGAAAGTTTTTTTTCTCTAATTTTGCAGACTACAAAACCAATTCATTTATCTCAAACAAAACCAGGTCTTTTAACCCGAGAAATATTTCTTTTCAAAAACACTTGAATTATCTCTGGATTATTCAAGGGGTGTGTAAAGACCCAGTTTTTTTATGAATTATATTAATAGAATTTAATTATTTTTTATTTTGAAAACAATAGATTTTAATTTGAATTCTTTTAGCTAGTAGATAAATATGTAATATAGATATAGAGATAATAAGTTTAATTTAATTATTCGTGGTTAAGGTGTAAATTGGAGTAGTTAGTTAGTTCTCCTCAACTACTAGATGATTATCTATTAGTGATATATATATCCGAGAACGCAGTGCTTATATAAGAGAAGCTTTCAAATTGGAGTTGTTTGGCCAATTGCCCTCCAATTTGGGCAAAAGTACGAGTCGCCCAATTTGTTGTAGAGGTCTTTGTCCGAGAAATAAAGTCGTAGTAGTATTGCCCGTTGGGTTTTGCGCCATGCAGACGACTAGATGTCGAAAGAATCGAGATATTGTTCAGTGTATATCTTGGGCTCAATAATTTAGACAGCAGTATACAGTGCTTCCATTGAAAGGTTCTGAACCACGCATTTGGTTTCGCCTTTATTGGAAAATCCATCAGGAAAATCTTTAGATCTCTGCTTCCATTTCGGATATTTCCAGAGTCACTTTGCAAGTAAGTTTCTACTTGTTCCTTCTCTGAACATCTTCTAAGGTCTGGTAAGTGTCTACACCTTCTATTTGTTTCCTTTCGAAATACTAAGTATTATTTGTTTGTGTGATGAGTTTTGAATTTCTTGGTAAAATATTTGAGATTAAGTGTTCGCAACGGAATATGATGGTAAAATTTAAAGCAATTTCTTAAATATATATATTTCAGAGGCGATGAACGAGAGTTTCGGTACATGTTTCGATATTTTTTGCATGCAGTTAATTTCCTTTTGGTTTAGCCCACAGGATCATAAAATCGACTAAAGGAGCATTTTAATAAGTACTAATAATTTATGCGAAGATTTTTTTGTATAGTTTTTGAGTATGAGTATATGCACTCTGTAACAAGTTTTATATATATATGGAATATATATGCCCTTGGACATATATATATATTATTAAGTTTTGTTATTTTACTTTTGATTTTTTGATTGTGGCTTAGCTTATTTTATGTGTGTGTATATATATATTTGATCCGAAAAAAGGCTGAAATAAGAAACCATGCAACTGTAACTAAAATACGAAGCAAAAGTGCAAAATACTTGTAGGGGTCCGTTTGTACCGAACACCGTATCTACATAAAGAGACACCTCTTTGGTAGTCGCCGAAAGGTTCACCATAGAGGGACTCTTCGGATAAAAGACTCAGCATTCACGGAAGGAACATGATAGGGGCTCGTCCCGTCGCTCCGGACTCACCGAGCAATGTACCCTCCTCTGAGAGATGCCTCCCTGATAATCGCCGAGAGATTATCCTATAGGGATTCTTCGGGAGAAGATTATTCAAATTGATCTAGACGAACGGGTTGATTTTTAGAAGATCTCGGGACCTATCCGAGGACTTACTTGAACCGACTCTAGAGAGTCTAAGAATGTTCCAAGGGGCTGAAGGAAGAGTCAGCAGTGGAGTTAATACGGCCTGTGCCCATAACAAACTATGATCGTGACAGGTGACGTGATCCGAGCGGTTACGACACGTGTCGATATCCTACTGAAGGCGTGCGTTCGATGCATATTCTTTCGGGCTCGTCACCATGACGTCAGCTGAGCGGTTAAGTCACGTGACAAGCACACCAAAGCTCACCTATAAAAGGTAAACTCGACCACCAGAGAAAGGTACGCAATACTCTTCACTCTAAACCCTAGATCTACTCTTAGCCCTCTCCATTCACTTACTTGACCGTCGGAGTGCCGTTCTGGGCTCCAAGGTCCAGTCTGGTGCTAACGGTTCGTTGAGTGTGCAGGTCTAGGCATAACTTGAGAGCAAGGATATCACCTTCATCCTCCATCATCACCTGAAGGGATCATCGGAGAAAGAGGACTCCACAATTGGCGACTCCGCTGGGGATGGAGTGATTTCATCACCGTTCCGGCGTTCTTCTCTTCTTCTTGGAGGTTACTCTTCCTCTGTTTCTCAGCCCTTCCATGGTGATCGTTCAAGACGACGGTCCGGAGGCAGGAGCTGCCGTCGGAGGTGGCTCTCGTGCAGCGATTGTCACTCACCCAATTACTAGGCTCACTCCGAGCCCAAATGCTTTCGATACCGTGCAGCAAATGCAGGAGCAAATGGCTGCCATGAAGGCTCAGATTGAGGCCCTCACAACGAAACAACCAGCAACCTCAGCCTCGCGCTCGGGGGCATCGAGGCGGCGGAGGAAGGCGACGGCACAAGCAACTCAGGCCACTCATGCCACACAGTACACCCAACGCCCCTCGGCCAAGGATCGCCTTGGTCAACAGATCATTGTCACCGACGCGACAGGACGAGTTATTCAACAAAGGGAACAGACCCCCTCTCCGCGTAGACGCTCGGATTACGCCCGGACGGAACGCACGACGAGGACGGGAGGCTACTCTACATCAAGCTCCCAATCCACAACCAGGCAGTCCTTATCTCAGACTGCCCGTCATAACGACGTCCAGCATCGTAAAAACCGTGACAAGGCTCCGGTACAATACGATGCAGACGGCCGAGAGATCATACCAAACAGATCTAGCGGCCACGACGATCAACGCGGTGGTCATCACCGAGAGCCATACGACAAAGCTCCGAGTAAAAGTGTTCATAACAAAAGCCCTCGGCGAAGCCGAGGTGACGGACACCTTGACAAACCGGGTTACGATATAGATGGTACCGGCGATTTTATAGTCGTTCGGGACCCACGTACCGGAGAGTCCAAAAGGTACAGAGCCGAAGCTCCGCCCACCGATTCCAGAAAGCGGAAGGATCATCCCCAAGACCTCGGCACGAACAATGAGCGGCACAGACTGAACGCCAAAAAGGCATTCAGTACTGGCAAGGCCTATGAGGCCCCACGTTCAACCGAGAAACCAGCCGATTCAAGGCTTCGAAAGATTCAGGACTCACCGTACATACAAAAGATCCAAGAAACTCAGCCTCCGAGGAACTTCACGATCCCGAAATTTACAAAGTATGATGCTAAAACGGACGCTGTGATGCACCTAGTGCATTACCGACAGCTAATGGGGCTCTATGGCTACGACGAAGCCATGATGTGTAAAGCCTTCCCGGTGAGCCTCCAGGGGACCGGCTTAGTTTGGTTTAACCAACTACAATCGGGCTCCATCGGTTCTTTTGAAGAACTAGAAGTGGCCTTCACAGCTCGGTTCGTGACAAGTAGCACAATACCGAAGACAATCGACGCACTCGTAGGCCTCAAGCGCCAGCACAGCGAGAAACTGAGGAAGTACGCCGAGCGCTACTGGGAGATTTACAACGCCATCGAGAGCTGTGACCCACAGATGGCAGCCACATCCTTCAAGTACGGCCTGGACGAGACCTCGGCAATTTTTGAAGAACTGATGCTGAACCCTCCGGCGAACATGAGCCGGTTGATGGAGACGGTAGAGAAATTTGCCCAGCTGGAGGATGTTTTATCCGAAAGAAGGCTATCAAGATCCTCGGGAAATCAGAAGGCTAACGCCGGAGATTACTCGGGGAAGAAACAAGTTAACACCATCAAAACTGGGGACAGCAAAAGTTGGAAGAAAGACCGAGAGCCCTGGAAGAACCGGGCACAAATCAGACAAGAGCGTGAGCCGAGGCCTCAGGAATACGTCGCGGTACGCACCGTGTTCAACCAACCTCTTTACAAACTTATACGGGCCATTTCTCGGGAACCATGGTTCGTTTGGCCGGCCAATAAGCTGGGTACAGCGGCGGGCCAAACGGCCGACTGTAAGGTTAAGTGTACCTATCACGATGAACTGGGACACTATACCACTGCTTGCCGGCCTTTTAAGGAATTCCTCGAAAGGCAGGTTACGCAGGGGCGCTTGAACCAGTTCATTGACAGACAGAAAACAGGGGCCCAAGCACAACAGCCACAACAGCTACTGGCCCTAGGAGGGGCCGACCCTCCGGAAGAGGTCGTGGTGCACGTAATCCACGGGGCCGCAACCAAAGAAAAGACAGCGGCGCTCCGGGCAGCGCCGAGCGCATCCTCCCAAGTCCTTACGATTGGGGGAAACCCTAAGCGAACTCTCTCGGATCGTGACAAGTAGTGGACTATCACGTTCACCGAGCAAGATCTAAAAGACGTGCAGCTACCCCACAGCGACGCCCTGGTAATCTCCGTTCACATGGGGATCCCCAGGGTCAAACGAGTGCTCGTGGACCAAGGGAGTTCAACCGAGATCCTGTATTATTCGGCCTTCAAGGCTCTGAACTTGAACCCGGACCATCTGATGCCGGCCGATTCCCCCCTCTTCGGATTCAATGGGGCTCCGGTCTGGCCGATGGGACGGATCATCCTACCGGTGAGAGCAGGATCAAGGAACCTACGAATGGAATTCGTTGTCGTCGACGCGCCGAGCCCCTACAACGCCATCCTCGGGCGAACTTGGCTGCACGAAATGGAGGCCATCGCCTCAACTTATCACCAAGTTGTCCGGTTCATAGGCGCCGAGGGATGGCAAGAGGACATCAAAGGTGACCAGACGGTGGCGAGACGATGCCAGGTGAACGCAGTTCACATGAAGAAGATAATCACCAAGGGAAAAAAGAAAAAAGAGCCAAAACCTAAATCTATAGAGCAAGCGGACGGGCCGGTTTTGGAGGACGTCGGTTTACCAGCCGAGGAGAAAGCAGTGGAGGACCTCGTCACTGTACCAATCAACGACGACGGGACCCGTTACTTTCTCCTCGGATCAACATTGACAACCTTCGAGAGAGAGCAACTGGTGGAGTTCCTCAAGAGGAACATCGAGGTCTTTGCCTGGACACCATATGAGATGCCGGGCATCGACCCTCAGTTCATCTCTCACTCACTTAGCGTCGATCCTCTCCGAAGGCCCGTGGTACAAAAACCGAGACGATCGTCTCCGGCCCACTCAGATGCTGTTATAACTGAGGTTGGGAAGCTACTTGATGCCGGGGCTATCCGAGAGCTTCAATATCCAACATGGCTGGCAAACACCGTAGTTGTGCCAAAGAAGAATGGGAAGCTACGCGTCTGCGTAGACTACACCAATCTTAACGACGCCTGCCCGAAAGACTGCTTCCCCCTTCCACGGATCGACCAGCTAGTCGATGCCACGGCGGGACACGCTCGGCTCAGCATGATGGACGCCTACAGCGGGTACCACCAAATAGCAATGGCAGTAGAGGACCAGGAGAAAACAGCTTTCATATCTCCCCGAGGGACCTACTGTTACAAAGTCATGCCCTTCGGCCTCAAAAACGCTGGGGCTACCTTCCAACGAATGGTTACCAAAATGTTCGCCAAGCAGCTCGGGGACACGATGGAAGCATACATTGATGACATGGTGGCCAAGAGCAAGCACACCTCGGATCATTTGGAGCACCTCGGCGAAATTTTCGCTATCATGAAGAAGCACAAGCTGCGCCTTAATGCCGAGAAGTGTGCATTCGGCGTCGGCTCTGGCAAGTTCCTCGGATATATGGTCACTCGAAGGGGCATCGAAGCAGACCCAAGGCAGATCATTGCGATCCGAAACCTCAGGGCCCCGAGCACCATCAAGGAAGTCCAAAGGCTCACGGGAATGGTCGCGGCGCTCAACAGGGTTTATCAGCCGATCTTCGGATCTGTGCCGACCTTTCTTTGAATCCCTGAAAACAAGCAAAAGGAGTTTTCAGTGGACCGAAGAATGCGACCGAGCGCTGGGCCAACTTAAGGACTACCTCTCCCGAGCTCCTCTCCTCGTGATGCCTCTGCCTGAAGAAGATCTATACCTCTACCTCTCGGTTTCGGGCCATGCCGTGAGCTCGGTCCTTGTGAGGAAAGAAGGGGCCAATTTCCATCCAATCTACTATTCCAGCAAAACTTTGGTTCCCTCCGAGACAAGGTACCTCCCTCTGGAAAAGTTGGTGTTATCCCTCGTAACGGCTTAAAGGAAATTGCTCCCCTACTTCCAAGCCCACACCATCGTCGTAATCACCGAATATCCTCTAAAGCTCGTACTCAAGAAAGCCGACCTCTCCACTCGGATTTCCAAGTGGAGCTTGGAGCTAGGAAATTTCGACATTCGGTATGAACCCCGAACCGCTATTAAGGGACAGGCTCTGGCAGATTTCATCGCCGAACTGACACCTGAAGTCAACCTGAAGCTACCCGAAGGAGTCACCCTAGAAAGTTCAACGGAAGCCGGATCTAGTGAAATCATTAAAGGGACTCTGGCTATTTCCGAGAAACCTTCAGAAGAAAGACGAGGCAAAACTTGGAGAATGTTCCAAGGAGATACGTGGCGCTTACACGTTGACGGAGCCTCAAATAGCCGAGGAGCTGGAGCAGGCATCGTACTCATCTCTCCGGAAGGTGTCATGCATGAAAATGCACTGACGATTGGATTCCCGGCATCGAACAACGAGGCTGAATATGAAGCACTAGTCTCCGGCCTAAAGATGGCCAAACACTTAGGTGCCGAGATAGTGCAAGTATACAGCGATTCACAGTTGATTGTTAACCAAATCAAAGATCAATACAACTTGAAAGACTCAAGGATGGAGAAGTACTACGACAAAGTGTGGGAGTTGATAAAGGAGATCGGGTCTGTAGATATCGAATGGGTAGGCCGAGAGCGAAACGCCCACGCGGACGCTCTGGCCTCCCTAGCAACGGCGTGTGCGATCTGTCCAAACCGAACCATTCTCCTTGGAGAAATAGAGGGTCCGAGCATCGAGCACGAGATGAAGCAAGTGCTAATTGTGTCCCTCGGCCCAAGCTGGATGGATGAAATCTACACCTACCTCAAACATGAGAAGCTCCCGGAAGATAGAAAAGAAGCCCACAGAATCAGGTGCAAAGCCTCCTACTTTTACCTGGATCCGAGCAACAACTTATACCGAAGGACCTACACGGGCCCTGACCTAAAAGTTGTCCACGATTCCCAAGTAGAAGAAATCCTCCGGGAACTCCACGAAGGAAGCAGCGGATGCCACTCCGGAGGACGATCTCTTCATCTCCGAGCCCTTACTCAAGGGTACTGGTGGCCGAAAATGATGAAGACATCCGAGGAATTCACCAAGAAATGCGAGCAGTGCCAAAAGCACGCCTCTCACCTGCACCAGCCCGCCGAAGCCTTACACCCTATAACCAGCCCTTGGCCTTTCGCGCAATGGGGGCTGGACATAGTGGGAAAGCTGCCGACGGCGACCGGAGGGTTCAAACATCTTATAACGGCGACCGATTACTACACCAAATGGGTAGAAGCCGAGCCCTTAATCACCATAACTGCTACCGATGTAGAGCGTTTTATTTGGAAAAACATTATCTCTCGTTTCGGTGTCCCTTATGCGATCATTTCGGATAACGGAACCCAATTTGTGGCCGAAGCGATCGAGAAACTTTGCAAAAAGTACAATGTTCGGATCTTCCACTCTTCCGTTGCATATCCACAGGGTAACGGTCAAGCTGAAGCTTCAAACAAAACAATATCGGCTGGAATCAAGAAACGCCTAACTCTCAAGAGGGGAAAGTGGGCCGAAGAGCTCCCAAAAGTTCTCTGGGGCTATCGAACCACACCCCGGCGCTCAACCGGCCGGACGCCATTTTCTATGGCGTACGGCATGGAAGCCGTTCTCCCCCTCGCCACCCTAATCCCAACAGCTCGGACAGAGAGCTTCGACGTACCGACCAACGATGAGGCCATGGACAGGGAGCTCGACCTAGCCGAAGAGCTTAGGGACGATGCACGCCTGAAACATGCCTCGTATCAGCAAGAGGTTGCCAAGGGATATAACAAGAATGTACGGATGAGGCCCTTCAATATCGACGACCTTGTTCTCCGAGAGGTGGTTCAGAAATCCAAGAAAACTAAGTTTAAACCAAACTACGAGGGACCCTTCCGAGTGGTCGCAAAAGCCAGACACGGGTCATACAAGTTAGCAGAGAGGGATGGAACACCCATCGGCAACCCGTGGAATGCCATTAAGCTTAGGAAGTTCTATGCTTAGGAAGAGTCTTGTTAAAAAGAAAATTTATTTGGGCTACCTGTTTTGCCCCTTTTCGCTCTTGTTATCTACGATGTTCGGATAAATGAATGAAAAAGAAACTTTCGCTACAACTATTGCTTTCGTTCCATTCTTATTATTGCTTCGGTTTCAACCAAGCAACTACTTCCTCTGATTAGAACCGAGCATGGGCTATCAGTGGAAATTTTTTCCAAGTGTTGGAAATTTTTATGATTTCATTATGCTTCGGTTCCAACCGAGCAACTACTTCCTTTGATTAGAACCGAGCAGGGGCTATCAGTGGAAATTTCTGATTAGAACCGAGCAGGGGCTATCAGTGGAAATTTTTTCCAAGTGTTGGAAATTTTTATGATTTCATTATGCTTCGGTTCCAACCGAGCAACTACTTCCTCTGATTAGAACCGAGCAGGGGCTATCAGTGGAAATTTTTTTCCAAGTGTTGGAAATTTTTATGATTTCATTATGCTTCGGTTCCAACCGAGCAACTACTTCCTCTGATTAGAACCGAGCAGGGGCTATCAGAAGGATGAACCTCTTATAAACATTGAGAAATTTCCTAAGTATTGAAATGGTTTTTTAAGCCAGTCAATAAAAGCACGGAAAATGCAAGATACGAGCATTGATCCACAAAACATTCACCACTTCGGTGAAACCGGAGCATGGCAGGGTGGTACTTGTTCGGTGCCATCTCCATAAGGAAACCTGGTTTAAATATTACAAACCCCTGGTACGGCAAACTCCAACTGTCCGGAGCCGTCCAGTAACATAAAAAAAAAACAGTTACAAACAAAAATGTTCAAATCTTATCCTATTGAGTGGCGTTAGTCTCTTCCGGCTCAGAAGACTTCTTCGGATCTGAGACCTTCTCAGGATCATCTCCATGCTCCGAAGCCTCAGCATCTTCTCCTTCAGGAGTCTCTTCAGCATCATCTCCCAGAGCGTCTTCAGCATTTGGAGACTCCGGCGCATCCGGCACTTCACGCCTCGGATCCTCAACCGGAACCCCAAAAACATCACAGGCGTGGATATATCCCTTACCGAAGCCTTTAAGCTCGCCGTCCTTCACGAGGGTATAGATGTCTCCGGCATAAGCCTGACCCGCCTCCGCGAAACCAGCTGAGTGGCCCTCGGTCCTTGCAGCACTTAAGGCTTTTTCATGCCCGGCCCTCTCCTCCTCCAATCGCTCATCAGCCTTCTTCTTCAACACCACCAGCTGCGCAAGCTCACCCTTCAGCCTTTCGTTTTCCTGACGCAGCTCCTCAGCCTTCTTCTCGGCTGAACCGACCTTTTCAAGGGCCGCATCAGCTCGGCGTTTTAGCTTCTTCGCCGAGGTACTAAGATCAAGAGCCTGGTCATAAAGTTTAAACATTGACTGTCCGGCCTACAGAGATAAACACGATATCAGTACCAGGGAGTTGTAAAATAAATGATTAACGGAGTTCGGATACGAAAAGACCGACCTTCACAATTTGCGCGGTGCAGTGAAAGAGGTTATCTTCCAATCTGTCCGGAACCAGCTCGAGATCTTTCTTCAAAGCCAATCCCGGCAGAAGCCCCATGGCCAGACGAGTTTCTTCGGTGACACTGTCATCTTCAGTTATGACGTTACCGTCTTCCTTCAGTAAAACCGGAGAGAAGGGCTGGGACGAGCCCTCAGCTTTAGAACCCTCCGGCTGATGCGACGTCGGCTCAGGGAGATCTCCGTCAATCGTATGGACTTCAGATATCTTGACCCGCTTCGGCGGCCTCTCCTCCACCGAAGGCGTTCCCTTAGACCGAGCGGTCGTCGTTTTGTGGACAGCAGCAACGGGGACTTTGCCTGGAACGGCGCTGACTGTCGGAGTAGGTTTCCTCGGCACGACCTTCTTGGCCTGGGACGCCAATTCGGCCAGTTTTGCCTTCAGATCGATCTTCGGCGGCATTGTGTCTGAGGGCTCCGGAGAAGTTCTGTCGACGGGGACCCTTTCTTGACCCTCGAGGTTACCTATAGGCTGTGCAAGCCACCGTTCGGCCGCAGAAACCGCTCGGCTCACCTTTGCTTTCTTCGGCTTCTTTTTGGTCTTCTTCTTGATCCAACTCCGGTAGGACGGTTTGTAGCCGAGGAGGTCGTGAGTCAGCCTACCCTGAACTTCGTACAGCGCTTCGGCGTTTTCTTTTCTCGCGATCCTCTTTAGCCTCCGGGATATGGGAGCTGGAGCTGTAAGATGAACATCCACAAGGTCAGTACACAGGAATACATAAAATAAAGCAGCATGCAAAGTATAAGTTAAAAAACAGACCCACGCTCCCTCTCATGGTAGGGACTGGAAAAAGGTCGTTGTCTGGGGGCTCGGCGAAATTGCCGGAAACTACCACGTATAGATCGGCCCACGTTTCGGAATCGGGAAGGTGTTCCACGATCTGCCTTTTCTTCGGACGGGTCATCAGAAAGTATCTCCCGAACGACTTGTTCCGAGACACGGCATAGATCTCGAGCAGATCCCAAATACTAAGGTCCAGCTCGTCCCTCAGCATCATTTCGTAGGCCGAGCTGATGACCTGATAGCTGTTGCAAGTAAGCTGGTCCGGGGAAAGCTCATAGGCGTTCAGAAACGCTCGGACGAATTCACTCATGGGAATCCGAACCCCTCCTTCAGTTATTGCCATCAGAGGGATGTTGAGGTGGTTCGGTCCATAGACGAGCTCTTGACCCCTCGGATGAAGGGCTACTTGGACATCGTCCGGAATATCATACCTATCACGGAAGGCTCGGATACCAGCTTCTCCAGTCAAGAAATAGCAGAGGTAGGGGCACCGCTGTTCTTTCTTTCCACTGCTGGACGCCTCCTCTGAGGACTGTTCAGACTCCGGCATCTTCACGCCGATCTCGGCAAGGATCAGCTGCTCCACCTCAGCGGCAGCATTATCCTCCGGGGGGTCAACACTGGCGGTAGAGGGTTCGGCACTAGTGGTTGTTGTTTCGGAAGGGTCCCATTCCGATCGCTCATCGGATTCTGTAGCCTCACTATCGTCTAGAAAACCATCCGAGACGTCGATGTCATCGACTATCTCAACAGGGTCTTCGGGGACACCCTGGGAAGGGTTCGGTGGTATGGATTGAAGGGGCCTCTCGTTTAAGGGGACTTCAAAGTCGTGGTCCATCGTTACGATCTCTCGGCAACCGTTTTGCCGAGCTCTTAAGTTGTTATAAATCTGCTTGATCCTATAGGCGCCGGAGCTTGAGGTTCCGGAATCCGAGCTCTCGGATTCAGAGGAGATCTCGATGACCGGCGGCGCCAGACCTAGCAAAAAAGCGCATGGTAAAGACCGTTAGCGATGTGCGGAAGGTCACAAAGCCAGGACCGAGCTACATGCTCTTCGGTGTCTAGCCGGGCAGTAGAGATCCCAAAAACTGGTCCTAAGTGCACGTGTGACAGTGAACTCCTCGGTACCTACCTACGGTGGAGGCGAAGAGGCTTTACCCTTAACCTCTCGGCGTCATCTTCAATCTCAAGAACAGATTGAAGATGACTGTTCATCTTCAAACACCCAAACCCAGAAAACGCAGAAAAAATGGAAAAAACTTGACAGAAAGCGAGAAAAACTACAGGATATCATCGAAGCAAGGTGGGAACGAAGTTTTACCTGAAGATCTCGCAGAAATCCGCTGCAACAAACTCGATCTACGTAAGAACGCGAAGATTTTTAGAGAGAGAAGGCCTGGAAATCGAAAGCGTAAAATGAAGAAACGTTCTCTCTTCTGGGGTCACGGTATTTATAGAGGGAGTGGGATTTCGAAAATCGAGGAGCTTGGGCGGGAAGCTTCTGCGGTCACAGCAAGGGATCCGGAACGGCGTGCGCCCAGCCAATGAAAACGTGACACGTGTTAGCACAGCGGTTCACTGTAGCATCCCCTCTTCGCTACGTCAGCATGACGCAGCGACGTGACTACAGCTGTCACGTCGCCACTGATACCCTACTAACTAGGGGACACGTGGCGAGCTCCGGATGGGTGAAGAGCACGGCGACGACAGAAAATCTAATGATGAACATTATCCCAAAGTGTGGGGGCTCGGTCCAGACCCTGCTCGACATCCGAGTACTCAACCCTTCCTGTGAGGTTTATATCGCATGAAGGATCGAGGGGCTATTGTAGGGGTCCGTTTGTACCGAACACCGTATCTACTTAAAGAGACACCTCTTTGGTAGTCGCCGAAAGGTTCACCATAGAGGGACTCTTCGGATAAAAGACTCAGCATTCACGGAAGGAACATGATAGGGGCTCGTCTCGTCGCTCCGGACTCACCGAGCAATGTACCCTCCTCTGAGAGATGCCTCCCTGATAATCGCCGAGAGATTATCCTATAGGGATTCTTCGGGAGAAGATTATTCAAATTGATCTAGACGAACGGGTTGATTTTTAGAAGATCTCGGGACCTATCCGAGGACTTACTTGAACCGACTCTAGAGACTCTAAGAATGTTCCAAGGGGCTGAAGGAAGAGTCAGCAGTGGAGTTAATATGGCCTGTGCCCATAACAAACTATGATCGTGACAGGTGACGTGATCCGAGCGGTTACGACACGTGTCGATATCCTACTGAAGGCATGCGTTCGATGCATATTCTTTCGGGCTCGTCACCATGACGTCAGCCGAGCGGTTAAGTCACATGACAAGCACACCAAAGCTCACCTATAAAAGGTAAACTCGACCACCAGAGAAAGGTACGCAATACTCTTCACTCTAAACCCTAGATCTACTCTTAGCCCTCTCCATTCACTTACTTGACCGTCGGAGTGCCGTTCTGGGCTCCAAGGTCCAGTCCGGTGCTAACGGTTCGTTGAGTGTGCAGGTCTAGGCATAACTTGAGAGCAAGGATATCACCTTCATCCTCCATCATCACCTGAAGGGATCATCGGAGAAAGAGGACACCACAATTGGCGACTCCGCTGGGGATGGAGTGATTTCATCACCGTTCCGGCGTTCTTCTCTTCTTCTTGGAGGTTACTCTTCCTCTGTTTCTCAGCCCTTCCATGGTGATCGTTCAAGACGACGGTCCGGAGGCAGGAGCTGCCGTCGGAGGTGGCTCTCGTGCAGCGATTGTCACTCACCCAATTACTAGGCTCACTCCGAGCCCAAATGCTTTTGATACCGTGCAGCAAATGCAGGAGCAAATGGCTGCCATGAAGGCTCAGATTGAGGCCCTCACAACGAAACAACCAGCAACCTCAGCCTCGCGCTCGGGGGCATCGAGGCGGCGGAGGAAGGCGACGGCACAAGCAACTCAGGCCACTCATGCCACACAGTACACCCAACGCCCCTCGGCCAAGGATCGCCTTGGTCAACAGATCATTGTCACCGACGCGACAGGACGAGTTATTCAACAAAGGGAACAGACCCCCTCTCCGCGTAGACGCTCGGATTACGCCCGAACGGAACGCACGACGAGGACGGGAGGCTACTCTACATCAAGCTCCCAATCCACAACCGGGCAGTCCTTATCTCAGACTGCCCGTCATAACGACGTCCAGCATCGTAAAAACCGTGACAAGGCTCCGGTACAATACGATGCAGACGGCCGAGAGATCATACCAAACAGATCTAGCGGCCACGACGATCAACGCGGTGGTCATCACCGAGAGCCATACGACAAAGCTCCGAGTAAAAGTGTTCATAACAAAAGCCCTCGGCGAAGCCGAGGTGACGGACACCTTGACAAACCGGGTTACGATATAGATGGTACCGGCGATTTTATAGTCGTTCGGGACCCACGTACCGGAGAGTCCAAAAGGTACAGAGCCGAAGCTCCGCCCACCGATAAATAGGTAGTTCTGATTGAAAGCAAATCAAAACAGATAAATAGGTCCAAGAGCGATATACATAAACTTTCATAGTTTAGATTCAAACATACTGCATATGATATGTTTTTGTGTCTATTGATTTTTATTTGTTTGTTTGTTTGTTAATGTTTCTGTAATCTTACCTATTTATTTTGGAGTAAGAATTCAGACTACTTTTATTGGTCAAATTTGTTTTCGTAATAATATATAGAATAACAAAATTACCTATGTTACATGAATTGAGATAATTTGAACTGATTAACTTAAATTAATAATCCTTAAGATCATTATATATTATTTGCATGCTCTGTATGTATATATATATATACACTATGATGCCTTTGAACATATCATTATTTATAGGTACTGTCATAGACTCATAATGGCATTGCAACGGTCATTTGTGACTTGGGATTTTGAGCGTTACCCTCGCAATTTAATCTTCAATCCAATTTTAATACTGTATTCCAAGGTTTAGCAAACTATGATAAAACCAATAGCTCTCCTATGCCCACACTTCTTCTTGTTAATATCGGCATTCAACTTCCACATTCCATCTTGTATTTTAAGATATCGTCTTCATTAGTCGACCTTCAGTACAAGTTCTTTTAACCTACCTCTAAGAAAAATCCGAAATCAAATACACGGGCATAAAATTCGTGCAACGCACGAAGCCTTGTACCTAGTATATATATATACACACACGTATGCGCCAACTATCCAATCCGGGATCCCGGGTTGGAGGTTTTTTGATGTTTTGAAGGTTTTAAAACATGTTTTTGCATGATCCGAACCGTCCAATATATTTAAAAAGTGTTTTCAAGGGTCCCCGCGAGAAATTGTCCAAAAAAAATACCGGGAAGGGCTTGATCCGAGCAGTTTTTCACAAAAACTGCACATATACAGTTTTATGAAAAACTGCTTAGATCAAACCCTTCCCGGTATTTTTTTTGGATGATTTCTCGCGGGGACCCTTGAAAACACGTTTTAAACACATTGGACGGTTCGGATCATGAAAATTTGATCCGGAACTATGAGTCCCGGACCTAGGGATCCCGGATTAGATCCGGACTCTATATGTATGTACATAAATTTGTAGTTTGTATTTCCCTAACAACTATATAATTATGTAGTAAAAAAATTAGATAAACATGTTTTATTTGGATTTGATTTTATTATTTTAAAAGAAAACAAAATCCCTATTTATCTTCTCTTTATGTATATATCTCTATCTCATCTCTCCTATTTATTCTCCCCAACAATTGTCTTCTTCTCTCCTATTAATTCTTTTAATTTGTATTACCCCTTTATATCCCATAAATTCCCTATCTCTATATATTTAGGTCTTCCACTCTCCCACTCCTTTCACAACCAGCCATATCTCTTTCTCCCTCTTTTCAACAGAATTTCTCTCGCAGCGATTTGATCGTTCAACGAGCCCTAGCGCTCATTAGTTTCGTTTCCGTGCTTAAATCATCGGAGGAGAGGTAGGGCATCTTAAACCTAACCATTACATTAGTTTATTGTTTTATAGTTTGTGTGTACGTGGGAGAAGTGTAGAAAATTAGAACACCGAAAATTAGATCGTTATGAAATGGGTAGTGAAAGTATGACATCGAAAAATCAGGATTCTGTGCACTGTGTATTCTGTCCATAAATGTTAGTGTCTAAAAATATATATTTTAAAACCCATCCTAATTATCCTAACCTAACTACCCTATCTTTATCTATTTTTCCCTTATCTTTCAACTCTCCCACTTCCCCCTAAATTCCTCCACTATCTTTATCTCTAATCCTTTTTATTTAAACTAAATAGACTCTCTCTCTCTCTCTCTCTCTCTCTCTCTCTCTCTCTCTCTCTCTCATTCTCTCTTTTCTTTCCCTGGTAATCTATATATGTTTTTTCTTCTTTCTTTTTCTTTCTTTGCCTCTTCTCATATTTCTCTCATAAATTCACCCCATTAAATTGTATCTCTTCCACCATTGGTAAGTTTTTCTCTTTCTCTCGTGGAGTATATTTTTCTTTACTCACGCAGATATTTATTTATCTTTTTACAGATTTTTCTCTAGAGTTGTGATCTTTCGATCTTACCGTTTTGTTAGCGTGCTAAATTTTTCGGAGGAAAGGTAGGGCATCTTAAACCTAATCATTACTTTAGTTTACTATTTTTTTTTTATAGTTTGTGTATGTGGGAGAAGTGTATAAAATTAGAACACCGAAAATTAGATCGTTATCAAATGTTTAGTGAAAGTATGACGTTGAAAAATCGGGATTTCGTGCATTGTATTCAAAACTGGAAAGTTGTAGATCTTTCAAATTTAAGCAACTTTCATATAGAACTCGTTTCAATCCGAGTTACGTAGAATTTAATATGATTTTTCAAATTTTCTGCTATAGTGAAACACGAGACAGATTACAAACTATTCTTAAAACCCACTTTTTCCTTCTTTAATGAAGGAATTAGAACTCGAGTAAAACACGGAATCTGTTCGTAGTGTAAATTTTAATGTTTTTGTAAAATCTCGTGATTTATGGAGTTGGTTTGCTATTTTTAGTAAATTGAGAAAGTTTCTCGTTTTACATGTTATGTTATATTAAGTATTCTTTGGAATTAATTTTAATGAAGTTGGTACTTTTATTTAAATAAATTATAGAAATTTATTTATTAAAGTACCCATTTTTTGGGGTGTTACAGGTGACTCAGCACACCTAAACTCTTTGTCAGGTGGCGACTATGAGCTAATTTTTCTTTTTCAAAATCAGCCCAGATCACAGCTATAAAAATCGTTTTTATAAAACAACGTTGCATGCATTTGAAATAACTTGGATCCAACGACCCAATTTGTCACGCCCTCATTTTTTCCAAAACATAAATAAAAAAACCTCAAACAATAAGTAAGTTAAAAGATAAAGATTTCCATAAATTATAAAGATTTCCATAATTAGAGTACATCCTTAGCCCAACGGCTATCAAATGTTTGGGCACCCTTGCCCCAAAGGTGAAGTCGAAATAATATCCCATAAGTTATTACAAATCCAAAGTCAAAAGATGGTAAAAGAAATTAGAGTTACATTAACATCTCCCCAAAAGAAAGTTTAATGCGTAGAAGATGAATAAAATAACTCCATGCCATATATGCTCATCATCCAAGTCATGCATTCCAAACCATGCACGATCAAAGCTGGGTACCTGAAAATGATAGGGTGAGCACACTTGCTCGTAGGAGAACTATTCTACTAATGCTAGGTATATGAATATGATGCATGCACATGAGGGTAAGATATGTCAAACGATTATTCATGTGCGAGTCCAAGTATCCAAGTCATGGAGGAAGAATTTAGAACGTTTCAACGTACCCAAGTGATTTCAAGGTGTCCCAAGATACCCGTTAATTCATTAAGTTTGTCAAAATCACCAACAAGTATCACACGTGTCCAAAATTATGTCCAAGTAACCAATGTTCACCAAAACACCATATGTACCTCAAAACATTTTCATTTCCAAGTACTCAACACCACCCAAGTTTCCATTTTTGTTCACCAAGATCACCCAAGTTACTCACACAAGTTTAAAACCAAGTCCACAAGTCGAGTTTCGACAAAACACAATAAATAGTCCAAAATCTCATTTCTCATTTCTTTCATTGAAGAAAAACATCATTTTCATTAGTACTAGGGATTTAATCCCTCTGTCGGGTTCCGTAGGCCCCGGTGCCTTTGCTGGGTATTTGCAGGCTCCGCCTGCCTCTGCCGGGTTCCATAGGCCTCGCACGCCTTTACTGGGTATTTGTAGGCCCCGCCTGCCTCTACCGGGTTCCATAGGCCCTGCGCGCCTTTACTGGTTTTTTGTAGGCCCCGCCTGCCTCTGCCGGGTTCCATAGGCCCCGCGCGCCTTTATCCAAATTTTTTTTTTACCAAATGATGGCATTGGTTTAAGAACATCTTATTATCCCAAACATCTCATCAAAACTTTCATAACAAGTCTGTTTTCCAAATTTCATTTCATTACTTCACATCTTTCGATAAAAAGGGTGACGCACACACCCACCCACGCTTTCTAAAAACCATCAAACTTTCATGTGATGTAAAATGACATTTGTTTATAAAATCAAAGTTCTCGAGTCAAACATGGTTGAAAGTGATGTCAAAAGTCGATTTTATGAAGGTATAAGCGATCGGGGACCAAACGGACATCAAAGGGTGACCGAAAACCACCCCAAAAACAGGGGCAGTGGCTGGAAATTACAGAGGCAGCAACTAAGAACAGTAAACAGTGCAGATTTTCACCCTTTGGGTGTGGAATTTCAACCCAATCACAATTGAGATAGTTTAGGCTCAAATTGGAAATGCTAGACAACAATTAAACATTGAGGGATGTCAATTTCACTCCCAATTTCACCAAACAATAAGCAAATTCATAGATCAAAGAATCAAAGTGGGAAAACCCACACAAATTGGGGAAAACATGAAATTCAAGGAAATTGAGGTCAAAAATCAAGTATATGCAACAAATCATAAGCATATAACTAGAGAGAGTAGACATTGTTCCCCTACCTCAAGGATTTGCTTGAAAAATGAAGATGAGTGAAACCCTAGATGTAGAAAATCTCAAATCCCGAATTATGTGCTCCCGGTGCGAATCCAAGGTGACCCAAGATCCCCACGGTGCATAGAACGTGAATATGGCCTTGGTTCTTGAAGAGGTTGAGTGGGGAGGGAGAGTTTTGAGCTTGAAGTGTGCAAAAATGGAGGAGAGGAGAGAGGGAGAGGGAGCCGATCGGTGGAGGAGAGAGGGAGAGTGAGATATTTTATGTTGTTTTGCAAATTTGCCCCACACACTACTTATTATAACCCCCTAATTACACCCACACCCAAATGTCGCTTGTGTATATAATATGTGACCACAATACTTATTTTCATAAATCAAACTTAAGTAAAGATTTTCTTTACTTTAATTTATTTATGAAAATAAGGAAGTACCCCCCATTTGAAAACAATGGCACTTCCAAAATTTTGAAATTTTAATCACATCGAAATCTCATCCCCCCACTGTTAGTACAAAACTGAAAAACGGCAAATTTTTCTCCGAATAAAATAGGCGAAAGATGACTTTTTTTTTTTGGGTAATTCAGCTTGAAATTAAAAGGGGTTAAGCGAATGTACAGCCTACAAAGGGCATACCCCAGGGAGGACAAAACGAAAATAAAAAAAGAAAGAAAAAGTGTGTGTTCCCCGGCACAACCCGCCGGGATGGGAAAATGAGGATCCTAGCACAACCCGCCAAGATAGGGATAAAATGAACAAAATTTCAGATTGTGTAAACTGGATGGGCTTTTGCTTTTGCGAAAGATGACTTTGCCTTACTCAAAAATAACTTTCAATTATACCATTGTGAGTAGAAAAATCCAAGGAACAATTATCGGGACTTTTTATCGGCCAAATCGAAACTTCTCCAAAAAGTAATTTTTTTTTTTTACACGGGTCCTTACATTCTACCCTCCTTAGAAAAAAAAATTCCTCAAAATTTAAAACGACAATGTTCTCTAAGCGACTACATGCATGATATATAACGTGCACTTAACTTCATAAGCTTGTGAAATGCGAAAATTTAAACCAAGTATTCACATAGTTCAATTTGCAAACGTGTCCGTATACTAAAGGTTTCACAAGATCCCTGAATTTGTATTAACAGGCTCACGCAGTACCCGAATAAAATCATATGTCTACCTAGGTCCTTATATGATTTCTAAATTCTCAACTCGCGATTCCAAGAACTCAAACCAACTCACATCAACACAAAACTTGGATGATCTTACATGAACTCGACTTATTACAATCATATCAATTATCCTTGTTCAACTAGTTCAACGACACCTCAATTCAGATACACTTAAAACCGAATTTTCCACAAAATAAGTTCCACGATGATAGTCGTTAACAGAACAAAACACATCTTTTCATCATAACAATTATTTACGGTCAAACCTTTCATGATGCACTAGACAGATAAATAAGATTACTCGAGATAAACAACACACAATAATCCAATTTCACTCATAGAAAAGTCAAAATATAGGAGAGTAAACTATTCATACCATTAAGTATATTTTCTAATGTTCCGTCCAATAAGGTGCAACCCAGGCAGACCAACCATGTATGTAATCATATATGTAAGTACAAACCTAAGACATATAACCCCATGAACTTGAACACAAGAACAAAAACAACACAACGCATCATATTTAAGTCAATCAAACCAAAGTTCCGAGCTTATGCAAACCCAAGTCCAAGTGCATAAAAAAAAATAACATTTCTTTCCCTTTCTTTTCTTCTTCTTCTTCTTTTTTTTTTTTTAAAAAAAAAAAAAAGTTGAATTGTAGTACTTTGAAAGTTCATAAAACAAAGACACAAGTCCAAATGTAGTTAAAATTTCAAGAAAAGAATTATCATGAATCTAGCAAAAAAAACAATGTAGCAACCCTTGCCCGAAAATTTAAGGATAGAAACCCCTACTTTTCTCTTTGCTATACAATGCGAGTGAAACTAAAACAATATAAATAGGTACAAATGTTCCACATAAAAATTTATCAAAGGTTTCGATTAGCCACTAAGGCACAAAACACATCACAATCCTTACAAACTTAACCACAAAACGATAAAATAAGTTTTTATTTTGATTTGCGAAAGGGAATAATACTCATTCAAATACTAGTGCAAGTCTATCATTATCATGACATGCACACTCAAGCGGTATTACTTTTCAAACCAATCCAAGTAGATCAAACACACAATTAATCTCAAATGTCAACTTCTTAAATTTTACGCATGAAAATCAAGAAAACCCCAAAGCAGACATTACGCTAGATATCAACTCACATAAGGAAAATAACAAGGATGCATGTGCTCTTTTCAAGTATACCAATCAAAGAGTGGTAGTGGGAATTAAGCTAGATATTGAACTTGAAGTTGCGCCGGCCAAACGCACTTCAAATCAAACATCCAAGCTCAAAACCTTGACAAGGCTCAAGAGTACTAGAGAGATATCAATGTCAGCGGCCTATAGAATGAACCACACAAAGCTCAAGGAGGCTAAAAGATGTACTAGAGAGATATCAATGTCAGCGGCCTATAGAATGAACCACACAAAGCTCAAGGAGGCTAAAAGATGAGCTCAATATATTTGGTTTTTAAAGATCCGAAGGATCAGAATAGCTATGGACCTCACAAGTCAAGGAAAGATGATTTTATTTTTTTTTTGTCAAAAGAGAATTTTCAATATAGAAGACAAGTACTAGATACAAACAGTGTTTGAATTGATAAGAGATCAACACAATGCAACACAGTCAAGGCAAGGAAAATATACAAGGCCAAAATCACAAATGGATGAAGCTCCGAACAAGTTGCATCTGAACAACATAGAACAAGTAATGTGCCTTAATAGCAAGAAACAATATAAGAATTTGACACCAAGGAACGCAACAAGGTCCCAAAAATAAATAAATAAATAAATAAATAATATGAAGCACCAACAAATTGACACCTCGAATTTGACTTCATAAATCCTAACTCCAATAAACACCATCAACCATACTAGAACTTAAACAAAATCCCAATTACTAGCACTAAACCCCAACAGTCGAACACCAGTGAGAGAGAAGCAAAAACTGTCCCATGACAGTAACCGAGAAACAGTAGTTCTATTAGAGTAAAGGGCAAATGCCAACAACAAGCAATCAATAATTGTAGTGGAAATACCATATGATATTAAAATATCCTGGATCTAATTAGCACAAAATAGTCCCATCATGGAAATGTAGTAACCACAACCAATACTTGGTAAAAGGACCCAGAATGCTTTCGATGAAAAGAAGATTTAGACATCAAATTAAGACAAGAACAATCTAGACCAAGGGAAAGGAAAAATCTTTAGGTTTATAGTGCAAAACCCACCCAACATGTTATCTAATTTTGGAAAATACACAACACCTAAGCAATTTATTGCACTTAAGCACTTTGTCCACTTACACATATTATTCATAGTCGACTTGCGCATTGTTCACTTGCACATAAGCATACAATCACACGATCTGAGCACGTGAGTGTTACAAATATATCTCCAACTTAAATTTCGAAAATAATGTATCTTTATAGCAAGGTCCAATCCAAATGCTAGACAGCTTGTTAGACTCCGTACATGATAAAATCTTACGAACATCTTGAAAGGAAGTGTTGGTTTAAAGAATTTTCTCAATAATCAATCCGATAGTAAGACCCGAGCATTGTACGAGCGATCAATGAGGTTCTAGTTGTAACACAGAATGAAAGTTATATGAATTGAGAACTCGCTCCACCTCAACAACAATGAACTTCTCAAAATACCCCTTCCTATGTACTTAAACTCCCTCAAGACAAGTGTCCGCTCTAGACATTAATAGTTTGAAATATTCACATTTTATAGAAAGATAATATCCTCAAAAGCAAAATCCAATTCCTTCATCCACGTATCTAGATAAAAAAAAAAAAAAAAGAGAGCTTGATATATGTATATATATTTCGAAATAAGTTACACTCTTTGAAAGAGTTTTTAATTTCCTCAAGCAGCACAAAATCTCATAAATATAATAACTTTAAATTGCTATATAAAAAAAATATGCAAATATATGTGACGTTGAATCCCAAAAGTATGGTGTATGTTTCTCAAACACTAAACTTCCCTTCATTGCCCAAAGAAAAAAAAAATTAGGTTATATAGAGTAAGTCGGAACTCAAAAGGAAACATGCTAAATGCGAAGACAAGAAATCGTAAGCAAAATGTACAAAACATGAATATACATTTTCATCACTTTTCAAACAATCCCAAAGGAGAATTCTAAGAGAATACCAAGTAGCTTTTACTTCTCAGATATCAAGCCAAAATCAAACACAAATAGCCCAAACAGTTCAACACGATAAGTTATCAAACAAAACTTATGCTCATCTCAAATAACCAAAGAAGATGTAAACCGATAACAATAACCATCCTAAGATGCATTCAAGAACTCACAATCCATATCTTGGGCTACTAATCCTAAGGATTAAGGACACTTACCCTACACTTGTTTCAGAGTTTAACCAATTATAATTCCTATGGGCCACCAACATGCACACAGTAATACAACTAAAAATCAATAAATCAACTGTACCAACTCATAACCCGAGTCCCCAGACCAAAAACAGATTTATCCAAAATCTCAATAAGTACCGTACAATCTAGCAAATCTACCATCAAGCGTAACATGTCAAGAAGTCAGAAAGCAAAGATAAGTTCAGTCCCTTAAATGCGGTGTATAATTTACAAGAAACGTGTATAAATTTTCCCCTCGACATTTTATCAAACATCTTATAGGCATGTAACACTTGCACATACATCACATTTAGTAAACAAAGAGTTTCACTTGCAGGAACTATCTCATGATCTTTTGGACCCATTAGAACTAAGATCAGAAATCACGTTGATCAGGCGTGTTTTCTAATTAGAATTCTAGTTAGTCTATGGACCATGTCATAGTACCCTCGAAGTTCCACCACACACTTGTACAGAAAAACTTAACAATCACTATAATAAATATAGAATCACGCAATCGGTATAATTCAACTAAAGAAAACTCTTCAAGCACTTTACTCGCAAGGCATATAGTACTCAGACATCTTTATTACATATTCACAGATATCAACTTTCATACATCAGCATAACCACTACGCACGAACGCGACTACCTTTGTTTCCGATTTTACCCCGCCTAACACCATGTTGAGAAGGCACTTTACTACAAAAAGGTAAGCTACGAACAAAAATGACGACAATAGCAACAAGTGCAGCCATAACAACTACAATGAAGTCCAGGTCTCCGATTCCCTCCAACAAAGGTCAATAATACTACGCCACTTTACATGAACATAAATGCAATGTCACGTAGATGAATAAATGCTATGCACACACAAGCACACAATGAATGAGGAAACATGATTTTCATGAGAAAACTATGCAATGGTTTAAGCCCTGAGACTCTAAGTCTCCCCACGGTCTCAAAGTTTTCGAGCCTAATGCTCTGATACCAAGCTGTCACGCCCTCATTTTTTCCAAAACATAAATAAAAGAACCTCAAACAACAAGTAAGTTAAAAGATAAAGATTTCCATAAATTATAAAGATTTCCATAATTAGAGTACATCCTTAGCCCAACGGCTATCAAATGTTTGGGCACCCTTGCCCCAAAGGTGAAGTCGAAATAATATCCCATAAGTTATTACAAATCCAAAGTCAAAATATGGTAAAAGAAATTAGAGTTACATTAACATCTCCCCAAAAGAAAGTTTAATGCGTAGAAGATGAATAAAATAACTCCATGCCATGTATGCTCATCATCCAAGTCATGCATTCCAAACCATGCACGATCAAAGTTCGGTACCTGAAAATGATAGGGTGAGCACACTTGCTCGTAGGAGAACTATTCTACTAACGCTAGGTATATGAATATGATGCATGCACATGAGGGTAAGATATGTCAAACGATTATTCATGTGCGAGTCCAAGTATCCAAGTCATGGAGGAAGAATTTAGAAAGTTTCAACGTACCCAAGTGATTTCAAGGTGTCCCAAGATACCCGTTAATTCATTAAGTTTGTCAAAATCACCAACAAGTATCACACGTGTCCAAAATTATGTCCAAGTAACCAATGTTCACCAAAACACCATATGTACCTCAAAACATTTTCATTTCCAAGTGCTCAACACCACCCAAGTTTCAATTTTTGTTTTACCAAGATCACCCAAGTTACTCACACAAGTTTAAAACCAAGTACACAAGTCGAGTTTCGACAAAACACAATAAATAGTCCGAAATCTCATTTCTCATTTCTTTCATTGAAGAAAAACATCATTTTCATTAGTACTAGGGATTTAATCCCTCTGTCGGGTTCCGTAGGCCCCGCTTGCCTTTGCTGGGTATTTGCAGGCCCTGCCTACCTCTGCCGGGTTCCATCGGCCCCGCACACCTTTACTGGGTATTTGTAGGCCCCGCCTGCCTCTACCGGGTTCCATAGGCCCCGCGCGCCTTTACTGGGTATTTGTAGGCCCCGCCTGCCTCTGCCGGGTTCCATAGGCCCCGCGCCTTTATCCAAAAAAATTTTTACCAAATGATGGCATTGGTTTAAGAACATCTTATTATCCCAAACATCTCATCAAAACTTTCATAACAAGTCCGTTTTCCAAATTTCATTTCATTACTTCACATCTTTCGATAAAAAGGGTGACGCACACACCCACCCACGCTTTCTAAAAACCATCAAACTTTCATGTGATGTAAAATAACATATTTGTTTATAAAATCAAAGTTCTCGAGTCAAACATGGTTGAAAGTGATGCCAAAAGTCGATTTTATGAAGGTATAAGCGATCGGGGACCAAACGGACATCAAAGGGTGACCGAAAACCACCCCAAAAATAGGGACAGTGGCTGGAAATTACAGAGGCAGCAGCTAAGAACAGTAAACAGTGCAGATTTTCACCAACCCAATCACAATTGAGATAGTTTAGACATGGAGGGATGTCAATTTCACTCCCAATTTCACCAAACAATAAGCAAATTCATAGATCAAAGAATCAAAGTGGGAAAACCCACACAAATTGGGGAAAACATGAAATTCAAGGAAATTGAGGTCAAAAATCAAGTATATGCAACAAATCATAAGCATGTAACTAGAGAGAGTAGACATTGTTCCCCTATCTCAAGGATTTGCTTGAAAAATGAAGATGAGTGAAACCCTAGATGTAGAAAATCTCAAATCCCGAATTATGTGCTCCCGGTGCGAATCCAAGGTGACCCAAGATCCCCACGGTGCGTAGAACGTGAATATGGCCTTGGTTCTTGAAGAGGTTGAGTGGGGAGGGAGAGTTTTGAGCTTGAAGTGTGCAAAAATGGAGGAGAGGAGAGAGGGAGAGGGAGCCGATCGGTGGAGGAGAGAGGGAGAGTGAGATATTTTATGTTGTTTTGCAAATTTGCCCCACACACTACTTATTATAACCCCCTAATTACACCCACACCCAAATGTCGCTTGTGTATATAATATGTGACCACAATACTTATTTTCATAAATCAAACTTAAGTAAAGATTTTCTTTACTTTAATTTATTTATGAAAATAAGGAAGTACCCCCCATTTGAAAACAATGGCACTTCCAAAATTTTGAAATTTTAATCACATCGAAATCTCATCCCCCCACTGTTAGTACAAAACTGAAAAACGGCAGATTTTTCTCCGAATAAAATAGGCGAAAGATGACTTTGCCGTACTCAAAAATAACTTTCAATTATACCATTGTGAGTAGAAAAATCCAAGGAACAATTACCGGGACTTTTTATCGGCCAAATCGAAACTTCTCCAAAAAGTAAATTTTTTTTTTACACGGGTCCTTACACAATTTTCTACAAAACCCCTTTTCTCCGAGGAGGAAAACCCATAGGTGAAATCCCAGGGGCGATAGTGAGCTCCTATTTTCTCTAATCATGTAGTTTGGATGTTCTCCTCGCATGTATTTAAAATACGTTTATTGTTTTTATAGGATTTTTTTGGCGTAAAAATAGTTTTTGGGTTCTTCGCTATGATTGTTCTATTTTGGTATGTTCACCTCGCATGTCTCACTCTCTTCCCTCTACCATTCATGGTCAAGGATATATGTGTAGGCGAATCGTTAAAGTAATTTCTCTGTTTAATTTATGTTGAAATCCAAGGTAGAATAATGGTATAAATTAGGTACACGTAATGCTTATATCGGTTGTTTTGCTCTTTTTCCCTTCTAGGTTTATATTCCTTTTTAATGTGTGAGAGAAATTACCCACTGAATTTCTTTGGCCGGAAGAGGCAGTGCATCAATTATATATAATTGTACAGGTTTGATTTGTGTCTACTTTTCATGTTATTTTGTTTCTCAATTGGTGGGGTTATACACTATAATATATAATTAAAAACTTCCTCGAAGATTATTGATTGTAATTTTGATTGTGGGGTTATGTGTGTTTTAATGAAAATTGTTGGAGTGTATTTACTTGTTGTAAACATGTGTAACTTAATTTTTGTAGGATAGGTTCTTAGTTTAGTCAAATATATTCAGCTAAGAGAGGCAAACAATAACTAATAATTGAACAAGAATAAGAGAGTGTGTGAAGGGGTAAAGAATTAGGCCAACCACACAGAGAGATAAGGCAGCAGTACTCAGTTCACTCCCCTTAGACCATCATCATCCTTAAGTCACAGTTCTAGGGAAAGGATGAGCTCGCGAGCACTAGCAAGAACAATGTCCTCAATTCCAGAGCTCAGAGTCACTTTCTCTCTCTAGAATTTCCGTGCCTTGGGCACGAATCAATCTATATCCGAATTTGTGAAGGAGTGTCCCATAGTTATAGGGATCTGTACCCAATCATTGGGTTGCAGATATTCCCCTTATAATATGATGACACGTGCTCTCTCCGTATACCTGGGCAACGTGGGTGACGTCACTGGCCGTTAGGAATATTCCTCTAGCTTATCCAGTGCATGCCATTCCCTCGCGGCGAGCCCTAATCCCTTAAAGCCACCAAGCCACTTGTGTCTCCCCTATTCCCGCTACGCTAGGGATGGTCGCGAGCCATTTGGCTCGCACCAACACCTTCCTCGAGACTCGTAATGACTTCCCTGCCCCTGCCTTATGGCCCGGTGCAGTCGTGAGCTCGATATATATGTATGCGTAAGTATTAACTTCTTCCCATCGCGCCAGTTCCCTTTGCAGAGGGGTCACGACGGGCAAATCCTCATCCAGTGAGGTTCTCTTACTTAAAGTATCCCTTACTTGGGTTTTTTATGATTCTGCTGTGGGGCTCACTCCAGTCATTGACTTTAGTCAATGTCTAACGTGTCTGTTGTGACTCTCCCCACCACGTGGCAAGTCATTATATGCTGGTCAATCGCCCAGTCATTAGACGTGCTGACCTTTCCTACAATTTGTTGCATCCAAATGGCATTTTATAAGTAGCACAATGATTTTAGAAATTGCAATCTCATTTACAAAACAAGGTGGTTTCTAGCGCCATCTACACATAATTCTACCCGTATATTAGGAAGTTTTCAATCCTTGTTATTTATGTTTTCTTTTGCAACTTAGTTTGCTTATTTCTTATATACTAGCAATAGGCACGTGCTTTGCATGTTGAGTTGTTCCAATTGAAAAGATACTACTCCCTCCGTCCGTCTATGTTTGTCCATTTTCACTATTTCACACCTCTTAAAAAATCGTACATTGTTTTTAATACGAATCTCTAAAAATATTCAATATGGATCTTGTTTGATAGATCTCAATTAGTTTTATTATACGAAATTTTCAAAATCATGAAACTCATTATAAATTGAACGATATGGACAATTTAAAACATGGCACAAATGCCGAAAATGGACAAACAAAGACGGACGGAGGGAGTACAAATTAATGATGCTCTTATTTTGTTATCAGATAAATGTAGATACAGATATCATAAAACCTAAGCTAATGCCCTCTAGCCAACTAAATTTAGTGGAATGTAAATTTTAGATTGGATTGGCATTTTGTTTAATTGATCTTTTTTTCCTATAGACTTTAGGAATCAAAATATTGTAGTCTAAGGCTCTTGCTTGTAGTAGCTCTACGAAAACATATACCAAGCTACAAACAATAGCTTATACAGAAAAGAGAAAATTATTCATATCTGTGTCAAACCCAATGGCCCCAGATAACTGAATGTGAATTAAGCAATCTGCAAGCATGACTGGCGGTAGAGGAAGTTAAGAGTCCAAATCCAACTAAAAACAATCCCCATGTCATTTCTACTTCTTCAGAAAATAGTTGACAATGCGATTTTTTTCACAAGGAACAATTAGCCTGAGAAAGCAAGATAGTCAAGATATTTTAAGAAGTCAAGCTGTTTGAAAAGGTCTATTTTCCTACTTCATAACTAAGATGGTATCTCTTCTTTTCTTTTCTTTTCTTTTAGTACTTCCTTGGAGAAGTCAGAGCAATCACTTCAAGTGGAACCTATCTTCTCTACCGATATGTAAGAGATATACCATGGAATGCATGTATACAACAAAAGGCCTATATGACCCCTTGTGCATTCAATTGTGATCATCTCAATTTGACATAGGGATTGATTTAAATGATACATATAGTGTAAAAGAGAAATCATGTGAAACATACTATTTTGAAATGATCAAGTTCCCATTCCATTGTAATGAGCCTCTGATGTCTAGTTTTATTGCATAGGAGATAAATTTGATATATGAATGAAGGTTACGATGGTGAAGTTCTATTCATAGGAATGTATACTTGAACAATAACCATTTTACACCGATTATATATCCTGCACCAAAGTTTCCTCAACTTCATCCCCATAGGTTGAAGTTCTTAATCTTTCCGACGTACTGGGAAAAAAACAAAGAAGTTCTTGCGCTTTTTTACATGTAGAGGAGAGGCACACATGTAGAGGAGAGGTACACACCACAATGTCAAAACCACTTTGAGAATCTAGTTCAGTAATTAGTAGAAGAAATAAAAAGCATAGGAGAAGGAAAAAATGCAGAACCCGAAGGTAATTCATCAAGATTGTGCGAATCTTGGATTATAATTGTAAAAAAAAAAAAAGAAATAGTGAAATGTAGCTACCTATTCAAGTCAACTGTTAGGCAGCCAATTTTTTTAATTCTCATCTAGTTTTTCTTACTTTCCCAATACACAAAAAAAAAAAAGAATTTGGTTTCTCTCTTATAAACAATTTTTCCTGTTTTTAACTTTGTAAATCCTAATACAAAATCCTAACAAAGAATAGAAGGCGTAGATATCTAACTTCACATAACCTCAATGCCTCAATGTTATACCCTAAAAATCTCTATAATACTCAGGTGAGATATAGTAGTCAAATAGAAAGAAGGCATAAATTTTACTTTTCCAAACTCCCAACATAATGCATAAATTTTGTTGTCTAAATAACCATACCATAAAGTAAAAAATATAATTGGAATAATCAGGCAAAACAGTGTTTCTTAATAACTTAACACTTTAATTAATTCTAGCCTTCCAGAATATTGACATTTCAAAATGATTGGACCATAAAGGTTTTTTTAATCATATTAGACCATAACAGTTTATTGTGTCTTTTGTGTTTTCCTATTATCTCCACCGCCACGGGTTCATGACCGAAGCAATGGGAAAAAGATGTATTATCCTCTCAATTCATCTTTAAAACTTAAAGATTAAAATTCGACAGGCCAAAGTAAACCTATATGAAACAAAAGTGCTGACCAAAATAAAGAGGGGAAGAGGTACTAACCATAACGATCGAATTGAGAATTATCTCCCATTCCAAAATCTTCACCAAAAAAGAATCCTAGATTCCAAGTTAATGTAGGACTTTCGACTTGGAAAAAATGGAAAGTATACATAAACGTGTGTCTATATACATATACATATCTAGGGAAAGCTTCTAGTCCGGACTCCGGACCTCCACGTTCCCGATATTATTGTTATGATCCAAACCGTATACAATTTTTGTGAAAAACTGCTCGGATCAAGGTCTTCCCGGTATTTTTTATTTTTAATGATTTCTCGCGGGGGCCCTTAAAAACACTTTTTAAACACATTGGACGGTTCGTATTTTGCAAAAACAATTTTTAAAAACTTCAAAACACCCAAAAACCTCTAGTCAAGGATCCCTGACTGGAAGCTTGTCGTATATATATATATATACAATAAACTTCCAATAAGGGACCCTTTTTTAAAAATACCATGCGGACCTGCCCTTTTTCGACTTTCTGGACCAAATTTCGACGATCCGATCCGCTCAATGTTTTTAAAATGTGTTTTCAAGGGCCTACGCGTAGAATCTCCGAAAAAAAATACCCGGAAGGGCTTGATCCGAGTAGTTTCCGATAAAAACTGTATATGTATAGTTTTTATGGGAAACTGCTGATCAAGCCCTTCCGGGTATTTTTTTTTCGGAGATTCTTCGCGTAGGCCCTTGAAAACACATTTTAAAAACATTGAGCGGATCGGATCGTCAAAATTTGGTCTGGAAAGTCGAAAATGCCCCTAGGTCCGCATGGAAAGTTAAATAAGGGTCCCTTATTAGAAGGGGGTCCTATATATATATATATATATATCAGTCCGGTTCCAATCCGGGATAGCCACGGTCCGGGAATGTTCGGACAAGGCATTTCCCGATCAAATTTTGATGATCGGATCCGTCCAATGTGTTTAAAACGTGTTTTTAAGGGTCCCCACGAGAAATCATCAAAAAAAAATACCGGGAAGGGCTTCATCCGGCATTTTCGATTAAATACGCTTTATCGAAAACGCCGGATGAAGCCCTTCCCGTATTTTTTTTTGATGATTTCTCGTGGGGACCCTTAAAAACACGTTTTAAACACATTGGACGGTTCGGATCATCAAAATTTGATCGGGAAATGAAAAGTGTGGATGGTGTGGATGGTAAGAGTAGTGGATGGGAACATTGGTGTATATATATATATATATATATATATATGAGTCCTGGTTCTAGTCCGGGAGTCCCGGATCCGGGACTCCACTTCCCGATATTTTTGACGATCCGATCCGTCCAATGTGTTTGAGAGGTGTTTTCCAAGGTCCACGCGAAAATCTTCAAAAAAAATACCGGGAAGGGCTTGATCCAAGCGATTTTAAAAAACTTTATATTTACAGTTTTTGCGAAAAACTACTTGGATCAAGCCCTTCCCGGTATTTTTTTTTGAAGATTTCCCGCGTGGACCTTGGAAAACACCTTTTGAACACATTGGACGGCTCGGATTTCCCCAAAACAATTTGTAAAAGCATCAAAACACCAAAAATGCCTCAATCCGGGAAATCCGGGATCCTTGACAGGATCGCCGGTGATATATATATATACAGAGAGAGAGGGAGAGAGAGAGGAACATAAGATGTCGGCCGTAGGCATAAGATGGACTCGCCGCTCGCGGAAGAGCCCAAACTTCGTGATTGAAGTTGAACTAAGTTTGTTTCAGATGTTGGCCGTACGCGTCACAAATCCATCCCGATAGAATATTTGTTGGAGCCAAGTAGCATTCATCTCTTTTGGTATATTATCCGTATAGTAATCCGAAAATCGCAAATGAGCGGCGGTGGCCTGAGAGTGGGGTCAGAGAAGAGGAAGGCTTTTGCTGTAAATCATGGAGTTTCCCAGCAATTCATGTAGTATAGATGTCGGGATTTTTAAAAGGAGAAATGTCAAAGGTCACCACTTCTCCCAACATCAAGTAAACGGTTCCCAGGAACTAAAATCGAAAGAACATGATGCTTCGACTATAGTTGCGTGTGTGTGTTATTTGGAGTGATTAGAGGGGTAATTTGGTCAAATAAAAGTGTGGGAAACATTCTTGTTTCTTCCTCTTTTTTAAAGTAGTAGTAGATATGCAATTTCAACCAGGAGAAAGGGCTTTCAGTTGGAAGAGAGATAGATGTGACTATAGTTGAAGAGCTCCATTCAATCCAAATACATTCAATTCTCAGGTCAACTTAAATACTTTTTTTTTTCTAATTTTTGTTTGACTTGCTGTATTTTCCAGAAACTATTTGAAGTGCATACGTACTTGAGTTGCAACATTGTGTCTTTCATGATTTGGTTAGAAATATAACACAAATTCTACAATTCCTCTTGGATAGTGTTCATTCTTGTTGTTCTTCCACCTTCTAAGGATGCATGGTGGCTAAAAATTTCAATGTTGTTCAAATTCATGTATTGGTTTCCTACTCAACTTTCTTATTCACTACACGAAAATAATGCAAGATTTCAAAAAAAAAAAATGTATCCATATTTTCCTTTCCTCTCATCATGATTATGTTGCTATGTAAACTGAATTAAGTGTTCATCTTTGTCTCTAGATTTGCCAGTCTTCTACTATGCAATAGAAGGAAGACACAAATTAAAGTTGAACTCGATGAAGCACAAATCGAATTGATAAACTTCGTCATACACAATAGGAGCAGTTTTTGTAATTAAGCATACACAATATACCTCTTGTTACAGGTAAGTTAGTTGTTTAATTTTCTCTTAATGCACGATATTGTTTGTAGGTTAGGTTCTTAGTATGAGTCAAGTAAAATTAACTTGGAGAGAAACAATAACTAATGGTCAAGCAAAGAATAAAAGAGTGTGTATAGGGGTGAAGGATTAAGCCAGACATATAGAGAGAGAAGGCAACAGTGTTCAGTCCATTCCCCTTTGGATCATCATCACCCTTGTAACACAGTCCTAGAAGAAAAGCAGGCCCGCGAGGACTAGCAAGAACAATGTTCTTAGTTCCAGAGCTCTGAGTCACTTCCTCTCTCTAGGATTTCCGTGCCTTAAGGATGAACCAATCTCTCTTTTTTTGTGAAGGAATGCCTCATATTTATAGGGATCTGCACCCAATCATTAAGCTGCAGACATTTCTCCAATAATATGATGACACGTGCTCTCTCCGTATACCTGGGCGACGTGGGTGATGTCACTGGTCATTAGGAAGGTTCCTTTAGGCCATTCCAGTGCATCCCTTTTCCCTCGCAGCGATCCTTAATCATTTAAAGCCACCAAGCCACTTGTATCTCCCCTATTCCCGCAATGTTAATCATGGCCGCGAGCCCCTTTTCTCGCGCCAATACCTCACTCGAGACTCGCAATGACCTCCCTGCCCCTTGCCTTATGGCCTGGTGCAGTCGCGAGCTTGATTGTGAGTAATATCTTCTTCCCATCGTGTCGATTCCCTTTTCTCTGGTCGTCACGACAGGTGATTCCCCTTAGTATGGGGTTTCCTTACTCAGGGCATCCTTCTCCAAGGGTAATTATAGTTCGGATATGCCGTTCTTCGAGAGCAGGCCCTCGCGGCGGTTGTTTGCTATCTGCTAACCTTAACCGACATCTGACGTGTCTATTAGTGGCTTTTTCTTCGACGTGGCTGGCTATTACGGGTTGGTCAATTGTCTATTCATTAGACGCGCTGACCCTCCCTACATATGCCCCTCGCGTGAGCGTGATCCTATGGCGCGTGGTGTTTAACGCGTTATATCGTGCGCGTGCGATGTCAGCGAAGTTCGTTGTTTTAGCATTCCCTCCAAAAGACGGCTGTTTTCAGTTTCAAACTTGCAGGCCGATTGGACTACAGACGCCATTTTCACCAAGTCCCCACCATTATTTCCACTTCTCTTTCTTTAAACCCTCCCTTCTGAAACCCTAGCTTCCCTTTTCGAGTTAATCATGCCTCGAGCGAGAAGACATGAACCTGATACTGAGGCTCTTTTGGCAAAAACTTCACTACCTCCTGCTAGTGAATGGAGAAGGGCTCCGTATCTGAAGCCCAAGGGTGACGCTTTCTGGGCTAACGTCCAAAATTACGTTCCCATTCGCGGCGATCCCAACGCCCAGTACATCCTGTTTTCTGACGAGCCCAGCGCCTCAGAGGCAAACATGGTCGACCCATCTTCATTGGGAACGTAATTTCCGACCATGTTTGCCTCACGGAACTCTTCACGGAGGGGTCGCGTTATGACAGACTCTTCTCTCTTCCTCACGGAACCCTTATCTCAGGCCGAACCATTAATTCGAATTGATCACGGTGATGCCCCTTTCTACTTCTTTATATTTTTAAGGAACAAACTTGCAACTTCACCTTTGTTTCGTATACTTACATACTTTCATTTTTTCAATCAGGCGAGGGGGTTCAAATGTCAAAAAACATTGCTGCTACTGAAGAGGACATACCTCTCGCAGACCTCCCTCGTCGCGATGTGAATAAATCAGCTTCTTCCGATATTCCCCCTTATGAGGGAGCTTCAAAAGGACATGCATCTGAGAAGGAAGGGGCCGCCTCGAGTCTCGCTAAGGGACACTGTCAGGACGCCCCAGATGTTGATGAGTTCAACGCTATGGACATCGCGAGTGTTATCGCGAAGGAGGTGGTGAAGGAGGTTGGCGGTTCAGGCGATAAGCCGGAGGAAACGGAGAGAGTGGAGGAGGTGGAGGGTTCAGAGGAAGAGACTGCGACTATGAACGCAGATCCCGCGGAGGAGATTGAGTCACCATCGAGCTCTCTTGGGATTGAACCTTTCCCTTTTACCTCAAGTCCTGTTAGGGGTGGTTCTGCTTCAAAGAAAAAGAAGAAATCGAAGAAGAAGCTTGCCACGACCTCCTCCTCCCCACCGCATGACAGAACATCATCACCCCCTTGCGATGACGAGGTAGTGCTCGTACCTTCTTCCTCAGAGAAGAGCATCCTTGGTCCCAAGGTCGTCCCTGGATCGACAGTTAGTGAAAGCTTTGACATTGACGACCTTGGTGAGAGCAGTGAAGAAGACGGAAAGGACTCTAGGGACTCCAGAGGTAAGTCCAGCAGTGATATATTTGCAAGGATTGGAGACATCTTTCGTCTTCCTTCTTTTACCCCCTCTAAATTACTAACATCAAACCGTCCTTCTAACTCAGAGCCGGATCGCGGAGATGATGATCAGGGAGAGAAGCTGCAAGAAAAACAGGGGGACTTAGGTCATCACCAAGCCCAAGACGAAGCGTCAGGCCCCGAACTTCCCAAATACTCTCTGTTTCCTGATACACAGGGCGGTCGCAAATGGAGGGTCAAGACCTGCAACGCCCCCATCCTTCGTGCCTTGGAGAAGCAGTTCCCTCTGACTTTTGCAAACTTCTCTGCCAGTCGTCTCGTGGGTGGACCACTCCTTGATGTTCTTGGCGAGATGGTGTTATCTCTGCAGGAGTCAAGAGTGAGGGATTTCTCTGATGGGAAGTATGAGGATATTACTTCCTCGGTCAAAGACATGGAGAAGTTTGCCTCGACCTTTGGTGGCTTCGCGAGCACTTAGAAAAGGTTCGCTCAACGATGATATTTTTCGCGAGCCTTTTCAAAGTCCGGGCCAGTGAGGCTCAAATTGCTGAAGCAAAAGAGACGTATGAGAAGTATAAGCAATTGCTCGCTGAGGCCAATGAGAAGGTTTCTGTATTAGAAGCAAATCACAAGCTTCTAGTCAAAGATCATCAAGCTTTGGAGGCTAATCCAAAGATCACACTAAGTGATGCAAAGCCCATTCTCCCACCTGCTGATCTGATTTCTTAGAAACTCCTTAAGTAGCTAGGCCTTGTTCCTCTTTCTTCTCTTATTTTTTTTTTTTAACAAGTGTAAGCCCCCATTTTGGGGAAGCAAATTTTGTACTTTCTACCAAGAAGTGAATGAAGGATATGTTGTGAACGTAGCTTGATCCTTTCTTTAATTTCAACAACTTAGCCACTTTTGCTTGTGAGCTGTTGTTGTTATTTGCTATTGTATCGTCGCGGGGGCAAATGACGAATCTTCCTTACAAGCCATTCATCATTTTTGTGTTTCCCTTCTTATCCGCAACGTTTTAAAGTCCATCATTACACTCATTTCCTCTAAGAGCCCTAACATTTAATTATACCAGGGATTCCCTTTGATTAATTGCGAGTTTTTTTTTTTTTTTAGCTTTAGAGTCAGCTTTTCCAAAGAGAAGCTTACTTTGGTTCCCATTTACTTATGGGGGATGGCCGTCGCGAGGGTCTTCCAACATTTAGGTTAGTATTCCAAAGGAAGATGTTACTTTGGTCCCTACTTATTTCACGACATTTAAAGGCCTTGAGCGTGAGTGAGTACCTTATCTTGTACCTTTCTTCACTCCGCGAAGGGTGAAGTTTCCCCCTGTGCTAGCACAAGCTCGTGCCGCGAGGTCACCATCATGGGTGCCCATCTCATTCTACCGTTTTCCTATGTTTCCCCCTGTGCTAGCACAAGCTCGTGCCGCGAGGTCACCATCATGGGTGCCCATCTCATTCTACCATTTTCCTATGTTTCTATCATGCTCGGAACATTATTCATGGAACACAATTTTTGAAATAAAGGGATAGCATTCTCATTCATAATTTCAATCGACATAATTTCGCCCACGGGGTGATAAATCGATATCCCAGGGCTACATCTGATTGCGAACAAGTAAACTCTTGAAGGAAAAGAAACAAAAGATAACTTAAAGTTGCACATGAACCAACTTTGTCAAAGGTAACCCATGTCATGGGTAATACTTCTTGATGTACTTCGCATTGATTGGCCCCGCAAGGAATCCGTCGCTAACTCTCGCGAGTCTGTAGTGCCCACTTTCAGGAGCTTTGATCACCTCGTAGGGGCCTTCCCATTTCGGTGTGAATTTTGGGAGCTTCAGGTTTTTCATGACCCCAGGAACCGATTTCCATACGAGGTAACCCACCTTAAACTCCCTCGCGAGCATTACTTTTATTATAGTACTTGGCCACTGATTGCCAATATGTTTCTTGATTTTCAGCCGCGACCTCCCTTCTTTCATCTAGTGCCTCGAGATCAGCCCTTCTCTCCCCTTCAGTTACTTTGGAGGACAGTGCGAGACGTGGAGAAGGCACACTTATCTCGACGGGCAACACCGTTTCTGCACCATATACTAAGCTGAAGGGACTCATTCGTGTAGACTTCCTTTTAGCTGTTCTATAGGCCCACAAAGCAATAGGGAGGTGCTCAGCCCAGGTTCCCCCTTTCTCATCCAAATGCTTGCTTTGTTAGTAGCCTCTGCCTGCCCATTTCCTTGAGGGTAATGCGGTGTTGAAGTTTTCTGATCAATTCCATAGGACGCGAGCAACGTTTTCACTTGTCTATTTACAAAGGGAGTACCATTATCTGAGAGGGTTACCTTAGGAATTCCAAATCTGCAGATAATATTTTCCTTAATGAAATTTGCCACCACGTCGCCAATTGCACGCCTCAAGGAAACCGCCTCCACCCATTTCGTGGTAATTTCTGTTGCCACTAAAATCCATTGATTCCCTCGCGAGGAGGGATGGATAGGGCGAATCAGATCCATTGCCCATGTGTGAAAGGGGTAGGGTGCTCGAATATGGTGGAGCTCAACAGAGGGCGCATTCACCCTATCTCCATGTTTTTGGCATGCATGACATCTTCGAACGTGGTTTTTGCAATCCCCTTCCATCATTGGCCAATAATACCCGAGATGAGTGATCTGCTCATACAACTTTCTATCCCCCTGGTGTTCCATTTCGTGTACTTTGTGCAAGACCTCCTTTGCCTCATTATTCGATAAGCATTTAAGGGGAATGTGATCAAGGGCCCTTTTATATAGTTGGTCATCTTTGATGAAGAATCTTTTCTCACAACGTTGTACTTCTCGAATACCACTGCGATCCATGGGAAGGGCTCCTTCCTTCAAATAATCAATGTGCTTCTGTCTCCAATCCATTTCTTCACTAGAGAAGTTGCATTCATGCTCGATTTCATGGAGTGAACAATTGGGACATTCCCTGAGCAGGGTCGCAACGTCTTTTTTCATTTTTGGCCAGTAGTATCCTTGGCGTTGAATCTTCCTATACAGTGTTATGTCGTTTTCTCCACAGGTTTCTTCGTGGATTCCTCTCAGTTTCTCCTTGGCCTCTGTATCGCTAATGCACCTCGCAAGCCACCCCTGAGGGCCGCGAAAGTACAATTCGTCTCTTAAAATGGTGATTTGCGATAGAGTCGTCATGGGGGTTCTTCCATCGGCCGTCGCGATCTGTAATTTTGTGGCTTCGCGCCAATCTTTGTCCTTGAGGCCTTCTTTTTCTTCAACAAACGATGGTTCAGTCCTTTTTGTAATCTCAAGGGCCACTGTGTTTCCTTCAAACTCTGTTTTGGCACCCAAGGTGGCCAACGCATCGGGGAACCTATTCTCAGACCTTGGCTTGTGAATGATGCTAACATCATGAAAGTCATTCCTAAGTCTTTGAACGGTTGCCCTATATGGCGTGAGGTTAGCTTCCTTTAGAGCATAGATGCCCTCGCTTTGTAAAATTATTAGTTTCGAATCCCCCGCGATTCTGAGCCTTTGGATTCCCTTTTCTCTGGCCGCGAGTAGCCCCAGAATAAGTGTTTCATACTCTGTTTCATTGTTAGAGCACTGGAATGCTAGTTTGTATGGTAGATACTCCTTTGTACCGCTATCACTTTGCAACGTGACACCTGCTCCAGCTGAATTACCTCTTGTTGCCCCGTCGAAGCTTAGGGTCCAGCTTTCTTGTTCAGGGATGGCCGCTAGTGCTTTGAAATCATCTCCTTGTAGTGATTCTCCCAACGGTTCACACTCTCCGCTAGGAAACTGTGCCAATAGGTCCGCGAGGGCCTGACACTTGATCGCTCGCGGTGCTGAACATACTATATCGAATTCCGTGAGAGCTAGCAGCCACTTCGCGACCCTTCCATTAAGCACAGGGCGAAAGAGCAGGTATCTTATTGGGTCATTCCTAGTCACGAGCTGTACTTTGAACGAAAAGAAATAATGCCTGAGCTTTTGTGCCGTAAAAACGAGTGTCAAACAATGGCGTTCAATTGGGGTATAGCGTTCCTCTGCCTCTTGTACTTTTCGACTGATGTAGTACACTGGTTTTTCAACTCCTTCTACTTCTTGTGCCAGCAGTGCTCCAATTGATCTCGAGGTAGAGGTGAGATATAAAATTAATGGTTTCCCTTGTTGTGGGGAGACCATCGTCTGTGGTGAGGCTAAGACCGTTTTGACTTTCTTAAAGGCCAATTGGTGCTGATCTTTCCATTCAAACTTGACCTTTTCTTTTACCAAATTGCCCAACGGTGCAATAAATTCTGCCAAAGCAGGGATAAACCTTCTTAGATAAGAGACCTTTCCGATAAATCCTTTGAGTGATCTCTGAGAGTGGGGAGGTGGCATGCTTGCGATGGAACGGATTTTTGACTCATCTGCATTGATAAGCCCAAAATATTGACGTGTAGCAATCCCTAAATTGCATATTGTTAGTTCTTTATTGCGTTTAATTAGATATAATTGCTATATTTTTTATTATTCACTATGAATTATTACTCTGCAGGAAAAAGATGACAATAGTTTATATCTCAACTGTCGAATTCAAAAAGCGCGAAGTCAAATTTTACGAGTATCAAAGAAAAGCCCGTAGTCAAATTAGTTAAAGTGGTGGATCCGGCTAATAATCGCATTCAAGGAAATACAATCCAAGACTTGTCTGATCAAGGAAGAAATTGACACGCATGCACGATGCTATCAAACTTGGGTTGGGCCTAGTTAATTTGGTTCGTGTTAGGATATGAGACTTTTGGCAATTGGTTGGATTTAAATGGGCTGCCACTACCGTCAGATTAGGGTGGAAAATTAAGAAAGGAATTCTCTTCTAAGGAAAAGATATATATATATATATATATATATATATATATATATATATATATGAGGAACTCTCCTGTCCGGGACCCTTGGGTCCGGATCTCATAGTTCCGGATCAAATTTTGACGATCCGAGCCGTCCAATGTGTTCAAAAGGTGTTTTCCAAGGCCCACGCGGGAAATCTTCAAAAAAAAATACCGGGAAGGGCTTGATCCACGCAATTTTGTAAATATGCGGTTTTTGCGAAAAACTGCGTGGATCAAGGCCTTTCCGGTATTTTTTTTTGAAGATTTCCCGCGTGGGCCTTGGAAAACATCTTTTGAACACATTGGACGGCTCGGATCGTCAAAAAAATATCGGGAAGGGCTTCAAAATGCTTCAATCCGGGATTTCCGGGATCCTTGACAGAGAGTGTGTGTATATATATATAGGAGAATGATCTCCTAAGGGCTCCCTTAGCCAAATTCCGTGCGGACCAAGCCATTCCGGATCAAATTTGACGATCCGAACCGCTCAATGTTTTTAAAATGCATTTTTAAGGGTCCACGCGGAAAATCTTCAAAAAAAAAAAAAAAAACGGAAGGGCTTGATCCACATTTTGGTAAAATCAGAAATATGTACAGTTTACCAAAAACTGTGTGGATCAAGCCCTTCCGGGTATTTTTTTTTGAAGATTTTTCGCGTGGACCTTGGAAAATGCATTTTAAAAACATTGAGCGGTTCGGATCGTCAAAATTTGATCCGGAAAGTTGAAAAAGGGCTTGGTCCGCACGGAATTTTGGCTAAGGGAGCCCTTAGGAGATCGGCTTCCTATATATATATATATATATATATATATATATATATATATATAAATGCTTTCCATCAGTAGGTTTTGGGGGGGAGAGCACAGCTTTACAAACCACGGTTGTGGTGAGATCACGGAATAGAGGGGACGGAGCGGAAGAAAAGTACGGCTGCACCATCTCATCCGAACGGACAATACCGGAGTTCACGGCTAGAGAACAAGATGAGCAAAGGAGAATTTTGTGAGGCTTTATTTTTATGCATGTTAGGCTAAACTTTTAAAGTAGGGTTGAGGATGAAACCCCATAAATATTATTAATTGATTTTATGTCTATGATTTTTCCTACATGCGTTTATCGTTTATTGTTCTCGACTCCTTAATTAATATGCATGAACTTTGGATATGGATTCAATCGTTAAGATGGGTTTTTTCCATGATTTGAAATCATCATATTAATCGATTGCTTGGTTTATTAAAAGCGCGATATTTAAGTACAGGGTATCCATTGTGATTTGTTTTTACAGATACAGTGGATGATTTTGGCTTAAACTTCCGAAGCAGAGGGGGAACATACCTTTGTTAAAAAGAAAAAGTGTTTATCGAAATATTTTCCACGGTGATAAGATTAGCCTCTAAATCATTGTGCAGAATCATAGGAAAAATTATTGCGTAAGATAATTTGATAAATGTTTATGGGTGTGGATTCCGAAACCCTAGTTAATTTTCTCAACCGTTAATCTCCACTACTTTTCCGTGATAGTTTAAGTATTTTTATTGTTAATTTATTTAATTTTTATCTTCCAGATCAATCACACGTTTTGGAACTAGGTTAGGGTTTAATCGATTTTGGATTATTTAGTTTTCCTATTTAAAAAAAAACACAAGTCCCTGTGGGTTCGACCTCGCACTTGCATAACTATACTTCAATACGATTCGTGCGCTTGCGAGTACATTAAAATTTCACAACATGCATCAATGCCATGCCTGTGTACCAAGAAACCCAGAAATTTCCCGACATGACCCCAAATGCACATTTAAGGGGGTTCATTCTCATGTTAAACTTTCTACATCTCTTGAATACCCCTTCGAGATCACGTAGGTGGTCCGTCTTGTACCTTGATTTCACGACCAGGTCATCGACGTACACTTCAACTGAATGATGAATCATGTCGTGAAAAATTGCCGTCATTGCTTGCTGATAGGTTGCGCTGGCGTTTTAAGCCCAAATGGCATCACGGTTTAGTAAAAATTTCCCAAAGGAGTCCGAAAAGCGGTCTTTTCTGCATCTTCGTGCGCCATTTTAATTTGATTGTATCCACTGAATCCATCCATGAAGGAAAACATTTCATGGCCGGCGGTGATATTTACCAATGTGTCAATGTGAGGCAATGGCATCTCATCTTTTGGACAGGCTTTATTAAGGTCGCGGAAATCCTCGCAGACCCTAATCTGGCCATTCTTCTTCTTTACGGGCACGATATTACACAACCATGTGGGGTACTGGATTGGGCGGATGAACCCTGCACTCCTTAACTTCTCCACTTCTTCCGTAATCTTTTCTTCCAAATCTGGGTGGTACTTCCGTTGAGGTTGCTTCACGGTTTGGAATTTGGAAACACGTCGAGGTGATGACTCACGAGCCCTGGATCTAAACCGGGCATCTCATCATAATGCCAAGCGAACACATCGTTGTATTTGCGAAGCAGAGCCATCATCTCAACTCGAGCTTTCGGTCCCATGGACTTAGTAACGAATACTGGCCTCGCAGCACCTTCCCCATCTCTCAAGTTAATTTCCTCGAGCTCCTCTGACTGAGGTTTAGGTCCATCTTGCATATACTCAGGAGCTGGCTCAGGTTTTTCAATTATTTCGAGCTCCTGTCCTTTACCTTCCATATCGCGGGGGTTAGAAGCCTTACAAACGCTTACTGACCCCTCACACCGTCATAAGTGATATATAGTTCTCCCTCCTTCGCTAGTCCTTGTTATTTTGCGAGGGGTTAACTTGTCAAACACCGTGGAGCGTTTCGCGGGGATTGGTTCTGATGATTCGCCTTTGATGTTTTCCCATTTTGGGATTTTTACCACAACGGGCTTCACAGTTATGGCTTCGCAGGCTTCCTCTACTTCAAAGAAGTACACCGCGTCTGAAAGGTGAGCTTCACAGGCCTCGAAGGGCCTTTCGGTGGCAGGTACAGTGACTTTCTCTCCAGCCCAAATGCCTTTGAGACACTGGTGATAGCTAGATGGAACCACTGCATACCTATGCATCCACGATCTTCCCAGGATTACGTGGTAGTTGGTTGGTCCTTCAATGATGTGGAACTTTGTTGGTGCGCGAATGGGCCCAACGACAAGATCTAGCACGATATATCCCAAAGAGGGCTTCTTTTCTCCTCCAAAACCAACTATCCCTACCAGCGACTTAATTATTCGCGGCTCCAGAATATCCAGCTTTTTTAGTGTCTCGAGGGGCATAATGTTTATTGATGCCCCTCCATCCAGAAATGCCCGCTTAAATTCCACACCGTTGATGTAGGCAGTGATGAACAAAGGCCTATTGTGGGGAAATGGTACCCTCTTGTCCGTGTCTGAGAATGAGATAGTGTTAGAATCTTCGCGAATTGTTCTCGCGACAGAACCTCCTTCCATCACACATACCTTCTGATCTTCATCAGCTATTTCCAGTATTGCCTTTGTTATTTTTACCCTAATATTGGGGGTAAAGCCCAGCCAATCGAAGGTCTTAAACTTATGGCTTCTGGACAAGATCTTATGCCTTTCTTCCTCATTCACCTCCACAGTGGGTTGGTCATAGCTCGCGATTTCTTCAATATGATCATAGAAGGAGGTCATGTAAACTTCCTCGACCTCATCTTCCATTTCATACATGAAATTGTAATATCCACCATTATAGCATTCTGCCATCGCGACCCCCTCCCCATGCTGAGGGTATGGCTTGTCGCGTACATCTTTGTTTACGCCGATCCTTAACTTGTTGTTGTCCTGTTTCCTTTTGAAAATTTCCTTGAGTGTCCAACAGTCACTCGTAGGGTGCTGCACCTTCCTATGAAAGACGCAATACCTTGGGTTCGTGCGATCCTGCTGGGTGGGCTGAACCTCAACTTTTGGGAGTTTCAAACACCCGTCCGCAACCCACGCATTAACGAGATCTATAACCTCCTCTACGCTGCAAGGATATGGAGGTGCGTCTCTTGTTCGTTCCTTGTAATCCTTAAGGCCTCGTTTGATTCGCGGACTAAAATAAGTGGGATTGGTAGTCCTGGGATTAATAGTCCGGGATTATTTGTCCTGGGACTAATTTAGTACTGAATCTCACTCAATCCTTTGTTTGATTCGTGTAGGATTAACATCGGGATATCCGTGTTCTGGTCAATCCCATGTTTGGTTTCCCAAACGAAATTTTGGGAATAATTTAGGACTCAAGATCGAGAAATCAAGAAAACCCAGTTTAATGGTTCTAGAAAACCAGAAAATCGTAGCAACCATGTATCGAGAAATCAAGAAAACCAGAAAAACCCAGTTTAATGGTTCTAGAAACAGTAGCAACCATGTATTAAGAAAATCTTCAAGTATACAACATGAATGTCAGAAAATCTTCAAGAAATCATGATCTAGAAAATCTTCATGTCTAATGGTTCTAGAAAACCATAAAAACGAAAACCATAAAATCAAAAACCAGAAAACCCATAGATATAGTTACAGGGTAAATCGATTTTAGAAGGTACAGGGTTCTATTGCAACAAAACCCAGTTTATGGTTAAAACCCAGTAAATCGATCTCAGAGCAACGAGTAAACCCAGTGATTCTCCATCGTCTGGTGGGGAGAGAGAGAGAGGAGTACCTGCGTTCTGGGTATGAGTGAAAGAAAGGAAGAAGACGATGGCAAGTTTGTAAATATTAGCCGACAAAGTTTGTGTAATCTCATACGTATTGGACAAAAATTGTCCCAGGATTGTTAATCCCATGCCATTTTTCGGGAACCAAGCAAGGGATACGCGGGATTAGGCAAAAATAGTCTCATCCCACCCTCCTAATACCCGAATCAATCTTGCGCGGAGGCCGCGGTAGCAGCCCCTCCACTTTTGGTTTTCCATGTTTTTTTTGGAATTTCCACATCGACAGTGCCGCGAATATTAAACGCTGCTTCCATCAAAGAAGAAAATGTTTGATATTTTCCATTGATTAAATGTTTCTTGTATTCTTTGATCATGCCTAGAAGGAAAATTTCCACCAGTCTTTTCTCTGGGACAGGTTCATGACATTGAACTGCTTTGTCCTGGAATCGTTTAATGAAGTCAATGATATCCTCTGCTAGTTTTTGCATCTCATTTATGAGGTTTAGTGAAGTTATCTTCTCTGTTACTTGGAAGAACTTGGTGTAAAACATGTTCGCCATTTCTTCCCAAGTTGTTATAGAGTGTGGCTCGAGATTTACATACCAAGTGTATGCACGAGAGGTGAGGGATTTAAAAAATTCCCTCAATCGAAGATTGACGTCTTGAGAATGGATGCCCAAAGTTTCAATGAAACAGTGGACATGTTCCTGAGCAGTTCCCTCTTTTCCATCAAACTTGATAAACTTGGGTGTTATGTACCCTTCTGGATATGGCATGGCCATGATCGCAGCGGGGTATGAGGGTTGAATCTCAGGACTAGGTAGTGTTGGCAATGTGGCCTTGGCCTTTTCTTGTTATAGTAGAGCTTGGACATCTGCCAAAGTAAGGAATGCTTGAGGCTGTGGTTGCTGGACCACACCCCCTGCAGCTGGTGTGCCTGGTGCTAAGACTAGTGGTACCATGGGGTTTGGGTTATTTCCATTTGGTAGCAGAGCTGGCGGTGCAGTAGGTGGAATACCGCTAGGCAGGTTTACAACTTGTGGAGGCTGGCCTCCCAGGTTTCCCTCCATAACATTTGGTGGGGGAACTGGTAGAGCCACTAGTGCTGTAGCAGCCACCATGGCTTGAGTAAGCTGAGTTATGGCAAAAAGCAACTGAGTTTGACTTTGTTGCATCTGCTGTTGTCCATCTCTAATGGCCTGGAAAGTTTCAGCGTTAGCTGCTAAAATTTGTGTCGTATCAACCTCTTGGATTTCTTCTATCACTGGTGACTGGTGCTCCATTGCTCTTTGGCGAAGAGTTTCAATTGCACTTAAAAGATTTTGTGAAGAAGAACCCTGTATTTGTGAACCACTTCGTTGTGTATGTAAACGACTTCTTGTATCAACCATTAGCTATGAGAGCCTCCCCAGCAGAGTCGCCTTATGTAGGTTAGGTTCTTAGTATGAGTCAAGTAAAATTAACTTGGAGAGACAAACAATAACTAATGGTCAAGCAAAGAATAAAAGAGTGTGTATAGGGGTGAAGGATTAAGCCAGACATATAGTGAGAGAAGGCAGCAGTGTTCAGTCCATTCCCCTTTGGATCATCATCACCCTTGTAACACAGTCCTAGAAGAAAAGCAGGCCCGCGAGGACTAGCAAGAACAATGTTCTTAGTTCCAGAGCTCTGAGTCACTTCCTCTCTCTAGGATTTCCATGCCTTAAGGATGAACCAATCTCTCTTTTTTGTGAAGGAATGCCTCATATTTATAGGGATCTACAACCAATCATTGGGTTGCAGACATTTCCCCAATAATATGATGACACGTGCTCTCTCCGTATACTTGGGCGACGTGGGTGATGTCACTGGCCGTTAGGAAGGTTCCTTTAGGCCATTCCAGTGCATCCCTTTTCCCTCGCAGCGATCCTTAATCCTTTAAAGCCACCAAGCCACTTGTATCTCCCCTATTCCCGCGATGTTAATCATGGCCGCGAGCCCCTTTTCTCGCGCCAATACCTCACTCGAGACTTGCAATGACCTCCCTGCCCCTTGCCTTATGGCCAGGTGCAGTCGCGAGCTTGATTGTGAGTGATATCTTCTTCCCATCGCATCGATTCCCTTTTCTCTGGTCGTCGCGACAGGTGATTCCCCTTAGTATGGGGTTTCCTTACTCAGGGCATCCTTCTCCAAGGGTAATTGTAGTTCGGATATGCCATTCTTCGAGAGCTAGCCCTCGCGGCGGTTGTTTGCTATCTGCTAACCTTAACCGATATCTGACGTGTCTATTAGTGGCTTTTTCTTCCACGTGGCTGGCTATTACGGGTTGGTCAATTGTCTATTCATCAGACGCGCTGACCCTCCCTACATTGTTAATCTGGTTAAAATACTTTCTAGTATGCATATTGGGCTTCTATTTATCATCTCTTGATATTAGAATAATGGAAACTTTTTCTACTCCAATCTGGGCTTATAAAGTATTTAGTTGGTGTCAGCCTAGGATTTATGTGTTTAGTTATTGATTTGTTCAAAACCTTTGTGCCTGTTTAGTTATTGGTTTGTTCAAATCTTTGTACCTCTATTTAATTAGTTCTTGATTTGTTCTTGTAGTATTTACAAATTTTGACGCTATCAATGGATGTATGGAGAATGTGTATATCTTATGTTCTTACAAAACCTCATTGTATAAAATGAAAAAAAAAAAAACTATAACTATATGAATCAAACTCCTCTTTTAATAATATATATTATGCTTCTGAAAATAATTTACACCATGTGTCTGACCAAATATTTATGTTCATGGTTATTTGGTGATTGATGATAAGAGACGAGAGTTAATAGGAGAGATGGAGTACCTTAAGGCTTAAGCACAAACATGAAAATTCACAGAATAGCTAGCTTGAGCCATTGACAAAGATTTTTACTCGAATATAATGTTTTTGCAATTGCTTGATGGAAGAATGACTTCTTGCTATTGATTAATAAAGCTCTCAACAATAAAATCCAACTTTTTATTATTATTTGGACTTGCGTTGTCAATTGCAATTTTTTTATGCTCATTGGTCAAACATTATTATTTGCAGGCAAGATCCGCGGGCGTTGCAGGCGGACTTCTCACAGTATATATACAATAGTTCGATTTGTAAGATTCTGGCAAACTAGGACCTCTACTGACAATGAATGTAGTGAAAATGTTATGTTTATGTGAGAAGAAAAGTTTACATCAAATAGAGTGACCAAATATGATGTAATACAATGACCAAATATTATAATAAGTAAATGTACAACAAGTTAATTTATTTGTTCATATTTCAGCAGTTCTTTGATCGATACAAAATACTTGATTTGCCATTGATAAGATCAAGTCCAATTGGAAATAAGCGGGCAACGTCAGCCAATTTGACTTTTCACAAGCTTTGATTCTTCATGTTTCATAGTTGGCGCAAGTTCTTTTCGAAAAAAAATAAAATAATTGGTGTAAGTAATGGGTTGGCTATTGAATAATAATTTGATCTAACTTGAGTAATGCCTAGGTGAAGAAGTCACTAACAGATACGTGTATGAAAATTAACAAATTCAAACAATTAAACATTCTTAAATTACAATCAATAAACTACAATCAACAAAGATGTTATCTTTTTTTAAATTTTTGGTACTATTGGAACAAATTAAAAAACTCTTTTGCTAGTGGACAAAGATAAGATAGTGATGTTCTATAATCCATAAGGAGTTAGGCCTAGAGATCCAGGCTTGGGGACTTGGGAGTTTGCTCCAGTGGCGGCTATGTGAATTTTTAATAGGGTGTAATTAAAAAATTATATTAACTCTACTAACCGTATTAACCCGTCATATATACGAATAATGCGACAAAAAATACTAAAATACATAAAATGTTACTATTGTTCTCGGCAAATTTTTATATTTTGAGCCAAGCAAGATTAAAATGGTGCATAAAAAATATTATTTTATAAGAAATTGTTCAGCGAATAGATCCGCACGGATGTTTTTTGAACACATGTTCATATTTTAGGAGTTATGAGTTGATTGTGTTAGAGAGGAGCACGACACCAATGCCAATAGATTTTTTCTCTCTTTTAAATTTTTCATTAAGAGTATGTACCTTAGTTTGAGCTAATATTTTGGATGTTCAGTTGTGAATTACCTTTATTGATGGATAATCATCACATATGTAGGACTAAGTGTTAAAACAAAGCATGAAACAAATTACTGAAGCTTGAAACAAAATTACTACACGTATAATAAAACAAATTTATGTTTTACGGTGGTCAATTGACAACCTTTCCTTTCCTTGGCTGTGGAACTGTCAATGGTTTACTCCCTCCTAAGGTCTAAGGTTTGAAACCTCTTAGGTGCTATCAATTTTTTCAGGGTCAGTCTATACGAAGTTTTGTCCTGATTTTAAATGGAGCTCCCGCTAGCGAACGGTGGGATTGATCTCTGTGGACGCTGCCACGGGGCTCTCGACTTCGCCTATTTGAAAACTTGATTTATTTTTGGAGTCGCCACTCGGGTTTACGAAAAATAACCCGAGAAACCATTTTTCACAAAAATGTGACTTCCATGCCATTATTTTTTTAAAAAAAGGGGTTGGCAACTGATCATTCAGAAAAATATCTGCGTTCGGAGCTAGGTTACGAGAGGGGAAGGGTTTTACGGCACCCCGCTCGCCCGACACGAGGTCGGTCTCTACTTTGATACTCGTGGGATTTTTTACAAAACATTTTATAGTGAAATTTTATTCACATATCAAAGAAACAATAAGCATGAAATTAAAGTGGAAATATTGAACAATAAAATGCAACAAAATAACATAAAATCGTAATTAACTAAATTAATTTTAATTTACAGAGAACTTGGGCGACCCAAATAAGAGGGAATTAGGGCACCCTAGTTCAAAATAATTATTAAAATTTATTTTCCCCTTTATTTTGATTCTGGTGTTATCTTTTGAAAAATCATTTTTAGCAATTTTAAAATGATTTTTAATTTAAGAAAAATCATGATTTGAAAAGAGAGATTATTATTTCTTCACAAAGGAAAAGTATTTAAAAGGAGATATTTTAAATTGGAGAAAATAAATTAAAGTAACTATAAAATTATTTAAATAATAGATGGTAATAAATTTGATCTTGTTTTGATTTGAAGCATAATTTAACTATTTAAAATAAGTAAAATGATAAAAATTATGAACTGGGGCGCCCCAATTTGTGTATAACTAGGGCACCCTAGTTATTTAAATTTTAGAAAATTTCATAATTTTTTGATAAAAACAAACTCTATTCCTCTTTTGTTACATTTCCAGTATACATTACCGGGTTGTAAGGTTGAGAAAATTTCCCTCAGGATCCAACTTGCATTTTACCGTGAAATTTTTCTTGAAATGCACCATTTTGATCTTTTGCTTGCAAATGATGGAATGGTTGTGGATGCTTGCTGGGTTTGAACTCAATTAAAATGTAGGACAGACTTGGTTTCACAATGACTCTGGGTTTTAGGAAAATTTTCAAGATTGTAATGGATTTTGGAGGATTTTTTGATGGAGCTTTGATGGAGCTTAGGAGGGTGGCTAAGGAGGGTAATAGTAACAGGAAGGAGGAAGAAGAAAAATGGCAGAGGAATAAGGTAGCAATGTGTTGGGAATACTTTTGGATTTTTGAGGATTTTTAGAAGCTTTTTGATGGTATTTTGGTGGAAATCAGAAAGGTGGTGAAGGAGAATGATAGTAGCAGCAGCAGGAGGGAGGAGAAATGAGAGAATAGCAAGGGGGAAAGTCTATCACATATTTGTGCATGGAGTGGCTATTTATAAGCTTGGAAAGGGGTCAAAAGGTCTAGGGGTTTGAAAATAGGGGTTTGAAAGGGTAAGAAGAAACACCTTCCCTGGTTTTACGCTGATCACCCCATGCAAAGAAACACCATAATATGATTCTTCTGCAGATGCTTCTACATATTCATGATTTCCAGGGAATTGGGGCGCCCTAGTTTGGTTTGAATTGGGGTGCCCAAGTTCATTTCGGGTGCTTGTGTGTTTTGGACTTATTTTGGCAATTTTGGCTATGGAAAAATCCTTTGAGTGCATTTCAAAATCAATTTCATGGTGATTATTGATTTATTCTCATCATCGGGAAGGCCGACGGGCCATGGTCCGAGTTTTTGAGTAGCGCAAATTGGGGTGTCTACAATCTCTCAGAACTAGTCGAGATACGTGCAAGCTAGTTCGGACACTTGATTATAAAACAGATAGTATTGGATGTATAAACTATAAAGCATAGCTTTATTCAAAAAGTAAAAATGTTTAAAAAAATTAACTGAAGACGAAAACATGTGCAATCCTATACAAGTTGTAACACACAAATTCGAGTCCTGCAATAAAGAACACAAAAAGTGATGCACAAAATATATTTTATTGATTTTGAATTAAAAGGGTACAAGCCTATATTATATTCAATACAATAAAAGAATGATCCTCTGATTCGATCTCTGATTGAAGTTGCAATCCAACGGCTGCAAAAGCTTGTTGTGGGATTGAAACAGTTGATGATTTCTTCAACTTCTCGAGTCGAAAAGGTTGAAGGAATGAAGTTTGGTCAAGGGCTTGAACAAACGATGAACTTGTGGCGCAATCTCTACAGGACTCAACGCATAGAGTATTGTTGTTGTAGATGAATGGGCACATAACTTGGGTGTTTGTTGATTCTCCACAAAAGCTTAAGAGGAATTTGAGAAGAACTTTGAGAGAGCATTGAGAAATGCTGGAGAGTGCTCTCAAATTTACTTAGCTAAAGATCTCATAGTTGATATGTTTCAACGGCTTGAATGCTTGTTGTTGAATTGCACTAATGGCAAATGCTTTGAATCTTCAAGTTGAGAAAGTTGAAGATATGAAGTTTGGAATGGATTGACTTGTTGAATGATTTGAGTTGTTTGATGATTTGATTTGATGAACTTGCGAAGAAATTGGCACATTGTTCTTGGTGCTTGATGATTTTCTGCAAGATGTTGAAGAGTGTTTGAATCCTTGAAGAGTGCTTCAGAGCTCTAGTTGAATGCCAAGCGAAAACTTCTGCCTCTTCTTCATACGAGCCTCTATTCATATAGGCTCAAGGAGAGGGGCTTCTAATTTGGCAAGTCTCCTTTGATTGATTTTCTTTCCAAATAAGAGTAAATTGGCCTCTCATTATGGAAATAAATCGGCTCCAAATTATACCTATATATATATACATGTATATAGTCTTTGATTGATTTTCTTTTCATAAGAGTAAATTAACACTTTTTATGGAAATAAATCACATCAAGATATATATATATATATAATATTCTTTTGGCCCAGATAATTTGGTTGGCCTGCGTTCATGGGTTGGCCCAACTTCATGGTTCATTCGACAAATTGAGTAGGCCCATCTTCTTTTGCTCTAGCCCACATCTTTTAAATGATTCAACCCATACTTTGGCGAGCTCAATATTTATTTGCAGGAACTTTGACTTTAATTAAATAAGATTATTTATTCATATTCATCTCAATTAATCGAACGACGATTAAGCCATGACAACTTTTAGTGCCTATAAGTGTTAACCCCAAGGGGTTGGCAAAAATTAATTGGGACTTAGGTGTTTGCTCCCACCTAATGTCTAACCTAGACATCTGGTTATAAAATAAAAAATAAAAAATCCTATACAACTGTTTTATCTTAAAAATTCACAATCAAACAAAGCAACTAGTGATGTTTTTTATTCTCCCATGATTTTGGGATATGCCTCCTCATTTAGTCCTATTTCTCAAAAGAGAACTTGTCACCTAGATTCTAAATTGACAAGTAAATTTTCTAAACAACTTTGGGTAAGTTGACTCAACTTACCCATCAACTTACCCAAATTTTTGTATAGGTGACGTAATTAAGTTGATCCAAAGTGTTGCTGTGCTATAATATAACTGTTTGTGAAAAACATTTGGGTGCGTGTATGATATGACCACGTGATGCCCGATCATGTATCTCTGTTGTCCAAAAGTATTAATCAATTATTCTACAACCACACACACTCACACAAACACTTTCACGCACTCATAATTGATTTGAGTGCATGTGTAACGTGTTTTTATGAATGTGTGTGGTTTGTTTCCCGTTTGATTTTTTATGGGAATCCCATGAAACAAATGGGTTGATTTTAGCAAATAAGTAAACTATTCGCTAAAATCAACCATTTGATTTTATGGAATTCCCATAAAAATAAAATCAAATGAAAAACAAGGCCTTATTGCCCTTTATTTGGGGGAAAGCAGCAAAAAATGAACAATTCAGGTAACTTACCAAACAATTCTTGGGGGTAATCTAACCATCTTCCCATGCCATGTGTGTGGTTGTAGAATTATTGCTCTTCAATTGAGGGAAAGCAGCTAAAAGCGAACAATTCAACTAACTTACCAGACAATTCTGAGGGATAATTGTCCCCAGAATTGTCATCCCATGTCCACCTGCTTCTAATTGACTTCTACTTCAATTAAAAAAAGGAAGCGAAGGGCAACAAATTAAAGAATCATAAATGGAAAGCAATTAAAACAACCCTAGGTAATGTTACGTGGTAGGGTACCACTGGACCACCCACTTCTCCACATTTATGGTAACTCTTGCTAATGGGAAAGGGGGAATGCGACTTGATCCGGGATGCAATGTGGGACATCCAAGATTTCTACCACATGAGCTAATCTTCACTTGCTCCACTTTCTTAAATCACACTATAAAATTTGTCTTTTAATGCATAAAATACAGGCAACATAAGTGATAAAAGACAAAAAAAATTTGGAGGGTCATTATAAGCAAGTATAGTGCCAAAATTATTATCCTATATTTTATGTTACAACTGGACATAGCATGTTCCATAAAATTGACTTATTCTCAAAATTTACTTATTGCACTTTACAAGACATATAATTCTCTCACAATACATCAATTCAAAAAATCAATTTAAGGCAGTCCCTCTTATTTTCTAAATTATTTTTTTTGATTTGATAAATCCAATCATTTCAACTAGAAGCAGATACCTATTATGTTTTTGGAATTTGACTAGCTTAAGTGCATAGGCTATTGGGTACTTAATTCATTTGACTAGCCAAAATAACAATTAGTATTTTTGCTAGGTAAAGTGTCTAGGAACTATTGAGATATTCTTACTCCATTGAAATGATCGCTCGCTTGATAAACAACTTTGTCAGTTCACATTGAAAATGATTTTTTTGCTATTTTATTGGAGATGCTTGTTAACTCTATTGTATTTTATGAATTTATTGGACTTTATGAAAACCAAAAAGAAATAATTTTGGCATTTCATAATCCGATAACGACACCCTAAGATGTGATCTTAATATTTAAATATGCCTACTGCAATTTAGTGTGATAATCAAACAAAAGGGATGTGAAAATCAAATGCATGCAAAACAAAATGAGATGGAGTATAGTCTAGTCTTTGCCCATTTTTTCCCCATCCGACTATAAGAGCATCTCCATCAGATTTCTCAACTATTAAATTTCAAAAAATTGAAGGGATCTGTAACGCCTCAAATTTTGGAAACGTTAATATTATTGCAAATAATAGAATAAGCCTGAACACAATAATCCTCCAAAATACACTTATTCTAATAGGGTGGGATCTACGGCTTTTTCTTAGCCCTCTGCCTGGTCATTCCCCATGTCGATAGCTCCTCTGGCTTCAAAGCTCTCCGAGTGGTAGTACTCCTCCTATTCATCTCGGTAAGATAATACGTCAGAGTCGCAAAGCAACATCGTGGCATTATGTCAGGGTCACACAAGTGCAACACCGTGTGCGAAAATGCCCAACATATATCTCTACCCAAAACCAAACTAGCAATTCTAGAATAATATAGTATACATGAGTAAAATAGCGAGAGTTTAACAAAAAAATATATCTTTTATGAAATATGTATGTGTAACTGTTAGTGCAGAGTGTATCGCACGTAAATAAGAAATGTCTCGCATTATCTTTCAATGTCGGCATTCTTCTTCAAATTTATCTACGTGTGGACTGCTTCCGACCACCGGGTCTACAGTCAGTTCACTCCACTTCATGGCACTGCTTCCGACCACCGAGCATACGGTCCATCACACGAAAGTTATTGAGCCGTTTTTGTCTCCTTTCAACTGACTGTCACCAACCTTTCCGCTCGAGGTTCCAGCCGTATGTATCAAGCGCACACTTACAAGATACAAGGGCCGTCCTCCCTGCGACACACGAGAACATAGTCCCGGCTGTCTTGTATCACACACAAGGTCTGTCCACTATATGTTGTACATGCTTATCCTAACCACCAAGTTCTCTCCGCGAAGTTGGGGCGGTGCTCAAGCTGCACTACCACATCCAATTCAATTCTAACAATCAATCCATTTTCATTCTCATCTCATTTCTCGTCATCAATCAATCATTCATTTTCTCAAAAATCGTGTCGTGTCGTGATTGTATCGTGTCTCGTGAATATGCAACATGTCTCGTAAACTCTCTTCGTGAACATGCAATTTTTCGTAAAACGTGTTTCAAAACAATGCAGCTTTTCTTGTGTCACGTAAAATCATAACTTTTCCTACGCGATTCTTTTTTAAACCAGTCTAGGGGTTAGCAGAAAACAATACTGAACAACTACATAGTCATTTTTAAGAAAACCTCATGTCTTGTGATTATTCCGTAAGCAAAGTGATTTGTAAAAAGACTACTCAACTACGTGTTTTCTCAAAAGTTAATCGGGCATTATAACAATGTAAAACTGATAAGTCAAATTACTAAATGGTCATTATAACGACTATGTAGTATCGAAAAGGTGTTTTTAAGAACCATCGACTAATTTTCCCAAAAAAAAAACATTTCAAGTTAGTAACGACTATAAATTTTCAAGTAAAAACCCAAGTATTATAATGACTAAGCAAATACTATAATTATGAAGTAAGTAGGATAGAATAACTACGCTTGTAATTAGGGTTGAGAAACTACCTTAGTTCCAAGGGTAAGTCAGAAGAAGCAAAAGCTACGTTGATTTTCCTTCGACGGCGTAACGACTAGACTTCCGTAAGCTCAAACACCTAGCTACTAACTTTTCTACTACTAAATGGATTGGAGGGCAGTCTTTGGTGGTGGAGAGTGGCGGCTAGTAGTTGAATGAGGAAGAACTAGGTTGAGTTTCTAAGAGAAAACTCAAGAATTAGTGAGAGGTTCTCTTTCTAGAAAAGACTACAAGAACCACAAAGGTTGAGAGTGAGATGGTGTGAGGAACAATGAGAGTGCATGGCTCTATTTATAGACAAAGTTTGGGCTCCCCTCCCCCCTTATATGGCCGACCTCCTCCCCCTCCCATGTGCTCCATTTATGACCAAGAATCTAGGGATTTTGGAGACAATGGAATCCTAGGTTTGATGATGAGATTCACTAGCCAAAGTACCTAATGAATCTTAGGGTTTGTACTCCAAATCTTGGGGTTTTAAATGCATGAAATCTAGGAGAGATTCTAGTGTACAAGCTAGGGTTTATGGTTCGCATGACTAACTTTGTTTTAGGGAGTTTTGGGTACTAGTTCTATATGCATAAGCACACAATAATAGACATGTGCCTAATTAAAATAGGGGTATCTAGGAGGAATCTAGGTAGAATCTAGGTTTATTCTCTAAAATTAATGAGAGAATATATATGGTAGTAAATGAGAGAATATTGGTGGGGAATTAGGGTTAAGGTTTGTAGAAGAAAATCCTCACTTAAAGGCGTTTTTGGTGCTACTTATACAAGTGTATGTGCATGGGTCAAAACTTAGTGAGCAATAAGGAAAATTTCCCACATGCACAAACACATCTCTCTCTCTCTCTCTCTCTCTCTCTCTCTCTCTCTCTCTCTCTCTCTCTCTCTCTCTCTCTCTCTCTCTCTCTCTCTCTCTCTCTCTCTCTCTCTCTCTCTCTCTCTCTCCATTAAGGGATGGTCATGATGGTTCCAACTTCCTAACTATTGGAGTGTACCAAAGTTTGAATGGAATAGAGTTTTGGTTGGAGAAAGAAGATGAAATAGTGTTTGAATTGAATGGGGTCGATTTTGTAGTAGGATTGTGTAATACTTTGGCATAGTAAGGTAGATACACAAAGTACATGTATAAATATATTAGTACAAAGTAGATATAGGATACTAAATTGATTTTTTTAAATAATAAAAGAAAACAATTCAATAAATAAATAAATTTTCATTTGTGAAAATTAGGGTTATTACAGGATCAATCATGAAATCTGCATGCAAGCAGATTTTTCAAACACCAAATAGTTTGAAGTCACCCCTCAAATGTTCTTCCTTTCTCTTCAAATTTGGAGAATGACCTCACCGCTGAAATCTCCTAAGGTTATTATTTTGTTGACATTCCATTTGCCATTGCAATTTGCATTTCATTTGTTGTTTAAATATTTGACCGTTTCTTATATTTTTAGTACTAAAAAAAAAAAAGTTCGACCTCTTTTGTTCCATCCTACCTTTGCCAGCTGCAAGGAAAAAATATTTCCTTTGATAAAGTTTAAAAAAAAATATTTTGTGTTTTTACCCAACTTGTCTATAAATATGTAATTCATTTTCACATGTTTCACAACAAAACACAATCTCATATATTGTCCCTTTCTTTTATCGACTTGAATATGGATTCTAATTTTTTTTTAGAAGGTGTTAACTTCCTTGAAATATATTTCTCTCAATTTATTGATGAACAATCCCAACTTTCCGGCCTATCACCCACGGAATAGGCAAAAAACATTTTACAAGTGGTGCGAAAAAACGAAGTCCATTTTGTTCAAGATAGTAAAAGTAGTTGAATTGGTATTCAATTTTTGGTGTGATTAAATATTTAAGGAGTTGTGGAGAGTGAGAAATAGTATGTTGAAGGTGCAAAATTTAAAAATTATTGAATATCACCCGATTATATTAAAATTAGTATTCTTAAAGAAATTGTAATTGAAGTAATTGATCAATAAAGTAGAGTGACCAAAATAAATTTTAAAGATATATACGATATAGTATATCATTTACATTTATGTGTTGTTCCACTAAGAGTTTTTTTTTTTTTTTTTTTTGGGGGGGGCTTATTGGCTTTTTTTTGTTGATGTATTATGAGAGAATAACCTATCTTGGGATTCGAAATAAGCTAGCTTAAAAATAAAGTGAGTTAGTGGAACGAGGCCTTAGATCAACAAGTAAAGAGGTACTATAAAATATAATAAAATATCATAGTTTGAAGAATTTGGTGGGGTGCACCACATAAATTGGGATCTGGGATTGTTGTAGGGAAGCGACCTTGTAGTGCATCATGTGGACCGTTGGATGTGTTTTTTTTATCCACATTATCTTACAGGTAAAATTAATATCCTATAGTGTATGAAATTTGAACTATTGAAAACACATCTGATGGTCCACATGGCGTATTGACGCCTTACAACACTCTCACATAAGGTGACCCTTCAAAATTTTGAGAGGTTAATAATCTACTTGCCCCTCAAACTATTCAATTTTTAGTTACTTCCCCCTCCAACTACTGAATGACTTTACTTCCCCCTCTAGCTATCCAATTTTAACCAGTAAATCCAATCAACCAATTTCCATCCAATTGATGGATGGAAAACATGACCCCAAGGGTGTTTATATCTATCCCCTACCAATATATGTTTATATTCCCATCTTCTTCTCCAAAAATCACAGTCCCCATTCTCCCACTCCTTTGTTTCTCTCTCTCTCTCTCTCTCTCTCTCTCTCTCTCTCTCCCTCTCTCTCTCTCTCTCTCCCCCCCCCCCCCCTCCCCTAACAATGACCAATTCATCAAGCACTTTGAACCCCAATCTCAACTATAATAGTAGTAGAAAAATGCAGTCCAAATGCATTATATAGTAAAGAAAAAAACTGCAGAAAATAGTCTAAAATGCAGAAAAGTAGTCTAAATAGAAGTACCAAAATAAGCATGAGCTGCTGGTGTCATTCCTTGTTGAACCAACAAAAAAAAAAAATAGTAACAGCACAAGAACCAACAAAACAAGGCATGCCATACTGTTTACATATAAAAATAACAAATCCAATGATTAATCGACACGTAATCAAAAATGCCAAACGTTGGCAATTACTTGTCAATAGAGATACACTGGATTATTGAAGTAGAATTGAGTTAATACGGTGTCGTGTTGTTCCTCAATTCAAAATAGCAGTTATTAGCAGTTACAAGTCAAGGATGAAATAGAAACTGACTTCGAAGCCACGATATTAATTGCTAGACACATAAACTCCACGTGTAAATCTATAAAATGGAATAGTTGACAGTTAGAGTACGTGGAGTATTTCTCGAAAAGCAGTTATTCTTTTAACGTGTAATCATTTGAATTAGTTGAGCAGTTATGCAGATTTCAAATCAAAGCTTCAGGAGGAAGAATCCGAAGAATTCAAATTTAGACGTGGGGGAAGAAAGAAACTGCCAACTCAAAGAGCAGAAGTTAGAGTTCGAAGCAAGCCAAGTTCAAATTCATTGAGCGGGAAATTCAAACTACAAGCAGCGTCTATAAATAGAAGAAATTGAAGAGTGAAAAACCCCCGAACAAATCTTCAACAAACAGCTATCAAAAAATGATGCTTGGTTTGTTCATTGGCAAGTAGTTTTAGGATTTCGAACTCAGTTCGAAGTAGATTAGGAAGTAGTTAGGATTATTCTCGATTGTTTTCATAACAATCACCCATTCTCGGTTGTTCTTGTAACAATCACCAGTTCGAAGTTCTGTTACATTTGTATTTGAAGTTGAAGACAATTTCGAAGTAAGTTTATCTTTGGTTTATCAATCGAAGTACCTTGTTTCTTTAATTTCCTGAGTTATTGGTTTGCATTTCTTCACTTATAAAGAAAAATCCTCTTAATTGAGGTAATTGAACCAATAAAACACAATCGCCTGATTAGACTTGGTTTTTCCAAAGTTAATCTGAGGGAGGAGATTGAAACTCTCTCTGGCACGCTCGCACACGATTATTTTATCACAAAGAAGTAAAAGAACCAGTAAACATTTTTTGGCACGCCCGGTGGGACCCCTGAAAGTGTTGAATGGCTCCAAAACTTAGGAAGCAAACAGATGATTCTCAAATTGGCCAAATGCCAGAAGATGAGAATAACGTTAATCCTAGAGAGAATGAACAGGTTGAAAGACCTCAAATAGGTCAAGAAACTTGTATTGGTCAAGATACGAATGTTGGAATTGGCCAAAATTCTCGTATGAACACTAGGAACAATAGAACAGTGCAAATTGATGACCCAAAGAATCCAGATATTGGAGGAAGTGTGTTATCTAGCCAATTTGCTGAAATGATTGCTACATTTAAAGAACTGGCTCAAACCCAGAAGCTTATGTTACAAAAATTAGAAGAGCAATCAGGACTTAAGAGTAATCCTCTACCATCATTTGAGAAGGACAAATTAAGAAGAGGCTAGCACAAGCAAATTTAAGTCAAGGCCTGGAAAAGAGCCTATCAATATAGATGAAATACCAGAATCTTGGTACGAACCTGCAAAGGTGTATGACTCTCAAATCCCCAAGCCTAGGAGAACATACAAACAAACCACTCATGTCCCATTCGAACCTAGTTTTGAAGGTGTAAATAAGGATAAAGGTTATAAAAATGATGACTATGGGTTTGAAGGATATGGTCATTCCACAGGAAATCATTTTATTGAAAGGGATAGTTCAAGGAGGCCTAATGTAGAATTCGGAGTTCCTAAGTATCCAGGAATACCAGAAATGGGAAGAGTGCATTCGAATCACCTTCATGAACCTTTTATAAGGCAAGAAAGAGATTACAAACAGCCTCAACCTTTTGAAAACCCTTTTGATGGTTTTCCAGAAGATCACATAACAAGAAATGTGAATAGGGAACCACACATTAACTCAAATGTTCATTTTAAAGGAAATCCCACCCTTAGAGATGAAATATTGGGCCTTATGCAAGAAGCTTATGGACCTTTGAACCGAGGAATACAAACTCAAGCTTATAGAAAACCTTAACTTAATGGATAGATAGGCGATTCAAGTCCCTAGGGGTTTAAAATTCCCGATTTTACACTGTTTCATGGGGATGGGAAACAATCAACCACGAACACATTGCTAGATTTATCGTCAAAGGTAAGGAATTAGGTAATAATGGTTTCAAAGATAAGTTGAAATTATTCTCTAATTCTTTGACAGAACCGCCTTCGATGGTATTCGAATTTACCACCGAGTCGGTTCCAAGTTGGCAAAGGATGGAAGAATTATTCCATGCACGCTTTTACCTAATCGAGCCCGAAGTCACTATGGCGACTTAGCAAGGTTAAAACAAAACCCGATGAAAAGGTCTCAATTCATTACTAGGTTTAAAGGGCTAGAAACAAATGCAAACTTCAATTACCAAGTAAAATTTGTTAGGATAGCACAAGATGGTTTAAGTAGAGAACTTAGAAAGAAGTTCGATTCTACTTTGAATTTAGGGATTTGGTTGATTTAACCTATAAAGCATCTAGATATGAATCTTTGTTAGAAGAAGATATTGATAGGAACAATTCTTCTTATTCTACTTATTACAAAGAGCCCACTTATGAAATTGATGTCAAAATTATTGAACATGATCCTTGTGTGTGTGATTGTTTGGTTCGAAAAGATTCTTCTATAGCACCAAGGAATAATAAGAAAGCCATTAGCAAAGTATATTCATTTGATGTTTCCAAAGCGATGAAATTTTTGATTACCTTTTGAAGAAAAAGTTTATCAAACTTCCGATAATGTTAGACTTCCAACTTTGGAAGAAATCAAAGGAAGAGTTATTGTAAATGGCATGCTTCTTGGACTCATTCAACTAAATATTGTAATGTTTTCCGTGATAGGGTTCAAGAACAGATCAAGAAGGAAGGATCATGTTTCCGAAAAGGCTATGGGAATTGATACTTTGATCCATTTCCAAAGATTGAAGAAGTAACTGCTAACACTAATGTGCCAACATCATTGGCTAAAACTGTTCGAGAAGTGTGGCAGAATAAACAAGTACATGTTGAAATGAATTCTGTGCAAATTGGTAGAGGAAGGCCAAATGTTAGTCAAATTCGAAATGATGCTTACAGAAACAATAAGCCAAGACATACACCAGAGAGTTCATCTCAAAAGGGATTCAAGCAGTCTCATCTTCCTATGCTCGAAGCTTCCTTTTTGGAATGTTTATGCATGGAATGCAGAGCCAATTATCTGGTTTTTAAAGACTTGGATCGACAGGGGGTAGATTTCTTTCCAAAAAGGATGGAAAGAAAGGCTTTAGATCGAAACAATGAAAGAAGGCCCTGGGTAAGCCCAAGTCAAGGAAGAAATGAGAAGCCTTGGTTGGTTTCTAAAAGAAATGTACCTTCTAGCCCAGTTCCACCAACTTCGAGGGGAGATTATCCTCCTTTGAAGAAGGTTAACACTGGGAAGGCCCCTATGGGCCAGGAAAACGAAGGACAAGGTGAACAATTTTCCTTGGTAAAGGGGGTTCCTGATTGGTTTTTAAAGAAAATTAAACCAGAACTCTTCCAGGGACACAAAGCTCCTTCTAAGGTTGGAAACAAAATGGTCAAACCTCCAAATACCTCTGCTGGTCAATGGGTAGTGATTCGAGATCCAAAGACCAAGACACCTCAAATGATTCCTATGTTGACAAGAACTCAGAAGAGGAAATTGCAAAGGAGGTATACTAGTTTCCAAATGGAAGAATATGCCTCTAAGGAAGATCCTAATGGGGGTGATAAGATCAACCCAAGATTTAACAGACTTCGAAGAGAAGACTCTGAGGAATCTCTTCGAAGAGGGTTTACTCAAGCTGAAATAGAAACATTGGAAAGTTTGGCTGCAAGGATGGATAGTGACATGCCTCAGAATAGCCCAACTTCACCAAATTCCTTGGCAAGCTATCAATCTGGTTTATTAGAAGCCATGATAGTGGAACAGGAAGGAGGTGAAGGCATAAGTTCATCACCTGTTGAAACATTCTCTCCCATGGAAACTTCTGCAACAGAATTGTCTGAAAAAGTGGGCATAGCAGAAGAAGAATCAGATATACCAGTGCAGGAAAAAAGGACCATCCAGTTTGGGACTTTAGCTGAAGTTCAAATTAACATGGTTTCTCCTTCATTCGTTAACTTTGAACCTTTTGGACCAGACTACTCACCAGTTCGAAGGGCATTACAGCCAACAGTTGCTCCTATGGAGGTCATTGATGTATCAAGTGATGATGAATATGATCTTACGTATGACAATGGTTGGAATGATGGTTGAGGAGCTTTGATTTCAAAGATTCAAAAGGAAGAAGAAGAGGAAGATTTTATGGTCATGGTTAATGCTTTAGAGGAACCAGAAGTAACATCGAAGGAAAGAGCAATTTTTGTTTCAGAGACTGAAAATGATTCTAAGTATCCTTTGATTGTTGATTTGAATTGTGCTAATCTTTCTTACCCTTTCAGATCACCTTCAAGATGATATGAGGCACCATTTGAAACCACCGTACATCTTTGCGAGACGATGGGATTTTGTTAAACATGGTTTTGGTTGATAATGGTGCAGCAGTAAACATTCTGCCTTCAAGGACTTTAAAAAAGTTGGGGAAAGAAAAGGTTCGATTGATCCCAACAAGCACATCTATTGCTGGCTTTACTGGTGAAAATAAAAGTCCTAAAGGAATTGTTTCTATACGCCTGAAAGTTGGCCAAGTGGAAACTGATACAGCCTTTTTTGTGGTGGATACATTCACAAGTAAGTATAATGCCTTGCTTGGTAGGGATTGGATTCATGTCAATGGTTGTATTCCATCTTCGATGCACCAAACTCGATGATTGTGAAGTACGAAAATGGGAAAGAAGTGGGGGTCGAAGAGGTGAAAGCAGACCCACATCCTTTCAAGATTTGAAAGAAATTGTGCAGAGGCTGAAATGTATAAACCAAATCATTCCTCTAAGTGAAATTGCACAACATGCCACCCCTCCATCCAATGTATTGGAAATTGGAGAACTGCAGAGTTACAATCTAAGCTTAAACAAGCGATTGATTATGAATCGACAATTCACTGATGAGGCCGCTTGGATGTGAGTCCAAGACAGAGTTCAAGAGGCCAACTCATTGGCCTTAGTTAAGTTTATGGCTCTAGAAATAGAGCAGATTACTGAAATGATGATTGGGAAGAATTACCGGCCAAAAAAATCTGATTGGGGTTTGAAGCCATTTGAATTCGAAAAGGCCTTTGTTGGTTATGTCGATTCCCAAGATCCTTTAGAAGAAGTGGAATTGGGAGAAGGGATTGTTCCAAACACCTTTCAAATCAACAGAGAACTTGATGTTGCTCAAGGCAAGGTTGATCACAAAGGTGCTTAAAGAGAACAAAGAATGCTTTGCTTGGAGCTATAAAGAATTGACAGGTTTGAATAGAGATTTGGTTGAACATAGATTGCCTATTAAATCTAATTTCAAACCTTTCAAACAACTTCCAAGAAAAATGTCTCCTGAAACCATTTTATTGGTTAAAAAGGAAATTCAAAATCTTTTAAATGTTTGGTTTTATTAGAACAAAAGATATGTGGAATGGCTATCAAATATTGTTCCTGTTATCAAGAAAAATGGGAAGATTAGGGTTTGCATTGATTTTAGGAACCTAAACATTGCAACCCCTAAGGATGAATACCCAATGCCCGTAGTAAACATGCTGGTGGATAGTTCTGCAGGCCATAAAATCATGTCTATTATGGATGGACATTCAGGATATAATCAAATTTATATAGCTGAAGAAGATGTTCATAAAACCGCATTTAGGGCCCCTGGCAACCTTGGGACCTTCGAATGGGTCAAAATGCCTTTTGGGCTAAAAAATGCTGGTGCTACTTATCAAAGAGCTATGAACACTATTTTCCATGAAATAGTTGGGGGTTTTCTGGAATGTTATATAGATGACATTATTGTCAAATCAAAATCTATTGATGATCATGTAGAACATTTGAAAATAGCTTTTTCAAAAATGAAGCATTATCAATTGAAGTTGAATCCTGCTAAATGTGCTTTTGGAGTAACAGCAGGTAACTTTTTAGGATATCTAGTCCACAGTAAAGGTATTCAAGTTGATAGCAATGAAGTTAAAGCTATTATTGAAGCAAAACCTCCTTCGAATAAGAAAGAGCTTCAAAAGTTTCTTGGTCAATTAAATTTTCTTCGAAGATTTATATCCAACACTACAGAAAAAACTAAAGTCTTTTCTTCTCTGCTGAAATTGAAGGATGGAGAAGACTTCGAATGGACAAAGGAGCATGATGATGCTTTCAAGGCCATCAAGGAGCATTTGATCAATCCACCAGTGCTTGTTCCACCTTCAAAAGGAAGGCCTGTCAAGTTGTATTTAGCAGCAAATTATGACTCAGTAGGAGTTCTGTTGGCTCAAGACAATGAAGAAGGAAAGGAACAAGCTATCTATTATTTAAGTAGGTTTCTTAATGATTGTGAAAGTAGGTATTCTGCAGTAGAAAAATTATGTTTAACTTTGTTTTTTGCTTCGAAGAAACTCAGGTACTATATGATGCCTAGAGTAACTTATGTAATTTCCCAGACTGATGTTATGAAGTATATGTTGTCTCAACCTATACTTAGTGGCAGAATTGGGAAATGGATTGTGTCCTTAATTGAATTTAACCTAGAGTATGTTCCTCAGAAATCAATTAAAGGACAAGCTTTAGCTAATTTCTTGGCTGATCATCCAAATGGAATTGAGACTCCTGAAATAGCAGATATTGATATAGTGACAATAAAGCCATGGAAAATGTGGTTCGATGGTTCGAAAACTTCCCAAAGGGCTGGAATTTGAGTTGTTGGAAGCCTCATCAGGTTTTGAATCAAATTCTATTGCAGAAATTAAGGGTAACTAGAAAATATGATAAAAGATTGCTATTCGAAGCATTTGACATAAGTGATTTAGTTTGGAAAGGATAAATCATAACAACAAGTAAGTTATGTGGTTAAGGCTCATAGTTCAATTGTTGAGATTAACACTTCAAGGAGTTCAAACGGTCATGAAACTGGAATAACACAAACGTTTCATTCATTGATCAAAAAACTGTACAATTGTATCTTTTAGGTCACTCAGTACATGAGCACCTCTGGTACAAACAAAATCGTAAATTTCTTCTTGATCTGTAGTTCGCTGCAGTTGGATTTTAAGATCGTTTATATCTGCAACAGACGAAAAAACTTTGTTCAAAGAAACTTGCATATTGGCAGTTGTTTGAGCAATTTCCCCTTTTACCTTTGACAATGCTTCCTCTAGGTTAGCTTCTTCTTCTTGCAACTGATACAACTTGATAGCATCTTGATCATAAGAAGAAACTACACCTTGTGCCTCATCTTCTATATTTGACAATGCTGCCTTCAGACTTTGTCTTTGAAGATGTCTCTCTTGAACTTCACAGAGTTGATAGGCTTTTATTCGAAACTCAGAGACCTTAGTCAAGAGTTGTTTGTGTAAATCTTGGGAAGCAGGTTTTAGTACCCAAGCTGCTTGACAGCAAATCTCTAAATGCACCTTTAAATCTCCTTCAGCCAACTTTTCAAAGTCCAGTTCTGAAAATTGTTGGAGGATTTCCTTTAATTCCTGAATCTCTCCTGGAGTAAAAATAGCTTTGACCAACTCAAGAAGAGATGAACTATGTTGAGTTTTGAGTTGAATAATGGGAGACTCCGGAGAAGAAATTGAAGCTTTAGGATTGGTAATTCTTTGACAGAAATCACCCACTCTTAATTTGAGCTGCTCCAATGAAGGGAGATCACCAACAATGGTGCTAGCAGAAGTATCAATTTCCTGTTTGGAGAAATGCATAAACATGATTGAGTTTAATCCTTTGAGCATAAGTATAATGACTGTAAGTTCGAATTATAAAAAGAAACAATACCTCAACTGGAGGGACTTGTTCAGACAAAATTGGTTCTTCTAGAATCCCAGATTTTGAAGATTGACCCATAGCAGTCTCATCAATTGCTATTTTAGGCTGATCGAAGGTTTTAATACCAAGAGTATGGGAAGCAATCTCAGGAAATAAACTTCTATCGTCCTTTGAAACAGAAACATCAACGTGTCGAAAGGGAATGTCAGTCTTAGTAATTTTGCTTTTCCCAATATCCAAATTGGTTTTTGCAGTTTTTAGAACAGACTGAGCAGGCTCTGACATTTTCTCAGTTGAAGAAGCTTGCTTTTGAGGAGGCTCTTTGTTAAGGGAATCCTGAGCAATGAGTTCAGAGTCAAGAATGGAAGATCTTGCAGTAGCACCAGTAGCAGGAGGGTCAATTGGCTGTTGAATTTCAAGAGGATCTTGTTCAGAAGGAGTCTTCGAAGCTACGGCATGCTTAGATTTTACCTTCTTCTCTGAAATGGAATTAGTAAACAAATTTAAGAGATATGGAGGTTTAAAGGCTTTGGTGAAACTAAAGAATACAAAAGCTTGCCTTTTACAAGTTGACTAATTGGATCATTTCCTGTCTCTTCCTCCTCTGATTCTTCAATTAGATTTTTTCTCCTTCTCTTCGAAGCCTCATAAATTTTGTCAAACTTTGTGGCATCATGACTCAGTGCTTGTTTTGTAGCTCCTCTTCTTGTGCTTTGCTTCGAAGCTGCATAAGCAGAAGTTTGAGTAGGTTCTGCATCTTTTCTGATTTTCTTCTTTGGAGTAGACTCTGCATTACTCAAAGTCATAAGAAATATAAAAAAAAATATGTTGAAAAGAAATGTCGATTGAGCCATAAAGTCAAAGAGTCACCTGATGGAGAAGGAGATCTTTGCTGTTTAGATCTGGTTACCATTTGTGGTACAGATCGAAGTGGTTTGATATTCAAGGCAGCAGGCATTGAAACAGGAGATTGAGCTCCTGGTACATGTTCTGTTCCTTGAGGAATTTCTTTTGAACTTTCTCCAAACCCATCATCTGATATTGAATCAGATTTTTCTTCAATGGCAATTCCAAGGTCTTCAACGAAATCTTTGACATTTGCAGACTTGTAATATAATCTCATGGAATTGTGCCACCATCTAGAAAAGGATGGAAGAGGAGGTTCTAAAACAACAGAAAATATATATGGTTGGAATTGTGCTCTAGAATTCTTAAATTCTGCATTAAGATCTGCAATATGATCCTTATCAATCTTGTTTCTTGTAGAGAGATCAACATTAATTTCACCAGGATAAGGACAAGGGATAGCTTGCACCAACCCAAATTGTCTGGCAAATTGTGCAGGGCAATAGATCTCAGCATGAGCTTGTCTGCAGCCACCAACATAAGCTCCTATGATGATTTCCCTTGGGAGAAGAATACTTGCCCAAGCTTCACGATAATTAGGGCCACCTCTTTGAGTCATAAGTTTGTTTAGCCACTTCGGTCCAATATCCCAGTTATGAAAAGGGACAAAATCTCCTTCTTCTTTGGCATCCCTCATTTGATGAAAGTATTGTAGATACCCAACCAAGGAAAGGGGAGTCGAAGCTAAGATGGTGAATTTGTCCCCATATACATCGATAGGAGACCTTTCTGCAACCTTTTGGTCTGGGAAATAAGCTAACAACCAGAGTTGCAGAAACCAGAGGGGACCTCCCAAGTTATAAGAAAGTGGTTTAGCATGATTATCAGACCCAATTTTGTAAACATAGCCAGATCAGTGGTTTCACCTTTTGTTAGAGAATAGGCTAAAGGTGCAAATTCAAGCATCATTTTCTTACCACCATGGCAAAAAATCATTTTGCACAAGGTATACCAAATATAAGCAAACATTTCTCTGTCAGATACTTCATCTGAATATCTTTTTTCGGTATCTAGAAATTTGCTGTAAGAAGCGTTTTTCCCAGCATACTCAATCTCATTTAAAAATGGGACTTCCGTAGATGAGGAAATGTCGAAGAAAATACCATACGGAGGAAGCCCAACAAGGAAAGATACATCTAAAACTGTGGGAGCCATCATTCCGCAGTTGAATCTGAAACAGTTGTATGAGGGATCCCAGAAGGCTAAGGCGGCATGAATAAGTGTAGGGTTCTGTAAAATACCATTTTTGAGCAAGGAAATGATATGTGATAAACCAACATTTGCTAGCTCTTTCTTTTTGGCTTTGAATATACGTATAGACCAGTCATCCCAATCTTTATCATAATTTGGCCAGCAAACAAAATTCTTCTTGGCCCAATTAGAAAAACCAAGAGGCCTATCTTTCACAAGGTCACTCTCCTCAAGGATTGGATAACATGATGTAAAATCTAAAGGAAGATCAAGAAATGCAGGTCCTAGGATTTGGGTATTAGGTAAAATAGGGTGTTCAATGAAAGCACGGTTCTGTAATTTGCCACCACCGGTTTTCGACTCTAGAACTTCTCTAGTCACCAACTTCCTGAGGACGAAGGAAGGAGTACCTTTGAATACCTCGCTTTCAGAAGTCATGATCGCAAGAGTGTAAGAACAAAGGAGGGAGTACGAAGCGTAGAAAAGTTTGAATGTGTAATGAAGACGTTTCAAGCCCTAAAATTTATATGAGCTGACGAAACGAGACGGCATTTCGGGTCAAATATTCATAAAGAAGTAAGTGGGCTTATATTACGTCGGGCCCAAAATTTGAATTTTTTTTACCCATATTTAATATTTTATTTCAGTTTCAAATTACCATATGATTCGAACCATTTTTATTGGTTTGATATCATAAAAGATACTTTATCATTTTATTCATTATGAGTTCGAATTGGTTTAGAATGCATTGAAATGCTTCGAAAAGCATTTAAAGGTACAAATTAGACCATAGAAAAGTTGAAATTACATTAATAAGGAGAAATTACATACTGCTAAGAAGATCTTATTACATTCAAAGGAGAACTAAACATCTACTGATGATCGAGCAGTTGTTGGAGTAGAGATGACTTGGAAGTAATGAGGAAAACTCCAAGTCACCAAAGCATGAAATCTTGCCCAGGAAAAGTTAAAAAATTCTTTTTCTTTCATCCTAATCCTTTCTTCTTCATCGAACTTGAGTTTCTTCTCAATCAATGGTCTGATTTTTAGGACCAGATTTTTGGCTTTGACTTCAGATTTAGCCAACTTGAAGGTATTTCTTTTAAGACAACTTTTGAATCTCCTTCGAAACCTTTTAGAAATTCCGGATGGGGTGTCGAAGGAATCTTCCTTCAGATGTTCAATCTTATTATGAAGCCTAGTAATTCGATCATGAAGTATTTCATACTCATGAAGGTCTTGATTGAACACAAAAGCAGCAGTGTTATTCTTCATCCACATTCGTAGGAGAGGGAGTTGACCTAGAAAAGAATGGATGAAAGTGCCAGCTTGCTCAGAGGTGGTACATTGAAGAGTCTCGCAAGCCCACAAGAAGTTTTTGTAAGGGACGTCTTCTTCAAGAATCCCTATCTCCAAAAAAGCAAATGCAGCCAACAATTCTTTGGCTTTAATAGAGTTAGATTGCGGATAAAGAGAGTAAGAGATATCAGCATGATAAATAATAGGATCAAATTTGATATTCTTTAACTCTTGAAACCAATCTGGGTTTTCTGGAAGAGTTCGAAGAGAGAGGTTAGCTAGATCAGCGAAATTTCCTTCAAAGTGAGGCTTTCGAACTTCATTTAACCAATATATAAATTGGCTACTAGCTTTTTGCTTAAGCTCACCATAGCCAGCGAAGCCTGATCTCTCTTCTTCAGAGACTTTGAAAAAAGCAGGAGTGAGACAGGTGGCAAATAGACTGTCAAGTATCACTATGTTAGGATCATGTCTAATAAAGGGAGTTAAATACCTACTCATAGCCAATGAACGGTATTTGCTCCAACCTTTGTAACCAGCAGGATCATCCATTTTTACCACCACTATTTCAGATGGTAAACCCCATAAGAAGGGTTTAGGAGTAGAAGAAATTGGAGGATTCCATGGATCAGTAGGCTCAGGATCCTCCACTTGAACCACTACGAAAGAACGATCCCTTCGAATCTCACCAATAATTGGTGTGACGGTATTTCTAATATCAACAGGGATTGGGTCATTAAGAACCAAGTTTTCAAAAGCATTTTGGGTATTGGAGAAGTCAGCCATTGTTCAGTCGATGAAGGAATCAGTTTATAACGAGGAATGGTGATTAATTTTACCAGTAATTGAACCCTTTTTTATAGGCAAGTTTTAAGTTGGAAACGATTTAAATTCTTGAAGGTGGAGAACGTGGGTAATAACTGCCCATTATCCTTCAGCCCATAATCCTTAATTTTCTCACAGAGAACGTAAGAGTTAATTATAACTATATCATTGGAAGTATCAAGAACTGCCAATAACTTTTGCTTTGGAAGTTTACAGGAATTCGAAGCGGCAAAAGGCACAATAACACTTATTCAAATCCCTTGAACAACGATGTTAATGTGGGGGGTATGTTTACATATAAAAATAACAAATCCAATGATTAATCGACACGTAATCAAAAATGCCAAACGTTGGCAATTACTTGTCAATAGAGATACACTGGATTATTGAAGTAGAATTGAGTTAATACGGTGTCGTGTTGTTCCTCAATTCAAAATAGCAGTTATTGGCAGTTACAAGTCAAGGATGAAATAGAAACTGACTTCGAAGCCACGATATTAATTGCTAGACACATAAACTCCACGTGTAAATCTATAAAATGGAATAGTTGACAGTTAGAGTACGTGGAGTATTTCTCGAAAAGTAGTTATTCTTTTAACGTGTAATCATTTGAATTAGTTGAGCAGTTATGCAGATTTCAAATCAAAGCTTCAGGAGGAAGAATCCGAAGAATTCAAATTCAGACGTGGGGGAAGAAAGAAACTGCCAACTCAAAGAGCAGAAGTTAGAGTTCGAAGCAAGCCAAGTTCAAATTCATTGAGCGGGAAATTCAAACTACAAGCAGCGTCTATAAATAGAAGAAATTGAAGAGTGAAAAACCCCGAACAAATCTTCAACAAACAGCTATCAAAAAATGATGCTTGGTTTGTTCATTGGCAAGTAGTTTTAGGATTTCGAACTCAGTTCGAAGTAGATTAGGAAGTAGTTAGGATTATTCTCGATTGTTTTCATAACAATCACCCATTCTTGGTTGTTCTTGTAACAATCACCAGTTCGAAGTTCTGTTACATTTGTATTTGAAGTTGAAGACAATTTCGAAGTAAGTTTATCTTTGGTTTATCAATCGAAGTACCTTGTTTCTTTATTGTTTCTTTAATTTCCTGAGTTATTGGTTTGCATTTCTTCACTTAGAAAGAAAAATCCTCTTAATTGAGGTAATTGAACCAATAAAACACAATCGCCTGATTAGACTTGGTTTTTCCAAAGTTAATCTGAGGGAGGAGATTGAAACTCTCTCTGGCACGCTCGCACACGATTATTTTATCACAAAGAAGTAAAAGAACCAGTAAACACATACTAGATAAGCAGAACAAGCAATGCCAAAACACAAATCTTGGCATATCCATAAGCAATTAACACACAAATTCGGCCAACAAGAATAGTAACAATAACATTAGTCGCAGTAAAGGACTTATACATTGCTTGCAACTCATTTTTATGGAATTTGGCTGATGAAAATTAGCAAAAGAAGACTTATACATTGTTTTCCATCCATGATTTGGATAGAAATTGGCTGATTAGATTAATTGAGTAAAAATTAGATAATTAAAGGGGCAAGTAAATTCAATCGATAGTTGAAGGGGAAAATAACTAAAATTTAAATAGTTTGAGGGGCATGTAGATTATTATCCCAAATTTTAAGATGTACGCTAAAATGCTATAAAACCGTTAACGTACTCCTCTCCTTTTTATCACCATCTTCAGATCCATCTCTCTCCCCCTCTCCTCAACAGCCAATTCCAAGGCATTATTGCTAGGGCTCGGAAGTCAGAGCACTAAATCCGAGTAAAACCCTAGGAACCAGAAAGGATTCGAAATTCTGTAAACAGATTGAATCAAGTGCTCATCTAATGCCCAAATTCCCATTTACAGCTTCATCCAAATCCAAATTGTGTTTGAAAGGGCGAGCAAGTTAAACCCCCCATGGGTATTTGCACGTCCAAACCCTCCACACAAAGCAGCAGCAATCATTTCCCTATCCCGGCTAAAGATAACAACCCTAACCCCCAAAACGACGCCGTTAAACCATCTCATGATAATGCAGAAAACCCTACAAAAGAGCAGAAGAAGAATCAGGACGAGGAGGCGGAAGTAGGCAAGAAATCCCCCTACTTCTTTCCCTTCTACAGCCCTAGTCCTGCCCACTACTTGTTCTCCAAGAAGACTCCAGCCAATGGGAGCTCCAATTCGACGCCGAAGCGATTCTTCAAGCGGCCGTTTCCACCGCCGTCGCCTGCGAAGCACATTAAGGCGGCGTTGGCAAGGAGGCATGGGTCGGTGAAGCCGAATGGAGGAGGGATACCCGAGGAGGGCAGTGAGGCGGCGGGGGAGGGCGGTGCTCGTGTGGTGGGGCTTGATAAGAGTTTTGGGTTTTCGAAGAATTTCGGTACCAAGTATGAGATGGGGGAGGAGCTTGGGAGGGGGCATTTTGGGTATACTTGCAAGGCCAAGTTCAAGAAGGGAGAATTGAAGGGGCAAGAGGTTGCGGTCAAGGTCATCCCTAAAGTCAAGGTTTGACGTTTTCCAACTTCTTTGCATATCGTGTCTAGTGATATGATCAAGTGTTTGTCATTTTGTGCTTGTTGAACTTCAGTTCTAGCTCCTTTGTTTTTGGGGAGAAATCTTTCACATACGTAGATAATGATTAGTCTTGGACTCTTGGTCTTATGAACTGGGAGTGGGAGGCTGGGAGCCCAAGTGTGTTCCTTTTAGGTAATGTTTGGTTTCCTTGAATTCGATTCCTTGATGTTGTTGACTTGATTAAAAATAATTCAGAAGTTAAATAACTGTATCACCTGCCACTGCCATTGCGCTCGAGTGATTTCAGTGAGGTTTTTGTGGAGGAATGTTTGTGAAGGTTTGACAACAAGACTAGTTGCCTTTTTGTGAAAGGTCATTCGCTCAAAATACGGTTGAGGCGAGGAGGTTGACTTCAAACGGTGGCGGGGTTGATTCCTTTTCTGGTCTTGTCGTTCCTTCAGTTGGCTAACTGCAGATCGAATGACACCATTAGCTCTAATCTGTTGGAAGTTGGCCGGAGGACATGCCGATGCTTAAGTCGGCATTTCTTCAGGAAAGTGCTTAACATAGAAGCAGGGCCGGCTCTAATGTTTGGGTTGCCCAAGCCCTAGCCCTAGCTTGGTTGACCCTTACTATTAAGCCATGAAAAAAAAAAAAAATTACAAGTCAAAAAAAAAAAAAAAAAGGTTACATAGAAACCTCACTCTGTTCTATTATAAACATACTAAATGCGCGCTGTTAGGCCTATTGCATTTTTTCGTTGCTAGATTTTTCTATTATGAGATCTGAATTTTGTTCACGAAAATCTCAAATTGTCCTTCAATTTTTTTGAGAATCTGCTACTACCACCACTACCACCACCACAATTAATCACCACTATCGCCGCCACCACTACTATTGCTATATGTCTGGATATGCCATTCTTGATTTTAATCCAAGGAAAATGTGATCGATGACACCCCCAAAAATTGAAAATTTCTGAAAATTTCTTCTGTTGTACCAACAATTTATAAAATTATAGGAATACTTATTAATTGGAGCCCTAAAATTGAGAAGAAATTTTGGTCTTCTGAATAATCTAATCAAGAACAATCAATAGAGTACTTAATAGGGATGCACCAAATTTCAATTAATTTGAAATTTGCAAAAACCTACGGATGAAAATATGAGGGTTTGAGGGGGAGAAAATCTAGTTGGGACTTGGGAGGCTTAAGCTAGCATGAGAAATTTTGGTATGGTTATCAAGAAAAATTGTAACTCAAACAGAAAAAAAAAATACTGATCTGGAAAAATAAAAAGGGTGTTAAAATGCATACATAACTATTTTGGGGTAGAGTGTATAGCCGTACACCCCTATTTGTAGCTTGAACAGAAAAAAAAAGAAGCTTAATTGCTATTATAAAAATACATAATGAACGAGCCAAACAATAAGCGCACCATATACCAAAAAAACTCTGTGTACACGAAGCAAAATGGAGTTGAAAATACATGAGTTCAGCTCTATGTATAGCCCATCCAAAAACAGCTGAAATTGAACCAAGCATGAAATATCCTTCATGGGCGGCTAGCTCATAGGAAGTCATCACCTTTCGGCTAAAATGAGTTAAAAAAAGGAGTAAAAAATAAATAAAGGAGCTCCCGCGGCTTGAACTTGCGCTAGAAGGGGCAGGAACCAAGCCCTTTACTGCTGGGCCATTTTTCCTCACTGTTATCTTTGGCCATTTTTCCTCACTGTTATCTTTGGCTAACTTAAATATTTATTACATACTTAGGATTTTTTTTTTTTGGTTGGTTGCCCAATGGAGGGTGGGTTGCCCAAGCCCGGGGTCTTGTTGGGCTTACCCCAAGGCCGGCTCTGCATAGAAGTGCTAGGTGTGGTGTACCTCTTTAGGATTTCAGGTCATACTTCATTGAGGAAATGACTTAACCTCCAAGCCCCTTTTGGGTTTGTGCCTTCATAATGGCCTTGTTCTCATGAATCACATCATCGTGTAACCGTCTCATCAATCTTCAAAGACATCATTCATGCTGAGTGCCACATCAACACATGGTGCCACCCTGGCATCCATGTGAGCCTGACTGAGCCAAGTACCCAAGACGGGCTGCGCCTAGTTCAGCGCCACTCTGCTCAAGAAGTGGCATGTCACACGACAAGGTGGGCTTAAAGCCCATGGTCCAGCTGATCACGGCCCGATCTGTTACATAATCTTCGAATGGTCGGCCCAATAGCCTTTAGATTTCGGGCTTAGTAAGAGGTTTGGCCTGGTATATGTTCATTCAGCCCTCCACCGAAACAATATGAAGTACTATGGAATGGGATTAAGAAGAGGTGGGACATTTTCTGGAGATTTGAAAATTTATATACATATGTAGACTGTAGTTGTTGGAACCTCACCCACCTGCTAAATCATTTTTCTCTCTCCATCAACTTTAGTTTTGGTAGTACAGATGGATGTATTTTCCTAGCCAAGAGAAAATGTATATGAAATACTTTATGTTGAGAATACTATACAAAATATGGGAAATAGATGATTGATACAAATAAATGTTGATTATTTATATGCACCAACAATACAACACGTGTCCAGAATTATTGAAGTCGGCTACATGAAATCTTGCCATTCCACTTTGTCTATGTTTAGTTAGATTTAATAAATTTACATCATTTTATTATCACAAGTCACAACAGTCAATATGGGTAGCCGATTAAAAAAAAAGAAGTCAATATGGATCTTGCTCTCCTTTTAGCATTTTTACCAACTATGAAGCTAATCGTTTTTCTTTGATGTTGCATCTGGTGGTCTTTGTTGTATATGACCAAATGTCCAAAACCACCTTGGTCTACTTTCTCTTAATATATCTTCAATCAGTACTCCCCTATCAATTAGCAAAATAATTTGATTTCTGATTCTTTCTCCTGGATGCTTAGTCTTACCACTGGTCCACCTTAACATTATCCTTTTCGCTACGCTCTTTTGATATATATGTTGTCTCTTAGTTTCCCCACAAATTGTATATAATTATATCATTGGCCTTTTCTGTTTCGTAAATTTTTCTTTGGTTTTGTAGGTATTTACTGATCGGATAAAATACCAAAAGCATCCCCCGGATAAAATGCCAAAAGCATCCCTCTTGTTGTGCCAACCTAGTTTGATTCTATGACTTACATCACTTGACCATCTCTGATCTCTCTATACACGTTAATACCACCTATAAAAGAAAATGTTCATTGTTTAGTTTGTCATGTTTTGGACAAAGCTGACCCTCGATGATTGGAAATTCACTTGTTTCTCCTACAGAGGCTATAGATGGCATAATGTTGTTGCTCAAGCTGTCTTTGGAGGATAATATGTTCCATTGCTTCTTTTTTTTCTCAAGGAAAAGGTGTATGAATCAATTTAGCTTGCAATACTTACTGATTTTTGGTTGAAACTTATTGAATATGATTCTTGTGTCAATTTGATATTTGAACCCCTTGCTCATTTAAAATGGTCCAGTTATCTCTGCAAGAGAAGCATAAGGAGTTTTAGTGGTGTCTTAGTTGATTTGCAGAGCTCTTTCAGTTTAGTTCGCATTATTCAAGTGATTATGTTCTAACTTTGTTTGCTAATCCTGCTCTATTGTACTTGTATCTAGATGACCACTGCTATAGCCATTGAGGATGTAAGGAGGGAGGTGAAAATTTTGAGGGCTTTGTCAGGACATAACAATCTAGTCCAGTTCTATGATGCATTCGAAGACAATGAAAATGTCTACGTAGTGATGGAGTAAGCTTTCATCTTGACACTTAATTGAATTCCCTATCACATAGTGCAATTGGCTTAACCTCTATAGTGGTGATAAATTTTCATCTTTAACTAGTTTGGTAACCACTCGCATGAATTTTCATCTTTGGCTAACAGTTCTATGTGAGCAACTTTACTGAGAGTACCTTTGTATCTTGCCAACTGATTTCATGCATGTAAATGAAGTGAAGTTGAGCACTGCATCCTTGTAAGGGGTTAATCTCTAACAGCATCAATGAATTACTTTTTCTAGGTTGTGTGAAGGTGGGGAGCTATTGGATAGAATACTGGCAAGGTATATTTTTGGTCTTTGCTATGCTGAAATCTTGTATTTTCACGTCTTAATTTTGGACACTTTGAGGGATGAAACTGGGGAGCAGTTAACGAGAGCATAGTTTGTTTTATTCTGCAGGGGTGGCAAATACACAGAAGACGAAGCAAAGGCTGTCTTGGTCCAAATATTGAATGTTGTTTCCTTTTGCCATTTGCAGGGTGTGGTTCACCGTGATCTTAAACCCGAGGTAGGTACAATGTCAAGTTGAGATTGCACATATGGCCTTATTGAAAATTTGAAACTACATACATGGCATTACATGTGGAACTCTTTGATTGTGAACTTGGGTCATTTTGCTTTTGGTTTTGTCTATGGCAAGAGAATAGATTTGTCTATTTAAGAAGTTTCCTCAGCAAGCAAATGAAAGATCGCAGTTCTCTGATTTGTTTTTTTTTCTCTCCAAATTATGGAAATAATTGAGATTTTGACAATGGCGTTATTGATTGCTTATTGAGAACGAAGTTCACACTTCTTTCTCAATTTTTAGAGCTTGGAAATAGATTTGTAACAATTCTGATGTGGTTATGTTGAATATAAAGACGTTAAAATTGAGAAATAGTTCTTATAAGTTATATCTGTGTATACTTGTTTTGTCTCTGCTGTCATTCTTAAAAGAAAATTGACGTCAGGTTCTCCAGTCATGTCCTATGTGTGTCCATGACCTATCCATGCTCCTGTTGCTTCAAACTTCAAATGTTGGCAGTTAAGATGTACACTCATGATGTTGTTGTTTAATGGCTAAACATCCAACTGTATTAACAATATTGTATCAATGACAAGACTTTGCTTTAGTATTTCTCCTTGCCTTTTTGGTTCCTTGTGTTGTTTGTATCATCTAACAAATGAATTGCTGGATCAGAACTTCTTGTTCACATCAAAGGAAGAAAACTCACCACTAAAGGCCATAGATTTTGGGTTGTCAGATTTTGTGAAGCCAGGTTTGTCATTCGTAATGCATTTCGTACCGTTGTCTTTGTGTGGAATGGCTTAATTTGTCCGGTTTTTTTGACATGCCAACTTATTTTCAGATGCGAGGCTTAATGATATTGTTGGCAGTGCATATTACGTGGCACCAGAAGTGCTGCATAGGTCTTACAGTACAGAAGCTGATGTCTGGAGTATAGGTGTCATATCATATATCCTATTATGTGGGAGCCGTCCATTTTGGGCTCGAACAGAATCTGGGATCTTTCGGGCCGTTTTAAAAGTCGATCCCAGTTTTGATGAATCACCTTGGCCTTCTCTATCGTCTGAGGCAAAGGACTTTGTCAAGCGCTTACTGAACAAGGACCCACGGAAAAGAATGTCAGCTGCACAAGCGTTAAGTCAGTGTCCCAAACGCTGTTAAAAGATCAGAGTTTAATGTTTCTTACATTTCTGAACACTACATAACAATCTTTTCTTATAGGTCATCCATGGATCAAAGATAACAATGACCTAAAAGTGCCCCTGGACATAATGATCTTCAAACTCATGAAGGCTTATATGCGTTCATCTGCTCTTCGTAAAGCTGCTTTACGGGTGTGTATATGCTTCTACAGCACTTGTACATTTCTGCCGTCTTTGTTGGCTTCTTCCGTAGAAATTTATGTAGGGGATTCCTTTAACATTGCTATTCATTGAAAAGAAAAATAGCTTCTCCTTTCCTTTAGGGAGAAACAAGTTATGTGCATGTTTGTCTTTCTTTTGTGGCTGTAGTCTTCTTATGTACTGATTCTTGAAAGCATAGTGGAAAGCTGAACAGAAGAATTTGATGATGGCTTTCCATATTTAAGTTACTTCACCAGAATTGGATCAATGGGATGTCCTTTTCTGCAGCCTGAGTACGGAGAGAGACGTTGGGTTTATTTTTTCCTTTCATGCTTGTTGCTTGTGTGAAGTTTGAGTAATAAAATAAAGCAAATAAGGCTGTCCCTGGAGCTTTTTTCTAAAAATACTTTCGCATTCATTTCTATCTTTTGGGTATCCAGTTTGCATGTGTCATTAAACAGCAAGGTTTCCATGCATTTCAGTTGGAAATTGTTGTTGATTTGATTCTTTGAATAACCAGTACCCGAGTATCCATTACTTCTTGATAGAAGTTACTAATTTGCCATGGGTGCTTGAGATGTTTTCTGGGACGAAGTAAATTGTATTCTCAAGCGCTTAAAAATATTGCGGCAACTTGCAAGGTCCTGAAGTTTTGCATTGATTGGTTATAGAGTCAAACAACTGAAAATAATCTTGATACTTGCCGAAAGAAGCAAACTAAGACAATAATCTGAAAGCACACATGCCAGTTGGACTATATTAGTTCCACTGGCTGTCAGAAGTTTTGCTTCTCTCGGTTTTGTTTAGTCATGTTTTTGTGAAGATTATTAATTTGCATTGATTAGTTTCCTATGCTCATTTTGGTTTGTTCTTGACAGATCATATTTAATACTTCTTGTAGTTCATATTTCATTTTTCCTCTCTTGTTATTTGGCAGGCTTTGTCCAAAACATTGACAGTGGATGAGATATTTTATTTGAAGGAGCAGTATGCGCTATTGGAACCAAACAAAAATGGCACCATAAGCTTCGATAATATTAAAGTGGTTGGTTGAAGCAAGACAGTTGCATATCTATACTGTGAATGATGGAAATGTTTTTTGTTTTGCCGGGCTATGATTGATGGAGATGTTGCTCTTTTCTTTTTTATTTTTTTTGATGATTTTTTCAGGCCTTGACAAAAAATGCAACAGATGCTATGAAGGAGTCCCATGTCCTCGAATTTCTAGCATCAGTATGTTCTTAGATTGTGATGCTGCAATAATCGATTTTTATTTTCTCCATGGTGTTCTGTTGTTTGGAGTGATATACTGTGTTCACTTCTTTTATGACAGCTTAATGCACTTCAGTATAGAAGGATGGATTTTGAGGAATTCTGTGTGGCTTCATTAAGCGTCCATCAGCTTGAGGCTCTTGGTCGGTGGGAGCAACACGCTCGTTGTGCTTATGAACTTTTTGAGAACGATGGGAACAGGGCTATTATCATCGAGGAGCTGGCTTCGGTGAGTTGGTAGTTGTTCATGGGCACCAAAGGGTGGTCAGTTGGTAACCCTAAAAAACTAAGATGACGGTGGGATATGTTAAAATATGTGAAAACCCAGAGGTCTTGGTCTTTATGTTTTGAACCTTGAAAGGTAGATTTGAACCCACTTGATTACTCCAAATGCTAAAACTCCATTTAACCCATCAAATGATCGATTTTTCAGGTCAACTTTGAGTAGAAATAATTTTAGAGCTGTGCCTAACACAAATAACTGAAATTCCTGTTACCGCCATTGGTGGGGACCATATTGATTTACCCGAATGCATACAATTTAGCTCAACTTATTGGACTTTGGATATTTCCTTGTTTAAATTAAATGTGGTACTTCGTATGCATACAATTTTACGGAAAATGCTAGGGTGAGTCTGACCACATTCCCTAGCCCCTTTGTCTCTCATTGTGTTTATCATGTGATGTGAGACTTCCACAACGATGGCCCCCACATGAATCTGTCTAATGTACTTCATTTCATTTGATCAAAAAAAATATATATATATATATACTTCATTTCATTGTGGGTATGCCACTTGCCACGTTAGATGGTGAGAAAAATGGAGTCACCCAAGTAATATGTAGGCTTATGAGTTCCACCGATTCCAGTTAACAGCAAAATAGTAGACTGATTTATAGCATCTTGGAAATTTGTTTCAGGAGCTAGGCGTTAGCCCATCCGTCCCAGTTCATGCTGTTCTTCATGACTGGATTAGACACACGGATGGAAAGTTGAGTTTCCTTGGGTTTGTCAAGTTGTTGCATGGTGTCTCTAGCCGGTCTCTTGCGAAACCTCAATAACACCCTTCCGCAATGCACTTGTCTTCAGTTACCAGTTTCTCCGTGCTGTCTCGGCAAATAAAATAGCAGAAGAAGAAAAGGGGCAAGACACTTGCTAATCCTTCACTCAGAGAAACTCTCACTCAGCACTTTCCATTTCGGAACTGGTACAGCGCTAATTGCAGCAGAGGTTTGGAGTAGTGATTGTTGTGCTATTTGAAAAAACAAAGGAATTTGTGTTCCCACTGTAAATTTGTAAGTCTAGATTTGTCTTCAATTTCTGGTTGAGAATATTTCTCAACTGCTTACGAACTTTCATACCTGATATGTGTACTGACATATTATTCTGGAAATTGTCCTGTATGCTCTGATGTGCTCTATTTTGTCTATTGGTTATGGGATTGTTTTCGACTTCACTTTTTAAGGGTCTGTTTGGTAATTCTTGTTCATTTGTTTATGTGTTTATTCTGTATCTTGACAAGATACACAAGAAGTAGGTGAGCAAAATATACAAGTGAGGGTTACCAAACAGGTCTTGAATATTTCTTCAAGGCAATCAATCGCATTGGGAGCCTTTAGAGGAGCCTTTAGAGAAATTTCCAGATTTTCTTTGTCAGATATCCAATCCTTGGAGCTGGATTGAGCTTGAAGAACTAAACCAAGTTTGAATAACTTTCTATTCAAAAAGGCCGAACTAAACCAACTAATGTTACTATGGTTTGGCAATTCTAAAAAGGCCGAAAGATTCCAAACAAGAAAGAAAATATAAAACAGCCTCTCTCCAGAAAAGAAGAAGAAAAACTTGAGTGTTTTTGCCCTCACCGTTTTTTTACTTATTTCTACTTGTCCTCCATTTTTCCTTTGGCTTTTTTCCCCTCAATTGAAAGGCTATATCGGTAAAAACTACACATATGACCCTTTCTTTTCTTTTCCTTCATCTATCTATCATCTATCAACAAGAAGTTTCCTATGAGGGCTCCCTCACAAAAAACAAGAAGTTTCCTATGAGGGCTCCCTCACAAAAAAAATTGCGGGAAAACAGTTGTGGGCCGTTGGATCGCGTGAAGGGCATAGGATCCAACGGCCCACAACTGTTTTTCTGTACTTTTTTTTGTGACAGAACCCTCATAGGAAACTTCTTATCAATACCCTATAATAAATTAATAATGTAGTTAGGGCTCCAAAAGCCTCCAAATCCTAATTTCTTAGAATTTGTGTTTTGTTTTAATTTTTTTGAAATTAAGAGAGGAGAAAATAAAGTGGGGAAGTAGGGAGAGAGAGAGAAGAGAGAGAGAGACATAGGGTTGGGGTGTGGGGGGAGAAGGGGACGTGGGAGGGAGCAGGGAGCTAGGAATGGTATCAGTTAAGGTTTTTATTTATTTTTTTTTTTATAATTGATTCTAATTTTTTTTTTATTTACCTAGTAGTAGCACTTGAAAAACAACAAACAATCATTGTAAGAAAATATTTAAACGCATATTTGTTTCTTTTCAAATGGTTTCAGTCTTTAAATAAAATATTAATTTGTGTCCGTTCGTTACACGGGTTGAAACACCAACGTTTTTTTTAATCAACTATTTTTTTTATTATCAAATAACGTTGGGGTCGGAAAAATTATCAATGTGATTTTTTTTATCCCGTGCATTGAATAGGTCCAACGCTAGTCAATATCCTATAGCAATTTGTTTTGCCTACAAACTTTCCGAACCCCAAATTCTAATTTTCTAGAATTTTACTGTCTTTTTTAAAAAATTTTGAAATTAAGAGACAGGGAGAGAATTAAATGGGCGAGTGGGGGAAGGGGAGAGAGACGTGGGATTGGGGGCTGGGAGGGAGGTTCACAAATATTGTCCCTTTTTTTTCAGCTTTTCTAGACAATTACTCTCACGATTCCATGGCTTGATAAATACACGGACAATTTAAAAACAACATTGATTCAAGATTTTGTTTTCTCACAAGTCTCGAACATACCGCCACCTTTAGCGTTGTGCCCGTTTGATGCACGGGCAACCGGGGAAAAAAGAAAACCTTCACGTTAATGTTTTTTCTTTTTCATTCTCCGTGCATTGAACGGGTACAACGCTAGTGTTATCTATCCAAAAGAGATTGGTATGAAAAGGCGAGAAATCACTCTTTTTAATTTGGTCTATCCAAATAAGATGATGAGAAATCATAATATTTTTTTTTCTCCCTTTGTTTCTCATTAGTAAGTGAAATTACGACGGCCATGTTTGTTTTCCAGTTTACTTTTAATTTTGATGACATCATCATTTTTCTCTCTATCTCTCTCCACTCATTACACCTGCTGACATCATCAAAACTAAACTAAACTATCTAACCAAACACAACCGACATTATTATTATTTTTCTTTTCTTTTCTTTTCTCTTCTCGTCTTAAAAGTAGCCAAAGGGACTGTTAAAATTTCTATGTCCTCGATTGACGACGTAATCTCAAACTCAATTTAGTATCTGCGTCTCCACCTCTCTCTCTCTCTCTCTCTCTCTCTCTCTCTGTGGACATGGCCGATAGGAGAGGTAACAAACGAACTTATATTCAAATCTCTTCATCTTCTTCTGGAGAAGAAGAAGAAGAAGAAGAAGAAGAAGACCAAAGCGAATCAGAATCAGAAGAATATGATGGAAATGACGATGACGAATGCAGCGCTTCAACTTCCTGGTACTTGTCGTAATACTTATTCAAATGTGCTTACCTAATTAAATACATGTGTAGAGGGAGAAACAATCATGAATAAATTAGTTTTGTATTTATCGAGGCAGTGATGATGGTGATGGTGAAGAAAGTGGAAGTGATGACGAGGATGATGAATCCGATGATGACAAGGACGAGGAATCTGCCGATCACGACAACGATGAATCTCGCTGCAATAGAATTATCCGCCTCCTGCGAGGTTAGGTTTTGCTTCAAAGGTTCATACTTCATAGGTCTAGGACTCTGTATCTCAATTAATTGCTTAAACGTTGACTGAATTATTTGATTCATGTAAAAATTTGATGCTGTTACGCCTTCTTGTTTTATCGGAAAACATGCTGGTTATACCTGATTGCTTGCGTGAAAGCGTGTGTATTGCAGCTTTATATAGAATTTACAAAACGTTTGGTGCCAGGAAGCAAAGATAAGGAATCAATAACATGAGTTCCACAACTCTCATTATTCGTTAGAGAATATAGATAGATCCAATGTGTCAACGCTATTCAAGTGTTTCGATTGGTTAGGATGCTACTTTGTTTGGTAGAAGGATTCCTTAATAAGTAGGTAATAGAAGAACGTTTTGCAATTCCAATTCTTTCCAAACCGTGGAATTGTCTGGAATCACATTTCTATTTCCCCTCTACTCGAGTCTAACACTCTCTTTGGCACTGATCCATATTTGTTTCCTTCGTTACTTAATTTTCTCTTTATTTAGGTTCCAAACAAAGGAAGGAACGAAAGCAACGGTCGTAACAAAGTGAGGGGAAAAAAAAGAGAGACACATCAAACAACAAAAAGTAATCATAAGTTTCCAAATCAAACTCTGAGCTCGCAATATCCTAGGAGAGACATTTGTACTCAGACAAAGTTGCTTGTTAACAGGATTAATGATTACTCTCCAGGAGCTGATTCTGGTGCTAATGGTATTCCCAATCTTTGCAATGACATTATCCAAGCCCAAGCTTTGCCTTCACGCACAAACAGTATAGAGTAGCAAGAAAAAGCTTATGAGTTATGACTAAAACCATCAAAAGGGGTCATTTTGTATCAGAGGATTGTTTCAACACATGAAGAGAAATTGCTACCAAAAAGCAAGCGATTATGGGTTCTTTACTTTCTTTTCCCTTGTTCCTCCACGCCTCTCTTTTTCATTCTCCATATTTTAAAGGTGAATGCAGGGTCATAGGATGCATGGTACATAAAGCCTTTTCAAGTTACCTAATTTGCAATCGTAACTATTCATTGTAGAATTATGTCACATCTTGCTTTTTGACAAGTACCAGTGAGTGGAATACTTTAGATGGCGCAACAACTAAGGTTCAAAAACAATCCTTTTTACACCTCAAAAGGTTTCTTGTGTTATGCAGAAAGGAGTGAATTGCAAGAATTAAATCTAAAAGATTGCAGAGCTTATCTGCGGAAGCATAGACTGAGGATAACAGGGACCAAGGCAGAATGTACACAGAGAATAATGGAGCACTGGAGGTCTGTTGCTACAAGCCACATAAAATTTCTTGCTCCCCTTGTCTTCTAAATTAGTGCCTTAGAGGTCAGTTGCAAAGATATGTTATTTTCCTGGTGGCTGAGACTTTATGTTCAGGTTTCATAAAGTAAGTTTTCTGATATTAAATGAAATGTTACAGTTGCGGAAAGATTATTCTGGCTAGGATGGAAAATGTCAGACAGCATGCTTTTCCATGCACTTAAATATGTTTTTGGCATTGAGGACAAGCCATCAAGCAATAGGGATCTTTGGATACTTATTCAGCCTCTTTCTCATAATAGACGTGGCAAATATTTTCACAGGAACTCCTGCTTTGTTCATCATGAAGCTGGATATGGTTGTTCCTTGTTCTCAGGGTATCTCAAGATGTGGCCTTTCTATTGGATTAGGGAGCTGTGTGTTGGAAATGTAGAGCGCTTTATGTTGTCCATCAGGAAGCTGATGATGCAGGATACGAGAGGCCATGTACTTATGCCATCGAACCACTTTTTATTCTATTATATGATAAAACCGTGATTAAACCGGAATTGTATTGTATGGTGATTGTTAACAAGTCCAGAGATTTCGTTGATTCCATTGTTCTGTCAGCCAAAATTTAGAAGTAGCAGAGGTGCAGGTCCTTAATTATCTATCGTTTCGAATAACTGGTACCTTATTTATGTTTCCAGGAAACAAATTTAGATGGTTGGCCAAATTTATAGATTCATGTCTCTAAATGTTTACCTGTTTACCTTCTACGTGTACCACCAGATGTGACAGTCGTCAGGGTAGAGATATGTCCTATACCCAAATTGGACACTTGAATTCGTTTATGTTTCCCACTGTTTGATGGAAAGAAGCTCAATCACAAAAAAAAAAAAAGAAGTTGTATTCTCACATGGATGGAAGATAGAAGTTATCTTTGTATTCTCACATGGACGGAAGATAGAAGTTATCTTTTCCCCTTAACCCCAATTAATTTGAAGTGCATTGTAAAAGTAATAGTGGCATTTCATGCCAATGAATTATGTAAAATGTTATATGTTTAAAGTTTCATGACACATTTTCATGACTTCCCTCAGAATAAAAGATGGAAATGCTGAAGCACTGTATCCTAGATCATCCTTTACCTTCAACTGTACTGGTAAAGTTTCGTTTAGTTGCGTCTTTTGTGTATATTATTTTGTTTGCTTTGAAATTCCTTTGTTTTTATTTACTATTTCGTTATTATTGTTTATTTATTTATTTATTTAATGTTGGCATTTTTGTTTCACCTTGCAGGTGACGTCTGCAAAGGAGATACTGTTTTGTTCATGCAGAAAGTATACAAGAAGTAACTTATTGGTTCCAGCTCTTCTTTTCATTTCGTATTTAAATCTCTCAATTTTAACGCCAGGTTTTAAATTGTACGTGCACTATAAATTGAGGAGCTAAGTCTAAACAGGTTTGACAAAGTGACGAGGAGTGGAAATTCTATTGGGAAGAGAACTGTAGCTGGGAGGGTTGTCAAGGAAAGCTATGGTGCCGCCAAACAACAACATACATTCACGGTAAGTCTGGGCATGGTTAAAAGAAATATTCTTGAGCTGATGTTTGAGGTGTTCCACAATTATGGTGCACATTCTGGCCAGGGCATCTTCGTTATGAATGACATCCAGGAATCATGTGTGTAATAAGTACATAAATACTGATATGAGATGATGCCTCCAGAGTTGAGATTATTAAGTTTATAGCTACTGTTGATGTTTTCTTTGCTTAGGATTGTTCTGATTTGATTTTCTACTGACCCCCCCTTTTTAATTTATTATATAAAGGTTGAAGTACTGTGGAGCAAGGGAATTAAGAAATTGCCTCCACTTTTTCCTTTGCTTGTGAAGGGTCGGAACCTCTACAAATTGAAGACTTTCAGGCAGGTGAGTGTCTACTGATTTGTAACGCTACAGAAGTTCTTGTTATTATCCTATTTCAGTGGTTTTTAGTTGCTTTGTTTTGTTTGTATACCTTTCCCTTTTTAGCGTTGGAATAATGAAATGGAAAGATGTAAAGTTCTAGCTGACAAGCACAAGCGAGGTGCAGCAGCAAGACTTATGAGAGCAAAGACGAAGACAAAGAAGGCATGTCCTAAAAACGGTGGTATGCAGAGAGAGAGAGAGTGAGAGTCTTTCTTTCTGATTCTTTAGGTTTCTGTGACTAACTTCAGGATTGATTTCAGGTGTTCAGCGCCAGAAACATTCTCATTCGAAAGGAAAGAACGCTGGACTGGAGAAAGGGAAGCGTGCTAAAAGATGTGGAAAGGCCCCTGCAGTTGCAAGAGCAAACCTGAAAAATTCATATTCGAGCGCTCCTAAATCTTCTAGGAATCATCAAACTGTTCCCCATCATGAACGATATCAAGACCTAACAACCCATACTTGCACTTTTCCTCAAAATTTTCACCAACCTCAAATGCCGTATCACCACCACCAGTGGGGTTCACCTCTTCACTTTCCACCGACGGGCTCTACTTCATCTATAATGGGGTTCCCTCATTTCAGGCCTTATGTGGATTCGTCTGTCATGCCATTATCACAACATCAAGGTTCACATCATGGCTTTTATCCCCACCATGCCAGTAATTTAAAGCCGTCCCCAGAATTGATGAACACGTATGGACTGCCAAAAACGTACGGACAAAGGAGGTAAGGATTTTAGAGCTTTCTTGAATAAGTGTTCAAAGGATGTAACGATTTTAAACCAGGAAATGCTGAGTGTACCGATTGGCTTCCCCATTTTACTGGATTTGGTTTTTAACATGTTAAAATATTTTGGGTATCTTTTTTGGGGAAACTATTTTCTCCTTTTGTCCGTCTTTGTACCAACATCTATATTGAGAAAAGATAGAGGCACTAACACTTGTACCAACAATTGCACAAATTCTCTCACATTGAATATGTGAGATTCACATATGAGTGGTAGGTCCCACATATCTCATGTGAGAGTTTGTACAATTGTTTTTTTTTGAGTAAATCAGTTTGTACAATTGTTGCTACTAGTGTTAGTGTCTGAAGCAAACTTGTAGTTTATTAGAGCATCTCCGTTAGTCCTTTTAGAGCCAATATTATGGCCCGATTTTTTGCTCCCCACGTCAACTAACAATGCTGTCTACATTTTCTCTTCTTTTATGACCATGTTAACCAACAAACTTACTTTTTGATTTTAGAGCTAGGACCGACTTCACTACACTTGCATCTCGGTCATCCATCTTAACAACTAATTGCAAAGAACTCTATGCAATTAGTATGATCGTGTGGTGGATTAATAAATGGTCGGAAGTTTGGATGGGTTTATGATGTGGTACATGTTCTGAATTATGGATCTGACGGGAAACATAAAGCTGGTCCCAGGGACTCGAAATGAGAGAGAATCGACTGCCGAGGGATGAGCACTTTGTATACTTGAAAAATAATATGGGGACAAAAATTAGAACTTTGATATTTAGAACTGATATTGATGACTCTTGCGAAACAAGCAAATCATTATTTAGGAATATTGTCATGCTACAATAATTTTGTATGGGTCCTTCTATTGTTAGCTCGACAATAAGCTAATAAAAAACCAAAATACACAAATTTTAATGTATTTTTTACACATTTGAAAACACATTCACAAATTTTTATCCAATTTTCAAAAAATACACTTTGAAATTTAACGACAACCTATTGAACTGATTTTAGAAATTTTCATTTTGTATTTAGTCGAGAGTAATGGAAGATTCGGGAATTAAGTGTGTGTGTGTGTGTGTGTGTGTTTGTAACGACCCGGATTTTCGTAAATAAAAATTTCGTTTAATAATTTAATTATTATTTTTAATTTTCCGATTTGTTGGATTATTTTACTATTAAAATATTATTAATCCTTTTAATTGGAATAACTAGAATTCTAGCCGTGCATGCGAACGTGCGAGCCGAGTAACACATCCGTTACACTACCGTAACACCCGGAGACCGTTATTAATTCTCAGAACTACCCCAACCAACACCATTACTCCATCCAACCACCTCGGTACATCTTGGTTCTCTCCCCACATCACTTTGGAACTTGGTATTTGACAAAGTTAGAGAGAGAGAGTTATAGAGAGAGAGAGAGAGAGAGAGAGAGAGAGAGAGCCACGGGGGGAGAGAGAGAGAGAGAGAGAGAGAGAGATGCCGAGAGAGAGAGATCGGTGGAGAGAGAGAGAGAGTAGGAGTGTGTGTGTGCATGCATGTGAGCAAGTACTCTTGCACATGCAAGAGTAAATGCTTGTACACTTGAGCAAGCAAGATGGAGGTTTGAGGAAAGTTTCCTAAGCTAAGGTTTTGTACCCAAAACTAGTTAGAATAAGCCTTGCTATTTTAGGAGTAACCTACACATACCCACACAATGCATGCATTTGGGCACAATCTACACAACCTAGACCTATTTAGGCTAGGCCTTGGCCTCCAAGTCTCCATGAAACATGGTTCCATGTTTTAGGGATGAATATTCCCCCTATTATTAGCCCACTAAGGCTACTCTCTAGCCATTTAATGTATTCACATTATATTGTGTTTATTAGTTCTAAAAACACCCCATAACTAAGGTGACCATGCAAAAACCTACACAACTAAGAGCATATTTTCCCCCCACTATAGTCTTTCTCCTTGGTTCCATGCATCTTCCCATAGTTACTTTGCTTGCAAGTATAGAACACCTAGGACCTAGCCTAAACTTAGAGTGCAAGGTGTAACCTACACTAGTACTTGCCCATGTGCCAATTCATTGCACCATTTACTTCCCCCCTACATGAAACTTTCGGCCAAGAGAGAGGGAGGGAGTACCGAAAATTCTAGGAGAGGAGAGAGGTCTCATTTTGGCTATAAAAAGGCCACCTTTTGTTCATTTGGGACCACACATACTTTTCTTTATTTGTTTGTCTCCAAAATTCCCAACCAACTACCAACTTCTTCCACCACTTAGTCAACCTATTAGGGCACTAATTAGCTACTTACTAAGTTAATTAGTAAGTAAGCTAGGTAGATTAAAGAGCCTCTCATCAAAGGATAGCTTTTCGGCTTCCGGTATACACCCGGAAAACAAGGTAGTTTACTAAACTAACCTTCTAGTTAGTTATTTCTAGAGTTATTATGATCTTCTAATTAGTTTTCTAAAGTTGATTATGAAGCTTGGTTGGGTTAATTTGTGTATGTATTAAGCTAATAAGCATGATACTTGGTGTTTAAGAAAGAGGATATCATGTTGAAAAGATGACAAGAATGTTGATTAGGTTTTAATTAGAATAGTTCTTCATGAAATTAGAAGTTGGTTTTATGAGATTAAAGTAATTAGAAGTGGATTAGAAGAGATTAGAAGATGAGTGCTACTAATCAAGGTTCTAATAGCATTATTGTTATTATTTCTTGGAAGAACTAGTTAGAATTAGTTTATTTGATCATTGGTTGTTGATTAGATTATTTTCCATAAATAAGTAGATTAACTTTGGTTAATGAGGGAATTGTTTCTTACTAGAAAGAATTGCTATTGTTCAACAAAGATTTTTGTGAAGAAAAATGTGGTTTTATTTCAATAAATTTGAAGAGAGTGTTTCTAGGAAATTTTTACTAACTACCTAGTATTGATATCTATATTTGATTGTTATGAGGAAAAAGAAAGATTTTCAAGAGTTATTAAAAAATTTCTTAGAATGGAAATTGTTGATTTTTCTTGATAAAAAAAAGAGATTTTTATGAAGTTATTAGAAAGAAAGATTTCTAGATATAAAGAGTATATTTTTTTTGAGGGATTAAATATTATTTTTAGAGAGTTCATGATTAATGGAGATAAATTTTTGGCAAGAAATTTCTGGAAAAGGGAGTTTGTGTTTAAATTATTTTGGAGAGAGCAAGTTGACTAGTTTTATTTCTTTTGAAAGAAATAAAATAGTTTTGAAAGAAGACAAGGAGAAATGAGATTTTTTAGGAGAATTTATAATTGAGAGAATTGGAAAATGTTATTTTTGGAGAAAGTTAGTGTATTAAGATGTATGATTTTATGTGGGAAATTTCTAGATGAAATATTATTCTTTTTTAGAGAGTTGGTGTATTTTGATGAATGATTTATTGTGAGAAATATGTATTTGGAGAAATATGATTTTAGAGAGGAATTATGGAATATTGCATGGGCATGAATTTGAGCATGTGACATTGAGCACGTACACAATACGTTACGACACCGGATGTGAAATTGAATAGTTGTTTATGAGAAATAGAGATGAGTTTTGAAATGAGAAATGAAATGAAATGAGATGAGATGGATTTGTTGCCACCTCAAATTCGCGGAGAGAATTTGGAGGAATGGTTTTGATACGGTAGCGCAGCGAGAGCGCCACTTCCAGTTCGCGGAGAGAACTATGATGTTTGGGCTAAGCGTGCACAACACACGGTGAACGGACCTTGCAAACAGGCTGTTAAGTTCGGTGATGCAAGACAGCCGGGACTATGTCGTGTGACTCGCGGGGTGGACGGACCGTGCAAACAGGCTGTTAAGTTCGGTGATGCACGATAACCGGAACCTCAAGCGGAAAGGTTGGTACCGTCAGCTGAAAGGAGGCGTAAACGGACCAATCACTTTCGAGTGGTGGGAGATATATGAAATTTGAATAAGAATGCTGAAAGAGGCACCGCTATGAGAAAAATGATTTTTGGGAAAACGGTTGATAAATGAGTTAAGTTTGAGAAACTGAACGATAAATTGTTTTGAGGAAATGACACGTGGCACAGTTTGAGATACTTAAATGAGATACTATTTCTGCGCATGTTTACTTTGATCCGCATAGACACGCATGATATATTGCATGGTTTACTGTTCACAAGTTTATATACTGTTTATGAACTTATTGTTCTAGAATTGCTACTTAGAAGTTTAGCATAGTGAACTCTGGGCCTTGCTCATGGTGTTGCACTTGTGTAACCCTGCCATAATACCACGATGTTGCTTGGGCGACTCTGACGTATTATGTCAGATTATTTAGATGGACAAGATCGATACTGTGGAGATCAGTCCTATGGAGCAGGCAGCGCTGCCGGAGTGGGGAATGACCCGGCGCAGGGATAGACGAAGACCTAGAACCACCCCGGTTATTATTTATATAGTGTTTGGAGACATTATTATTTGTATTAAAGTTCAAGGTTGAACTTAATTATGGTTTGTAATAATAATTAACGTCCCCAAATTTTGGGGGCGTTACAGTGTTGGGAGGAGTGTTTGTAACGCCATTTTAGGAAACGTTATTTATTAATACAACCGAAATATTTAAATAGTAATAATAGCAATAAAAAGTCTAATACAAATAATCTGTCCTCCACAAATTACAAAAAGGCAGACCGGGTAAGCTCTATGACTCCGCAAATTCCTTCGCCTGGTTGATCTCCATCTCGGCAGCTCCTCCGGCTCCGTGATCTCCGTAATAGTCCTCTTGTTCATTGTGATAATATAGCATAATACGTCAGAGTCACAAAACAACATCGTGGTATTATGCTAGGGTCACACAAGTGCAACACCGTGAGCGGGGACGCTCAATAGATAGTTCTACCCCATCCTTACACTAGCAATTCTAGAACAATATAGGAGGAGGCGGAATATTACAGTAAATTCATGCATGTCCAAATATCAGAGTTTAAACAAATCAGAGTGTAGCGTAATAAAATCAGTGTCTCGTGTCATTTTCAGAATCAGAGTGCAGTGTTAGTATCTCGTATCAGTTTCTCATATCAGCATTCTTCTTCAAATTTCATCCATCTCCTATCACTCAAAAGTTATTAGCCCATTCGACTTCCCCTTTCTATCGGTTACCAACCTTTCCGCTCGAAGTCCCAGCTGACTTATATCGCTGAACTCAACCAGTCTGTTTATAAGGTCTGTCCACTTCGCGTCTCACACGACATAGTCCCGACCGTCTTATATCACTGAACTCAACCAGTCTGTTTATAAGGTCCGTCCACTACATGTTGTACTGCTGAGTCTTGACCACCAAATTTTCCCCGCGGAAATGGGGCGGAACTCAAGAAGCACTACCGTCTCAATTTTCATCACATCATCATTTCATTTTCATTCTCATCTCTATTGCACGTCGTGAAATTAATCTTTCATTCTCCCGAAAAACGTGTTGTGTCGTATCGTCTCGTGAAACGTGCGCATGCCATGAATCTCGTAAAAATCTTCTGTTTCAAATCGTTTCTCGATAACCGTATCACTTTTGGTATAAAATCTCGTTGGTGACTTTCTTTAGACAAATGAGATAACCAGGAGAGTCCCAGACTGGATGGTCGGACGAATCCAGTTACTGTCACCATTCCTTTCTTAGATAGCGCGAAGCTCGTCTTTTTTACAGACCCTCAACGGTGTCAGCCTTGGGTTATCTCATAGTCCAAATATAGTCAAAACATTTTGAAGTCGCTTTAAGAAAAGTTTAGTCGGTTACTTCTCGAAAATCAGTCTGGCATTATAACTGCGTATTTTCAAAAGTCGATCTCAAATCGTGCATTATAACGACTACGTGTGTTTTTAAAGAGTAACTTTTCATATTATCGCTAATTATCCACCATAATCTCGACTAGTCATTTCTAAACACGTTTAAGCATTATAACGACATAATTTAAAAGTAAATATGAAATACTAATTTAAAGTTAGGATATAGTATCTACCTTAATTATGATATTTAGTCGGAAGCCGATAAGCTAGTTGGATTCCGACGGTGTAACAACTAGTCTACCTCCGCTCAAACGCCTTCTAGCTAACTTTTTGTCACGACCCAATTCCATTATGGATCATGTGACCGGCCGGTGACAGAGTCACCAAGGCCTCCCCTTTGTTTATCATTCAAACATAAAACAAGAAACAACAGAAACTTATTTATAAACAACTCCAGAGCAACTAAGTGTCCAACCTTACATATTACACAGATCAAAAGTGAACTTCTATTTTACAACATTCTCTATCAACAACTAGTTATATACATCAAAAGGACATCCAGCTTTTCAAAAGTACGGCCTTGCTATTTACACCACCCTTGCTTTTTTACTCAACCTGGAAAGAGAGAATAAGATTTCATAAGCCGAAGCTCGGGTGAGGAACGTATACCAAGGATACATGTTTGACCATGGAGTTTTAAAATCAACAAGGTTCACAATTTGTATAATAATTCAGCCAATACAGTAAAATCATAATTTGTAAACATTTAGTCCAAGAAGGATGTCTTCGGTCCAGGAGGTGGGACCTATTTTCATTCAACATGCTCATTTCAATACAACCATGCAACGATTCTTTTATTGCCAGTCGATTGGGGAGCGACCCATTAGAGGAGTGGTATGATATCAATATACCCGTTTGGTGTCTGGCTGCACCTCCAACCTTATTTCCTCAGTCACTAGTCCGTTTAACGTCACCTAGCGCCTGGGACACCGTCCGGATGGGTCATATCAACACAAGCATGTATATCCAACTAGAATTTCACATTTCAGCAAATAACCATGACCCAATTCCAAATAAAAAGTCAAGTCCAGCATTTTCACAATAGCAGCTCATGTGAGGAAAATATATATGCTCTTTCCATCTTTTCCAAGCAAAACATTTCATTCAAAACAATTACTCAAAACATTTCACAAAGCAAGTAACCAAGGTATACGCAACTCACTGAAAGATTGTCTCGCGCTTGTTCTGATATGAACTACTCCGATCCATTGGTATCCATAAAAAGGGTCACAGATTACTACTAGATAAAATTACTAAACTGAATGTAATGTTCGAATTTAAGCTAGTTCTCATTCTAGGCTATCGAGTCGGCGTGCGCACTATCCCATTTACAGCTCTAATTTGGGTTTAGCTAACTAATCTGTCATGGTTTTGGAAAGACAAGGTATGTATATATTTCTGAAGTTGAATTCACTAATCTACTAGGACAAGAGCTTCTAACTAATTCAACCAAGATAACTCCATTTCTAAGGTAACAGCCATGAAAACAAAGGGAAAATTTTCATTCCAAAATGGGGGATTTACCAGCCGCTCCGTTTTTTTACCCGATGCACCGCGCGCTCCAACTTTTTGGAACAAATGCCCTGCGCACTCCAGCTTCCAAAATGTCAGTCGGTGCTAATGCTCCAGTTGACTGATAGTATGAGGCACCCCATCTTCCGTGATTCTCATTAAAAACTCTCTCTCTCTCCACCCCACCTAA